>JAAAWM010012125.1:5000-181412 GCA_036873465.1 Thinopyrum obtusiflorum | reverse complement strand
TCGCTTTGAATAAAACTCCTCCAGCAAGGCCCAACCTTGGTTTTACCATTTGCATCACCACCACCTATGCCCTTCCCTTGGGTCGGCCAACCCAAGGGTCCTCTTTATTTTAGCCCCCCCGGGCCAGTGCTTGTCTAAGTGTTGGTCCGAACTGAGCTGCCTGCGGGGCCACCTCGGGGCAACTTGAGGGTTGGTTTTACTCGTAGCTAGTCTCATCCGGTGTTGCCCTGAGAACGAGATATTGCAGCTCCTATCGGGATTGTCGGCGCATCGGGCGGCTTTGCTGGTCTTGTTTTACCATTGTCGAAATGTCTTGTAAACCGGGATTCCGAGTCTGATCTGGTCTTCCTGGGAGAAGGTATATCCTTCGTTGATCGCGAGAGCTTATCATGGGCTAAGTTGGGACACCCCTGCAGGGTATAATCTTTCGAAAGTCGTGCCTACGGTTATAGGCAGATGGGAATTTGTTAATGTCCGGTTGTAGATAACTTGACACATGATTTGAATTAAAACGCATCAACCGTGTGTGTAGCCATGATGGTCTCTTTTCGGCGGAGTCCGGGAAGTGAACACGGTTTTGGGTTATGTTTGATGTAAGTAGGAGTTCAGGATTACTTCTTGATCATTGCTAGCTTCACGACCATTCCTTTTGCTCTCTTCTCGCTCTTATTTGCGTATGTTAGCCACCATATATGCTTAGTCGCTGCTGCAACCTCACCACTTTACCCCTTCCTTCCCCTTTAAGCTTTGGTAGTCTTGACCCATGGTAATGGGATTGCTGAGTCCTCGTGGCTCACAAATTACTACAACAACAGTTGCAGGTTCAGGTTTATGCGATGATCTTGACGCGAGAGCGATGTTTGCTTGTTTTGGAGATCTTCTTCTGCTTCTTCTTCGATCAGGGGATAGGTTCCAGGTCGGCAGCCTGGGCTAGGAGGGTGGATGTCGTTTGAGTTTCTATTTGTGTTTCATCCGTAGTCGGATGATGCTCTTATGTATTGTGATGTTGTATTCGTGTGGCATTGTATGCCTCTTGTATGTATCCCCATCTATTATGTAATGTTGATGTAATGATATCCACCTTGCAAAAGCGTTTCAATATGCGGGTCTATCCTTGGTGGGACCTTCGAGTTCCTTTTGGATAGGGTCGCATATTGGGCGTGCCACCTATCCTCAAATAGAATCATTAAAGAAGCAAACATATGCAAACAATGCAAACATAATAGCAATCTGCCAAAACAGTACAGTCTGTAAAGAATTCAAGATTCATCATACTTCCCTAACTCCAAAAATTATTATAAACACTGTATAAAATTTATCAGAGATTATTTTGAAAAAAGTCTCAACAATTTATCTTATTCCGACTTCTCTAGGGAATTTTTGCAACATCAATAAACTTTCTGTTTTGAAACAGCAACATGTATACTTGAAAAATAAGCATGGTAAAGGCTGTCCTTGACATTTTTATTGAAAATAAAGATGCAAAACATTGTTCTAAATAACATAAAGAAAATCCTAACAAAATAAATTGATGCTAACACATATCATGTGGTGAATAAAAATATAGCTCCAAGTAAAGTTACCGATGAACGAAGACGAAAGAGGGGATGCCATCCGGGGCATCCCCAAGCTTAGGCTCTTGGTTGTCCTTGAATATTAGCTTGGGGTGCCTTAGGAATCCCCAATCTTAGGCTCTTGCCACTCCTTATTCCATAGTCCATCGAATCTTTACCCAAAACTTGAAAACTTCACAACACAAAACTTAACAGAAAACTCGTAAGCTCCGTTAGTATAAGAAAATAAAACCACCACTTAGGTACTGTTGTGAACTCATTATAAATTCATATTAGTATAATACCTACTATATTCCAACTTCTCTATGGTTCATACCCTCTGATACTACTCATAGATTCATCAAAATAAGCAAACAACACAATCATGAGTAGCCTCATCTAGATTTTTCATGCATCATGCTTGTTGTGCATCATGTCATGTTCATGTGTGGTGTGTTTACCTTGTTATGTGCTTCTTCTCGATAGTTCCCGTTTCGTTGCGATCGTGAGGATTCGTTCATCTACGCTTGGTTCGGCTTCATCCGCTCATCTTCTTCATGGACTCTTTCTTCTTCCTTGCGGGATTTCAGGCAAGATGACCGCTACTCTGGATCTCACTACTATCATTGCTATGCTAGTTGCTTCGTTCTATCGCTATGCTGCGCTACCTATCACCTGTTTATCAAGCCATCCCAAATTGCCATGAACCTCTAACCTTTGACACCTTTCCTATGCAAACCGTTGCTTGGCTATGTTACCGCTTTTTGCTCAGCCCCTCTTATAGCGTTGTTAGTTGCAGGTGAAGTTGAAGATTGCTCCATGATGGACAGGTTTATGTTGGGATATCACAATATCTCTTATATTATTAATGCATCTATATATTTGGTAAAGGGTGGAAGACTCGGCCTTATGCCTTGTGTTTTGTTCCAGTCTTGCCGCCCTAGTTTCCGTCATACCGGTGTTATGTTCCCGGATTTTGCGTTCCTTACGTGGTCGGGTGATTTATGGGACCCCCTTGACAGTTGGGGGGGGGGGGGGGGGGGGGGGGGGGGGGGGGGGGGGGGGGGGGGGGGGGGGGGGGGGGGGGGGGGGGGGGGGGGGGGGGGGGGGGGGGGGGGGGGGGGGGGGGGGGGGGGGGGGGGGGGGGGGGGGGGGGGGGGGGGGGGGGGGGGGGGGGGGGGGGGGGGGGGGGGGGGGGGGGGGGGGGGGGGGGGGGGGGGGGGGGGGGGGGGGGGGGGGGGGGGGGGGGGGGGGGGGGGGGGGGGGGGGGGGGGGGGGGGGGGGGGGGGGGGGGGGGGGGGGGGGGGGGGGGGGGGGGGGGGGGGGGGGGGGGGGGGGGGGGGGGGGGG
Organism: Thinopyrum obtusiflorum; assembly: GCA_036873465.1. Lineage (NCBI taxonomy): Eukaryota > Viridiplantae > Streptophyta > Magnoliopsida > Poales > Poaceae > Thinopyrum > Thinopyrum obtusiflorum. Next base: position 178,510 of record JAAAWM010012125.1, on the reverse strand, counting down.
GGGGGGGGGGGGGGGGGGGGGGGGGGGGGGGGGGGGGGGGGGGGGGGGGGGGGGGGGGGGGGGGGGGGGGGGGGGGGGGGGGGGGGGGGGGGGGGGGGGGGGGGGGGGGGGGGGGGGGGGGGGGGGGGGGGGGGGGGGGGGGGGGGGGGGGGGGGGGGGGGGGGGGGGGGGGGGGGGGGGGGGGGGGGGGGGGGGGGGGGGGGGGGGGGGGGGGGGGGGGGGGGGGGGGGGGGGGGGGGGGGGGGGGGGGGGGGGGGGGGGGGGGGGGGGGGGGGGGGGGGGGGGGGGGGGGGGGGGGGGGGGGGGGGGGGGGGGGGGGGGGGGGGGGGGGGGGGGGGGGGGGGGGGGGGGGGGGGGGGGGGGGGGGGGGGGGGGGGGGGGGGGGGGGGGGGGGGGGGGGGGGGGGGGGGGGGGGGGGGGGGGGGGGGGGGGGGGGGGGGGGGGGGGGGGGGGGGGGGGGGGGGGGGGGGGGGGGGGGGGGGGGGGGGGGGGGGGGGGGGGGGGGGGGGGGGGGGGGGGGGGGGGGGGGGGGGGGGGGGGGGGGGGGGGGGGGGGGGGGGGGGGGGGGGGGGGGGGGGGGGGGGGGGGGGGGGGGGGGGGGGGGGGGGGGGGGGGGGGGGGGGGGGGGGGGGGGGGGGGGGGGGGGGGGGGGGGGGGGGGGGGGGGGGGGGGGGGGGGGGGGGGGGGGGGGGGGGGGGGGGGGGGGGGGGGGGGGGGGGGGGGGGGGGGGGGGGGGGGGGGGGGGGGGGGGGGGGGGGGGGGGGGGGGGGGGGGGGGGGGGGGGGGGGGGGGGGGGGGGGGGGGGGGGGGGGGGGGGGGGGGGGGGGGGGGGGGGGGGGGGGGGGGGGGGGGGGGGGGGGGGGGGGGGGGGGGGGGGGGGGGGGGGGGGGGGGGGGGGGGGGGGGGGGGGGGGGGGGGGGGGGGGGGGGGGGGGGGGGGGGGGGGGGGGGGGGGGGGGGGGGGGGGGGGGGGGGGGGGGGGGGGGGGGGGGGGGGGGGGGGGGGGGGGGGGGGGGGGGGGGGGGGGGGGGGGGGGGGGGGGGGGGGGGGGGGGGGGGGGGGGGGGGGGGGGGGGGGGGGGGGGGGGGGGGGGGGGGGGGGGGGGGGGGGGGGGGGGGGGGGGGGGGGGGGGGGGGGGGGGGGGGGGGGGGGGGGGGGGGGGGGGGGGGGGGGGGGGGGGGGGGGGGGGGGGGGGGGGGGGGGGGGGGGGGGGGGGGGGGGGGGGGGGGGGGGGGGGGGGGGGGGGGGGGGGGGGGGGGGGGGGGGGGGGGGGGGGGGGGGGGGGGGGGGGGGGGGGGGGGGGGGGGGGGGGGGGGGGGGGGGGGGTAAGAGACAGAGGCGGCGGAGGGGTTGCTTGACTGGCTTTGCATCCGATCTCACATGTAGCTTGTGCTCGGCAAAATCCGTCGGAACACTCGGCATGTCTTTGGGAGACCATGCGAAGATGTCCCGATTCTCACGGAGGAAGTCGACGAGCTCACTTTCCTATTTGCTGTCGAAGTGTGACCCCACGACATCAAATCTCTCCGGGTGCGCCGGCTCCAAGGAGATCTTCTTGGTCTCCTTGGCTGGCTGAAAGGACCCCTGGGCCTCCGCCTCCTTGGGGTCGGATGGTATGGCCGGCTGCTCGCTGGCCATGGCCACCGCCCGGTCAAGGATACGCTTCTCTTTGGCGATGACGAGGGACTCGGCCAGCCGACTGCTGGCAGCGGCGCACGTGAGTGACTTCCGGTAGTCGCCGGCAATGGTGATGATGCCCTTGGGACCTGGCATCTTCATCTTCAGGTAGGCGTAATGCGGCACCGCCAAGAACTTGGCCAATGCGGGCCGGCCCAAGAGCGCGTGGTCGGGACTGTCCAGATCAACCACCTCAAACCAGATTGGTTCGCGGCGGAAGTGGAGCTTGTCACCGAACATGACGTCAATCTTGATCTTGCCGATTGGAGAACAGGAAAGTCCGGGGATGATGCCATGGAAGACGGTGCGGCTGGGCTGGAGTTGCTTCTCCTTGATACCCAGCTTCTCCATGGTGTCGCGGTAGAGGATGTTGATGCTGCTACCGCCGTCTATCAGGATCCGGGAGAAGCGGCACGCCCCCCTCTTCGTTGAGAAGGTGGAGTCCAGCACCATTGCATAAGCACCCGGCGAAGGCATCAAGGCCGGGTGGTCCTCACGGCTCCAGCAGATGGGCCTCTCGGACCAGTGCATGAACTGGGGGACCTCTGAGGCGATAGCATTCACCTCGCGGTGGTGCTGGCGCCGGCTATGCTTGTCGTCAGTTTCACTGGTGAAGACGACGTATGTGGCATTGTCATCGGGGAACTCATCTTGGAGCATGCCGGCTGGGTGAGCCGCCGGGTGCTGAGGAGGCGGAGCCTCCGCACCGGCTGGAGGAGGCGGCAGGGCCTTACCCTTAGCGATTCGGGCGAGCCAGTTGCACTTCCGAGTGGTGTGGTTGGACGGCTTCGCACCGCTGTGGAACTTGCACGGAGCATCAAGGGCTTGCTTGAAGGAGAAGGCGGGCAGCCAAGCACCCTTGCCGCTCTTCTGGCGCTTGGGGCCGGGTTGCCCTTCCGGCCGCTGGTCTTCGACGGTTGCCACTTGCCGGCTGTTGGGGGCCGGCTATTGCGCCTTGCGCTTGTTGTCGTTCGGCTGTTGGCGTCGGTTGGTGTCACCAGCCGGAGCTTGAGGGGCCGACTGGATCACCTTCCCGGACGCGTCAACCCGGATCTCTGACTTCATGGAGGAGTCGGCCGTGGCATACTTGTCCGCCACAACCAGGAGCTCGTCCAAGGTAGCCGGCTTGTCGCACAAAATCTTGTGCTCGAGCAGGGTGCCCTCTCTGCACCCGGCGGTGAAGTACTCGATGGCCTGCACCTCGCGCACCCCTTCGCAGGAGTTGCGCAGCTCGGCCCAGCGCGTCGGGTAGTCGTGGGTGGACTCAGTCGGACCCTGAACGCACATGGAGAGCTGGCGTGGCTTGGGGGGCCGCTTGTAGGTGCTGGTGAAGTTGCGGATGAAGACATCGGCGAAGTCCAGCCAGCTACTGACGCTGTAGGGCTTGAGGCTGTTCAGCCATGTATGGGCCGTGCCCTGGAGCATGAGCGGAACATATTTCATGGCAACGCGCTTGTTGCCGTTTGCTATGCTGACTGCCGTTGAATAGTCGGTCAGCCAGTCCTCCGGCTTCACGGAGCCGGTGTACTTGGGAGTGTGTCAAGGGAGCGAGAACCCTTTGGGGAAGGGCTCGTCGCGGATGCGGGGGCCGAAGCAGGCCGGGCCGATCATGTCTTCCTCTTCTACGGCCAGGGACCGAGCGAGCTGCTCGATCCGGTGGCGCGGGGGGGGGGGGGGGGGGGGGGGGGGGGGGGGGGGGGGGGGGGGGGGGGGGGGGGGGGGGGGGGGGGGGGGGGGGGGGGGGGGGGGGGGGGGGGGGGGGGGGGGGGGGGGGGGGGGGGGGGGGGGGGGGGGGGGGGGGGGGGGGGGGGGGGGGGGGGGGGGGGGGGGGGGGGGGGGGGGGGGGGGGGGGGGGGGGGGGGGGGGGGGGGGGGGGGGGGGGGGGGGGGGGGGGGGGGGGGGGGGGGGGGGGGGGGGGGGGGGGGGGGGGGGGGGGGGGGGGGGGGGGGGGGGGGCTCCAGCTCTTCTGCCGCCGCATGGGCGGCGCGCAGGTTCTCTACTGGGGTAGCGTAGACCGGGCGTCTGACTCCCAGCATGCTGGCTATGGCCGCGCCGCGTTGCCGAACTGCGCCGGCTCGGCTGGGCTCGCCAGCTGTCGGCGTGTCGCCCGCGATGTGGTCGACCTCGCGCTGGCAGGCCTCGGCGCGGCGCCTCATGGCCGCCATCTTGTTGGCGCTGTCGAGGAGCGTCACACGGAATGCTTCCAGTGTCGCCCCATCGGCGTTGGCAGCAACGGGGGTGGCTAGGCCCTTTAGGGCCGCTCGCAGCGGGTCCTGGGCGGCCCCAACGGAGTCCTCGCCGCGGCCAATGACCAGCACCTCCGCGATGATGCCGGCGTCGGCGCCGCTGGCGACAGGAGGGAGTGGATCGTTGATGATGACCACGTCGCCAGGGTAGGCATCGGTGGAGGCCGCATCGGAGTCGATGAGCATCTCGAAGGGCTTGATGAAAGGGTCGACTGAGTCAACGGACTCTATGTCGGAGGCGGGCTCGTCGGAGATGCCGAGCTTGTCGAAGAGGTCGACGAAGCAGCTCGCAGGGTAGGCCACTCCCGTGTCGGGGGCGGGCTCGTCGGAGAGGCTGACCTTGCCGAAGAGGTCGGCGAGGCAGCACGCGGGAAAGGCTGCTCCCGCGTCGGGCGGCGCCCTAGAGCTAGCGCTAGCGGGCGTGCCGGGCTGGCTGATCAGGCCGGCCGCGCCGGGCTGGCTGATCAGGCCGGCCGCGATGTGCTCGCCGGAGAGGAAGAGGGTTCCCGTCCAGAACGTGTCTCCGGCCGACGGTGCGCTTAGCCCCACAGTGGGCGCCAACTTTCGGGGTATTCTCGCGACAGATGCCAGGGGGTGGCTTATCGTGGATGGGGACAGGAGGACGTCGTCAGGCCCTGGAAGCGGGAATGGGCGAGAGCTCGAACGCACACGAGTCTTACCCAGGTTCGGGGCTCTCCGAGGAGATAACACCCCTAGTCCTGCTCTGCGGAGTCTCCGCATGATGTCTATGATCAGACAATAGCTACAAGCTTGCTCCTTGAGCTGTATTGCTAGTGGAAGAAGAAGGGCAAGGCTCGCTCTCCTGCTTCTCCTAGCTATGTGTGTGTAAATGGCGTGGGTGCTGAACCCTTTGCATGGGTGATCCTGGGGGGCTTATATAGGCCTGCCCCCCAGGGAGGCGGGCCCCGCCGGCTGCCGAGAATCTGGCCGACAGGCAAGGCCCGCCGCCTGCGGGCCACGCTGATTGCCTTTTGCTGTAGCATTGTACTTGATGACGGAGGCCGCGTCAGGAGTCGTACGGCTACAGTCCCGCCGCCCGGTCAGCGCACATTGTAGCCATGCTCCGTCTCGTCGAAGTAATTGAGCGTGGACTCTGAGGGGAGGGGAGGGCAGGCTGTCGGAGGCCGGCCCGCCCCCGAAGCCGCCTTCTTGGGGAGCGCCGTCTACTGGGAGCTCACGGACAGGTAGGGCCCGCCGCCTGCGGGCCGTACTGATTGCCTTTCGCTGTAGCATGACCCTGGCTGACGAGGGCCATGTCGCGGGTCGCATGGGTACAGTCCCACGCCTGGCAGATGGGTGACCGCTTGGTCAGCTTGCACTGTAGCCACGCTCCTCTGGGGTTTGGGGGAGTGGGTGGCCCTGTAGCCACGCCCCGTCTCATCGTAATGAATGGGTGCAGACTCCGAGGGGAGGACGGGCCGCCTGATAGGAGCCGGCCTCCCCTGAAGCCGCCTTCTAAGAGCGCGCCGTCTTCTGGGAGCCGGCCGCTTGGGCCCAGCCGGCCCAAGGAGCCGGCCGAGCGTCCGGAAGGTGCGAGGGGCTTCGCTAGCCCCGATGTCTTGAAATGCTAAGGAGCATGGATTAGGCTACCCGTGGTCAATCCCTAAGTAGTTATTTACTTACTAAAATTGGCTGGTTGCTCTCTGTTTTAGGTTGAGAAGGAAATGCTATTTGTCATTTCTCAATCAACAAAGATTGCTAACATGGTTCACAGCAGTTTGCAGAAAATCGACATAAGTACGGAACAGAGAGATATGGCCCTTTTGTTCCTTCTCAGTGAACGACTTTACTATCATCACCTACTCCCATTTTGTCAAGGTATTCAACATTTGGAGTCCTTCTGAGTATTTTGAAGCATTCAGGGTGATTAAGTGTATCATATAACCTTTGTCTTTTTATATGGTCCCATTAATCTCTTAGTGTTCTAGCCTTTTTTCTGACAGCATGCTACATATCTGCCGACATGCCCAACAATTAAAGTGATGATTGCTACCCCCTGTGTTCCTTTGATGCATCACTGATGATTTTGTTCCTCAATCCTTTACTGATCTTGAGTTTTTTCAGTAAGCTTATTCTTTTCCATCAGCATTTACTTACAAACGGTTATGCTACTCTCCTAAATTTCCTGTTAATTAATACTGAACTGTGTCGTAGATAGTTGAAAAAGAACCTGCTCAACCACAGAGCTTGATTCTTTGGAATCACAATGTTTGGAACATAGATAGGTATATGCCAAAAATTGTTGCTTACTTAGTATGAGGTCTATTCCTTCCTGGACTACATATATTGTTTCATTCGGCTCTACATATGATACCTAAATAAATGGATAACATTTACCAGCTTGCGGACCATTCATTTTCAGACCTTGAGATACATACTCATGGGCTCATTTTTATCTCAAATGATGACTGTTTATGGAGAACAAAGGCATGATGTGGTACTTTCGTTCATGTGGATACTTGGCACTGACGTGCTACTCTGATTCAAATCCCCCTATGTGAAGTGTGGCTGTACACAAAAATGATCTTCCCCCTTTTGCACTGCACATTAGTTGTTTGTGTTAATGTGTAGGAGGAGAAACCAAGTTGATTGTGCTTTTATTGTTTGTGACCTTCAATTTTTTGTACAGCTGTATATACATTTTAAAGTTAAGCATAACTCGATTTCCTGTAAAGTTCTATGTATATTTTAAAGGTAAGCATAATTAAAAAAAATTATAAAACATTTGCTGCCATACACAAGCGTAACATAATTATTTTCTCAGCTACCAGCAGAGGGGCTATTCTCCGAGATAACAAGAGATTTTGGTTATTTTCTAACTGTGCACTCAGTCCGGATAAAGTTCATTAGCACATATTCCTTACTCTTATCCTAAATTGGTTTACATCCTGTTTGATTTCCGTTTGGTGGGATCTAATGTAAACATTGCATAAGACTTCACTTTGATCTTTTTGACATTACAGTCCGCAGATCAAAGTCATCGAGCATTACATCCGGTTTTACTTCGGTTAAATGTTGATTTCCACGGAGGTTGTTTGCATCTGAAAGTTGCTGCCCTGTCTAGGCACAAGGAAAATACCGAGATGGACTTATAAATAGAGGTATACTGTACTACTTATCTAATTCAGTTTCTTTTCGTGACAAAAAAAGTTTTCCCTTTTTTTTTGGTTGTACAGTGCCCTGCGTTTCTTCCTTGGGTATTAAGGTAGCAGGCAGGACAAAATTGAGATGGAGAGATTGAGGCTGATTGGTTTTGTGATTGACTGATTTGTTCGTTTGGTTAGTATTAAGGCATGTACAATGATCTCTCTTTACCTATAAGGTGCTGGACAAAAAGATCTACATAAATTTCAGTTGGCAGATTTAAAACTCTCCACGTTGTTTTAGTTGCTCTCATGTAAGATGGGTAATTGCGGCAAAGAGTTTTGGAAACTATGATCTATTTATTTGTATAGTTGCAAAAACTCTCTGTCTTCTATTGGATCTTATCTTGCCTCTTCTGATGCATTTTCCCACCATGGTTATTCATATTAGCTGCACTTTGATTGTACTTGGGTTTGACTTTTAGCTTCGCAGCTATACCGCCGGTGAAAATTTAGGATTCGTTGAATTTTGATGCGAGGATCCTGCAAATTAACTTGAAAAAGATCAATCTTTTGATTTTTATCCTTTGCTTACAATGTCAGCGTCATACCAATTTATCATTTATCAGATAGCCCAAATAAATGCTCCTGATAAATTTTCATTTGTGTAGTTCTCCTGGTTATGAACTTAGGACTACCTTCCCCCCAGGAAGAGGGAGCAGATAATTCTTATATATGATGGCAACTATGCATTGTAGCACACTTTCAGCGATGTCAGAAATCTAGGGATGCTCAATTAGCAACCTATGCACACATTCCACACATAGCCTTAGCCTTGGTAATGGTAATGGATGAACTACAATTGAGTTTTGGTAACCTTAATAAAGATCCATTTGATGCTAATTAACTAATTTGTGAATGTTGAATATTATTTGCAGCTCTTTAGCACTTTCTACTTTTTCCTTGTGTACTTTTGAATTGGCAGTGTCAATTAGATTTAAAGCTCTGTTTGTGTAATATGGTTTTATCATCCTTTTGTAGATCAGAAGAAGCTACGCAAAGAGCATTGAAAGCAACTTTAGTGGACTCATGCTAGGACACCACCCTTTATTGTCACTAAGGTATATTCAAAATAAATTAGTGAAAATTTTAGAACCGTGCTTTGCGTGAAGCCTGTCTAATATGATACATAACCGAATTCCTTCTCGGTAGTTTTTTAACATCATTGGTGTCTTGACGTATAGATTGCTAAAAAACTGAAAATTTGGTAAGCCTTTTGTTCTTATGTTTGTCCATGTCAAGACACCAATGATGTTACACCAGCCCTTTCTTTGTTGTTCCCTGGATCGGATTAATGTTGCTGAATGAGTATGAGCTGAAGGCAAGAGCTTTTTTTGTTTGCTCAACATTGTTCCTCAGTATGCTAGATAGTTACTGATGAAGATCCAATCTTTCCCATGAATTCAATTTTTTATTTGCTCATGTCGGAGCTTGATGCTGCCAGGCTACTAAAGAAAGGAAGAGGGGTACCGAGGTGGCCGTCCGATACTCCACAGATCTTTGCCACCCTCTGTCAAGACATTGCCCGAAGCCTCGAACACACCTCTCCACGACTGAGACTCTACAGATTTGTGACTCTTAGAAGGTACTCGATTTGATAAGTTGTTATAATTTCATCAGATTCCTATATTTCGTTCATAGATTAGAGACTTCAAAAACGTAACTACACCCAAGTACAAATATCTGGAGGTCATTTTTTCTAATTTTTTTAGGTTTTTTGCATATATGTTATGTTTGCGAACATGAAGAACAGCAGAGGTGGTACTTTATCCATGTTTAGATGTATCAACTGTGTGCTTTCTGTTATGTCATAGAGTTACTATTTAATTTTGATTTTTAATTTTTCTTTTGGTCTTGGAAGAACCGTTAAAATCGCATTGGGCAATCTGCTCCCTGCTATAAGGCTGGTTGAGAAATGGTTGGAACATTGATTACTGTTTAGGACTTTTTTTATTGACATGAACCCAAATGCCATGACCGAAGGTGTAAATTTTATCAGTGTGGCGCACACCTTCAATTAATTAGTGGTGTGCAATTTTCTCACTCGCTATCTTTTCTATTCTCATGCAGAAGTCAGGGAACTAAGGAATAAAGCTTTGTGGGAAAGATTTGAAGAGAGGAGGCACACTAATTATCTGGCCATCCTGGTAAAGGGAGTTAGTGCACTAGATGGCTTTTAAAGGGAAAATAACCAACAATATTAAGCATTGGCATTGAAATTTTGTCCCATGTAAGAGGAGTTTGAGTGATCGGAGATATGATGAATCTATGAATTCTATACACACAATATCTGGGGCTGATTATGCAGTACTCTCTAGGCATGCTGCATAAATCTTCTCTCGCAAAGGAAGAAAAAATTCAGAGCAGCCATGAAAAATTATTGAATGACCTGATTCATTGCCCTGAATGCAGATAACCGAGGTGCAATTTATCCTTAATAGCCATTTATTCTTGCTCGGTTCAGTATGGCCTGAGAAGCAACAATGATTGAGCTGGCGTTTTGGGCAGTGGCAGTCTTCCCATTTAGATGCGAACTTCCGAAACATGAACAAATTGATGCTGTTCATGGATGACTGACTACACAATAATTGTTCATCCTGTATGGTTATGCACTTTGTGCACGCTTGGAGTTGGAACCTTTTTCTTAAAAGAATGTTTGCTATGGTTGATATGGTTACGGGATTAGTTAGCATCATTGCCAAATATGATCTCCTGCTGTGTGGATTGGCCTATTTAGTATTCAGGTCAGGAAGTATGTATTTATCTCTATCAGTTTAAGGATGACTCCACCCTGCATTTTTTTGCTGCCGTTTCAAGTATAATATAGTTTTGTGGACCACAAGATGTTAAGTACCACAACTATACAAGTGCTCTCATAGTGCAACAATGCTTTCTCAAAAAATGCAACAAGTGGCCTTAGATTAAATATCAAGTTCCTTTCTGATTTTTAACAAATTTACTAGAGATGCACATTTCTCAGTGCGCCTGACAAAGTTTTGTTTGTTAGCATGCACCAAAATTTGGTCATGTGATGTTTATACAAACTAGATGACCCGTTGCGCCGATGGAGCAAAGGGCGAGAGGGAACCAACCATTCAGACCATGCAAGTAAGAGTATTTAGAGACCGACCATAAATCCTTGAAACATAGAAATAGATATTTAGGTATGTTGTTCATACATAGCGTTATATATTACATTGCATGGTAGGTTTATATGCTGAAACAAAGGCATGAGATCAGTTCATGATAGCTTATTTACATTGCTTTTAAAAAGCAAGCTACATTGGCAGAGATGCATCATATAGATAGCTCTGGTCATTCAGCTTATGGTGACTAAGATATGCAGTCATGGAACTTAGGTAGAGTCATCGCTGCATGTGCCATCAGACATAGATGGATATTGATTTCTTTCAAGTTCATTGTTTAGTTGCTACATAGATGGATATTGATTTCTTTCAAGTTCATTGTTTAGTTGCTACATAGATGGATAGAACCCAACGGTTGCCTCGAGACCAATGGTCCTTCCTTGTGTGTTGAGTAAACTGCGTTTGGAAGGCCAAGTTGTTGCATGATAGCATCCAGAAGCACTTTTGTTGGAATCCTTTTTACATCATGGCGGACTGATGATAGAGAAAGACACTGTACTTTTGTTGGAATCCTAACTTTTTACATCATGGCGGACTGATGACAGAGAGAAAGACCTGTAACCAAGTATTGAAAGCTTTGTAGTGTGTGATTTTACATATTTTGTGACAAAAAAATTGCTTATATACAATGGTGATAGCAACTGAATGTCCAGTTCGCATGTACAAACCCGAACTCTTATGTTTTAGCCAGGGTATGTATGCTAGTTAGCTAATCTTAATGTTGACCTGGTAAATATCAAGAGACTTGTGCATACGCCAGCAGATGATATAAAATTTGAGATTAACAGGGCTCTCACCTTGCTCAAACAGTACAGGATACATGCATATACTATCTCTTAGGCACCAAGAGAATAACAGATCAACATGTATGGCAATGTGCCAATGGATTATTCAGGTGTTGATTAAGAAACATACACGTAACAAGGATCGATATCTTGACCAAAGAAGAAACTTCATTTGCCAGATCAGGCTATAGAAGCAAAAATGAAGTAATATTCGGCTGATGTCTAATCCTCACTGAACTAACACAAGTGCATTTTACAGTGCCTATCCACTACCACTGCCATCTATGTGCACTCAAACTAACTTGAATTAGCTAGAATGAATCAGATACTTCTGCAAATTCCATTAACAGATCAACAGGGTACGCATCTACACGTGACGAACGATCTCTTCTTGTTAACAATGAAAAAAATATTGATTTCAGTCACGGACAATAATTATACTGCTACCCCTGTTTTTGAAGTAAAACTTTTCTATCTTTGGCTATGTCTCTAAGAAAAAACATGAACTTGAAACTGAAATAATACCGTGCTGTTGGTCCAGGTTTGCTTGGAAGGGGGGTGAGGCGGCTTGATCTGGTGAGGATCCGCCCGAGGAACTGACGTGCCAATAAATGTATACCATTGTGCCTCGACCAAATAACCAAACAATGTTAGATTAGGCGGTGGCTGCATCTGGGCACAAGAGGGACCAATATCTGGGTGGATTGTTGTTCATGGTTTAATCAAAGACGTATTGTATGGATTTGCTTTATATTACTTTTCTGTTCCAAAGTAATGAAAGAACATAGAAGATATAAAAGCAGCCTTGAATATAAACTAAAATATAATGAACAAAGAGATGTACTACAAAAAATAATTGAAACTTACCCGTTGTGCCCATGGTGCAAGAAACCAATTAGAATCATGAATTATGTGCATATTGTAGGGCATTGGTGACCATTATAAATGAGTACCATAAATCGATTGAAAGAGAAGGAAAGGTAAGGTTATTTAAAGAAAATGTGAAGCATATCATAAGTGGCACAAAAGAAGTTTAGAAGTTTGCTTGCCGCCTCAGCTCCTTGTTGGTGACTGGTGAGCATCGTCTCAGTTTTTTAATGTCACTGGTTATCTTATTTAGTGTTGAGAATTGTTGTGTGTGTGTTCTTCTCTAGGCTGTGCAAGCCAAATGGTTGATGCATTTCTTCATACAGATTGCGTGGATGTTTTGTTCTGTCTATACCATATTAAGCAAATATGAGTACTTTTAACTGTATTGGAAAATAAGAGTTTAGCAGAATATTTGCCAAATTGACATTCCTCTGCTGAAATTATTCTTGAATGTAATGATAGAAGTATTTTTCCATTACCATATTGTCTCAATCATGCCATGAGTTTGGATAGAGGATTGATAGCTAGGCTAACCAATTGATTATGTATTATGTGGCATACTTATAAAACATTAACAGGGCTATCATGACCTGTAAAACAAAAATCATCTATTGGTTAGAAAATCAGAAAGGACCTTCAACGTTAATCTGAAAGTGATACTTGTAAAATATTGAAGCAGCCCAGATATCAATTTGTTATCACCTTCTCCGTTAAACTACCTTGAGGCAATATATGATGAGTGATAGGTGATAAGAGTAGTCAAATATTTGAACAAAATATGCTACTCTAGAAATGTGTATTATCTCAGATGATACTGGAAAAAGAATGTGACTTCTGAACATAGGTAAGAGAAGATAAAGAAAATTTTGGGAATCACCGACCCGGTACTTGTTGTCATAGATTCCGCCCATTGCGCCATGCAAATATATTCATGGCAAAGAAGTAGATCATAATTCATCTAGGGAAACAGTAATGCAAGTGATAGCAAGGAAGTGCAGGAAATGGATATCATAACATACAAGTGCAAGAGAGAAAAAAATAGCACGTCGGTTCATAGAGGCATTTCATCAAGCAGGTGACAAGCATCCTAACTGAAGAAGGCCTCACCTTCGCACGAGGACAATGAGCAGCCATACAGCAATAGACGAAGCAGAAAACCAAAGAAACGAGAGTGCAGCACGAGCAATCCTACAAACGGAAAGGTAGCAAGAAGGTAAAAATGAGCAATCAAGTAGCACAAGACAGCAAGAACCTACGCAACGGGGCCATGCAATTGATGTCTGTTCAATCCCTTCCCAGCGCGCTATAGCAAAACCATTTCCATGCAAAGCAGTTATAAAATTCTATGACAGGAGATTGTAAGCATCTCTAAAATGAAGCCCAACTATCTAATTAGAAGGCATAGAAGGACTACACGCTAATCTTTGTAATATAAGCATGCTCATCTCCCCAACCAGGACCACGACGACTCCAACCAGGCATGTTCAGCTCTCTAATCAGGAGCCATGGGTGACAAATATATGATTGTACACTAACTCCTATGGCTCAATGATTAGCAATAAATCAAATATCAGAACTAAGGTGAAAATAAGAAGAGAGACAACCTGAGAAAAATTTAGAGGAGCAGCACAAACTCCTGAAACCAGATGGAACAGGCCGTGCACCCCCCACCACCACCTTGGGGAAATTCAGAATAATCCAAATGGATGACCAAAAACAGTATAAAAATTGGGAAGATTAACGAAGGTACGGTATTGATGATTGCATTAGAAACAAATAAGAAAAAGATGTACTTCTACGTGGCACAATAAATGGTGCAGAGCAAGTAAATGTAGATTTATCTTTCCTATTCCACCACACAGAAAATAGGACAGCCCAACCCAAGGACTAAATTAGTCTCTATGTGTGAAGGCTGGAAGCTATATTCCGTTTAGTGATAGATAACCCATCAAAGCAAAACTAATTCAAAATTTTCAATGGTATGCTAAAAATGCAGATGAATAAGACTCGATATCAAGTATACAAGACTTTGTCCTTTCTGGACATACCAATAAGAAAAGCTAGAGAAATAAAAAAACCATCTCATACTGCATTTCCTGCCGGTGAGCTTATCAATCAAGCTGACGTGAAAAAATATTCAGAGGTCCACCAGGCAGTAACCCATAATGCTATTTTTTTATAGCTAGCAAAGTGAACCATATAGATGGAAACAATATAATAAAGGCCAAATAAGGCAATAATCCATTAATTCTGTTGTAGCCAAAAAGCTCAAATAAAATAGGATGTAAAAAATCCCAATTAAAAACAGAGAAAAGAACTCTAAATACCACATGGGAGGAGATGCAGCAAACAAAATTAAATTATTAAGAAAAATGAGAGAATACCAGGCAAAGTAAAAGTGAGAGTAGAACAAATGTGCACAGAAAAATGAAAGAACAGAAGGGGAGTTGAAATACCTGCGGACGGGTTGGAGATGGCAAGATCACCGAGAAGTACACCTAGCTCTCGTGGAATGTGAAAAATTCGGAAGCATAAGCATCAAATCCGGTATTTCTACTGGCTCCCAAACTGAAAACCAGAACATTCGAAAACTATAAATTAATTGAGCAGGACAACTTCATCTCAAATTAGATCTTAGACATATATCTTGTTTTTGCCATGGCTACCAGCTAAAAGATCCTCAAGTTCGCGTAGTACAAAATGTGTTTATGGCCATATTAACAGATCAAATGCCTAAAATAATTAGCTTGGATCATCTTAGGCAATGTTACAAATAATAAGGTTATGACCATTCCTTATCACCCATAGCACAAACCCCTTGACTTTCAACTCAACTACACCATCACCCCAATGAACCAGTCTGATCTCATGGCTCATCATATTTAGAGAGAGCTTATTAATTAACTACATAAAGCATGGGTATGGATAGCACATGGAAAGGAAAACGAGAGACAAACTTCAATGCTTTCACCAAAGCATGGCAAGATACACGTTTGTCTAGCTACCACTACTTGATTATATACGAAGAGACTACAAATAAAACATGTCAGTAAATCAGGACTAAGAACACCATAAAAAAATCTTGGCAAACAATTAATCAAATTGGAGATGGAAAATAAACCAAGCGAAGATATTTGTACAGTCGTTCAAGTAAATCCACGGAAAGTAAATACCACATTCTTTTCTGTTCTAGAAGTGGGTAAATCGTGTTTAGATCATTTGGCAACAGAACTGACATCTGAATTATATTATTGACAAACACAACCCATTCATTGGCATTCTGCTTTCATGAATCATACAAAAACAATGAAAATAGAAGGCTGGTGAACTAAAACAACTTTGATTAAAGCTGTCACACTACAAGCAGGAAGACTATTTTTTTAAACCCGCCCATAACATGCATGGCATGAATCAATATTTGCTCGACAAAAAATGTATGAATACATTTACCATTAATTAAAGATTGCATTCATAGATTAAAAAGGCAAAATAGAGAATCACTGAATATTTACTTGTTAAATACACATGATAGGGAACATAGAGGTCAAGAATACCTGTCGACGCATTGAAAGTCCACCAAAAATGTCCGCAACAGGTTGAATAGCTCTCCAGATTCAGGGGAAATGCACATCCATATATAACAATGCCTCCGCATATTCGTTGTTAAACAATGGTTTGCCTAAACATAGTATGCCATACACATTTGTCAGTACATCAATCGGAATTTTGTTTCTATGAGAACTAAATCACTCACATTAGCACAAACAAAACCAAAGAATTAATCTCACTTGGAGCCTGGGCCATAGAAATTCAAACAATGCTTCAGCTAGAAAACATACCTCTGAACTGGACAGCAGCAGTTGCTTGCAAAGTGGTGTGGGCCATCTTTTGTGGAGATAAAACCAGAGCATAAACAACACACGGACAAACTTTAGCCTACGAATAACATGGTGACACATGAATCAGAAATTAAAAATGTGAGGATACAGGGAGGAAGATGGTTGAGACATGAGCACCTACACCTGCAGGTCCATATCTCGAGAGCTGAAGGAAGAGGAGGAAGCCGTGGCAGAGAAGAGACTTTGCCCAGTTAGCAGGACAGGAACCACGCCGCCTGAAAAATCATGGGAGGTGATAAAGGCGACGAGCAAGGGCGTGGGGAACATGCAGGCCCTCGACTCGATGTCCTAGGTTGACGCGGCCAGCAAGCGCGTGGTGGAGGCCGGCATGGATGGCTTCATGGATGCCGGAAGAGGAGGCGAGCAGCAGGAAGGAAGGTGGACGAACCTGCGGGCGTGAGGGCTGTACATAGGCATCTCTGCTCCAGCGTGGTGTGAAAGATGACGAGCCGGCGGTGCTCCTTCTGTTGACCCTCTCCCGTCCGCCGCTGCACCTCACTCCCCTCTTTGCTCTCTCTTTCTCCATCCTCTCCTTCCTTCTCTCTCTCCCTCTTATCTTCTCTCTGTCCTGCAGATCAAATTAAGCGCCGCCGCCGTCACCCTTAGCCTGCAGGTCATCGCCGTCGCCGGAGAGAAAAGTCCCTGGGCGCCATCTCCTCCCGCATCCGGCGGCGCCTACTCCTCGTTTCTTTCACTCCCGGGACACCAGATCCGCAGGCTCGACGCTGTTCGGCCGGAGAAGAACGGGATGGAGCAGATGCTGGCCAGGAGGTTACTCGGCTTGGCCCGGGCGAGAGCAGAGGAGAGAAAAGTGAAGGGGAGGAGGAGGCGGCGCAGTGGAGAGAAGGGGAGGAGGGGAGCGGGGCTCGAGGTGCGGAGTGATTGGCTGCTCGGAGACGTGAGGGATTGGTGGCTAGGTTTTCACCGTGCAGCAAAATCCACCCCACGTCTCTCCCTTCTCTCACCCCAGGACGCACACGGGATGCACCAGAACAATGGGCCCGTGGATATTTGAAGCCCACCCGTCATCGATACAAAAGCAAAACGAATGAGTCACGAAAACCAACGGCCAAGACTTTACTTGGGTTTCACGACCGCCTAGAGGACGTTCTGGGGGCATTTTACTTGGCGTAAATACAGGGACTATGGATGTTTTGGCTAGTTCGGATGGTGAGTTTCACGTTAAACTCCATATTCGCAACAAGGCCGACAACTTCACATGGACCCTCGTTGCCGTGTATGGGGCAGCCCAGGATGAGTTCAAGGCCGATTTTCTCCGTGAATTGGTTAATCTGGCAAAGGATAATCCCTATCCCATTCTTATAGGTGGGGATTTCAATTTGCTTCGATTTCCAAATGAGAAAAGCCGTGGTAGATTTGATAATCATTGGCCTTTCCTTTTCAATGCTGTCATTGACAGTCTAGATCTGCGAGAGGTATCCATGATTGGAAGACAATTCACTTGGGCGAACAGTCTTCCGGAACCGACATATGAGAAACTAGATCGCGTTTTAATGGATACTGACTGGGAATCTAAATTTCCTATGGTGTCTGTTCGTGCTCTACCTCGTATCGAGGCTATATCAGACCACGCACCCATTCTCCTAACCACTGGTTTGCCGCGACCACAACATAGACGCAAGTTCAAGTTTGAACTTGGTTGGTTGCTTCGGGATGGCTTCCATGATATGGTCAAGGAGGTGTGGGAGAAACCGGTGACCGGGCCTACCCCAATACACAGATGGAATAACAAAATGCGTGCATTACGTAAATTCCTTTGTGGTTGGGCTAGGCATACGGTAGGTGTCCTCAAAAAGGAGAAGCTTCGTCTTTCATCTATCATTGATGAATTAGAAGCTTTGGCAGAGGTTAGACCTCTATCTGAGCATGAAATCGAGATCAAGAATCATTCGAATGCACAGATGGCTAACATGCTGCGTGAAGAGGAACTCAAATGGTACCAACATTCTAACTCTCAGTTTATCCTGAAAGGTGATTCGAATACTAGATATTTCCATGGAGTCGCCAATGGCAGACGCCGGAAGAAAATTATTCACTCCCTACAACAGGACGAGGGCATGATTGAGGGGCATGAGCAACTTAAATCTTATATCACTAATTATTATAAAAATCTGTTCGGAGCCCCAGAGGAAGGAAACTTCTCGATGGATGAGTCCCGAATAGATGACATCCCCCAGGTCTCTGATGAGGAAAACAGCCTACTAACAGCTCCATACTCCGAGGAGGAAGTTAGAAAGGCGGTTTTCCTAATGGAGCATAACAAAGCCCCGGGTCCAGATGGTTTCCCCGCGGAGTTCTATCAGAACTTCTGGGAAGTCATTAAACCGGATCTGCTACTTTTGTTTAGCGACCTTCATGCCGGCCGACTAGAATTGTTTCGCTTAAACTTCGGTGAGATTATTTTGTTACCTAAGGTTAATGAGGCTGAAAGGATACAACAATATAGACCTATTTGCCTCCTTAATGTTAGTTTTAAAATATTCACGAAGGTTGCGACTATTAGGCTGAATTCGGTTGCTGAACATGTGGTTCGCCCTTCACAGACAGCTTTTATGCAAGGCAGACACATCCTAGATGGAGTTGTTGTCCTTCATGAAACAGTCCATGAATTGCACCGGAAAAAGTTGAATGGGGTAGTTCTTAAAATAGACTTTGAAAAAGCTTATGACAAAGTCAAATGGCCCTTTCTTCAACAGACTCTCAGAATGAAAGGATTTTCTGCAGAGTGGCGCGCTATGGTCCATAGCTTCGTTTCTGGAGGTAGTGTTGCCATTAAGGTCAATGATGACATTGGACACTATTTTCAAACGAAGAAGGGATTGCGTCAAGGTGACTCGGTATCGCCCATGCTATTCAATATAGTGGCAGATATGCTAGCGATCATGATTGAGCGCGCCAAGGTTGATGGCCAAATTGATGGGGTAGTAAGCCATCTAGTTGATGGTGGTCTCTCTATACTTCAATATGCCGACGATACGATTCTCTTCATGGATCATGACCTCGAGAAAGCGAGAAATATGAAACTGATTTTATCAGCATTCGAGCAACTCTCAGGTCTCAAGATCAATTTCCATAAAAGTGAATTGTTTTGCTTTGGCGATGCTCACGATGAGGCCAATCTGTACGCTGAACTGTTCGGATGTGGGTTGGGCCAGTTTCCGATCACATATTTGGGGATACCGATACATTATCGGAGACTCACAAATGCTGAATGGAAACATGTCGAGGAGAGATTGCAAAAAAGACTTAGCAGTTGGAAAGGTAAACTGCTATCTCTGGGTGGAAGATTGGTCCTCATAAATTCAGTACTAAGTAATATGGTACTATATATGATTTCCTTCTTCCAGTTGCCGAAAGGAATCTTACATAGATTGGATTATTTCCGATCAAGATTCTTTTGGCAAGGAGATAGCGAGAGAAAGAAATATCGACTGGCCAAATGGAGTGTGGTTTGCCGTCCCAAAGACCAAGGTGGGTTGGGCATTCATGACCTTGAGGTTAAGAATAGGGCCCTCCTCGGCAAATGGTTATTTAAATTACTGACGGAAGATGGTGTATGGCAAACCCTCCTAAGGAGGAAATATGTGGGCTCCAAGGCGGTATCCCAAGTGTACTGGAAGCCTGGGGATTCCCACTTTTGGGCGGGACTAATGGCTACGAAGAAATATTTCTTCTGCTATGGATCCTTCTCAATTAAGGACGGCTCGGAAATTAGATTCTGGGAGGACAAGTGGCTAGGAGATGCCACACTCCGGGAACAATATCCGGCTCTATACAACATTGTGCGCCACAAGGGTGATACTATCGCCACGGTAATGGAAACATTTCCGCCAAATGTGACGTTCAGAAGAGATTTAATTGGACCCAGACTCCAAGCGTGGAACATCCTGCTCCAGCGGTTGTCCACGGTGCAATTGTCACATGGGTCTGATGTTTTCCGATGGAACCTCCATGGGAATGGACAATTCTCAGTGGAGTCAATGTATAGAGCGTTAATCCAGTCCGATGTGCCAGTTGATAATAATAAGAAGATCTGGAAGATGAAGATACCTCTTAAGAATAAAATCTTTGCATGGTATCTTCGTCGAGGGGTCATTCTTACTAAAGATAACCTTATTAAGAGGAATTGGCATGGAAGCACGCAATGTGTCTTTTGTCACCATGATGAGACAATAAAACATTTATTCTTCCAATGCAAATTGGCTCGTTCTATATGGTCAGTCATCCAAATAGCTTCTGGATTGTATCCTCCTTGTAGTGTTGCAAATGTATTTGGCAACTGGTTACATGGGATTGATCACAGGTTTAGAACTATTCTCAGGGTGGGAGCGCTTGCCATTATTTGGTCGCTTTGGCTATGTAGAAATGATAAGGTTTTTAATGATAAAAGTACTTCTCTGATGCAGGTTATCTACAGATGTACCGGGACTCTTCGTTTATGGTCCTCTCTACAACGTGTGGAGAATCGAGACCTGTTTACGGAGGTGTGTACACGATTGGAGGCTACGGCGAGGGATACTTTTACCCAACATGGGTGGCAGCATGATCTTAGGATTGGTCCCCCCACGTTTTAGGCGTTATACGGACTCTTCATGTTTCTTTGTATTTCGCCTTTTTTTATCTTTTGTGTGAGAGGACCTTAATTGGCTGTGTGCATCTTAGTTATGCAGAGGCCGGGTGTAATACTTAATTCTTTTAAGTAATAAAGCGCCCCTTTTCGAAAAAAAGACTTTGACAACACCCTAAAATCCCTGTCGCTGTGAAATCGTGCGAACAAAAACGACCCCGCGACGCAAACGCTCCAGGAAGGCGGGAAGGCTAGCGAGGTTTATAGGAGAAATTACTCCTATGAACTTGATGACTTTCTGTAGTTATGTTTTCATGAAACATTGCCCCACGTGCACCAAAATATACTAATCACTTTTTTTAGCCAAACCAAAAACAAGCATTTGCACGGGCTCCTTCACGGGCGCGGCCGCCCCACCTTTCCCTGCTAGTACCATATATAGCTGTCCAGGTCTGTCTGATCCTTGATGTGGAGGTCCAAAAAGCCTCCACCTCTGCATTGTACATGAGAAAAATCTCAGGTGACTTGGGTGCAGATCGAGACTATAAAAATTGGACCAGGAGGTGGCTGGCATGCAGACCCAACGTAGGCCGGCTCCTATTGATTTGTATGTCTATTATAGTCGGAACCATGAACATGCATAGTGATTCTCCGGTAGAACTACATGAACAGCACTGTCACGCTGTAGGCTGTAGGTGATCGATGTAAGTTGTATGAGTATTGCTTGCAGTGATACTTGAATCTTGAACGTTGTCAGGAGGAGAGGAGCATTGCAAATAGTTAACGAGGTTGAAAGTAGTTATTGTTACGTGAAGATCACACCTTGAGAAATTATACTTGAGCAAGTAGGAAAGACTATAGTAGTGTGGTTGATTCAGTGTTTACGACAATAAATACGTTATAGTCTATAGTCTGGTGTTGTGAATGAGAATTTTAGTTTGTTTGGACAGGAATAAGAATTAATTGAGTATGACCCTCTAATGTGTAGAAAAAGATTCATATCACCATTAATTGGAAAAGAGTTGGTAACAGTACCAAAATAAAACTGCAATCATTAATTATGGGTACCCGCGGGGTTATCCTGTTTCGGCACGTGTCACCAGGCGGCTGCGTTCGCGGGATTATTTCCTCCGATCGGGATGGATGGGGCTGCTGTACGTTCATTTTTTTCCGCGATCTAAATTTTAAATTGAAATTTCATTTGAACCGAGCGTCCAAATTATGAAGCGTTTTCACCGTTGTGTTCCTTGCGTTGATATTTTTTAGACTATATCCCATATTGATAAGTTTCGGCAAACTTTTTTTTGATGCGAAGTGTTCTTCCCATCTAGTGTGTCCACTTCTCATGGTAGTATGTGCGTACTTCGGATATTAGTGTGTACATTAGTGTGTTTGTTCTAGTTGTGTACTTCCCCGTGACTGTGTGTGTACTTCTCATGTTACTTTAGCCGTTAGCCTGTTAGTACTTTTCTCAGTGTGTGTACTTCCCAAGTTATTGTGTGAATACTTTCCATATTTTGTGTGTGCACTTTCCATGTTTATTGGTATGTACTTCCCATGTTCACTGATGTGTACTGTCCATATACACTAACATATACGTTTGTACTCCGAACAAGTTGCAAACGCCGAAGGCACTGTGAGCCAGTGCAGCCGGTAGCACGCACTTCGACCAACCGCCCCCCTTCAAGATCTATATGAATGTTGACATGCCGAAGTCACCATGAACCGACGCAGCCGCTAGCACACGCATGAGAATATATATTTTGAAGCATTAATCAATGAAAACCAAAAGAAAAATGAAAAAAGTAGAGAAAGCCAAAAAAAATTGAGAAAACCGGACAGAAAACCCATGTAGAAAAAAATCTGGTATCACCCCCACGGAGTGACACGAGTCCAGCATGCTGCGCTCCTGCACACGCCCTCCGTGGGGACACCTGCCAACTAGGTGCTCCCGATTCAAATCATTGTCAGATTAATTAAATGGGGACTCTTCCATAGAAATGGTCGGCCTGCGCAAAACCATTCTAGATCATCCAACAGGAGAGCTGCATATTTCATTAATAGAGGAAGAGTTAACATGGAACCCAAACTGTACAAGGAGAAAACAGAGGCCAAACGAAGCTAGCAACAGAAAAAGGAACAAAAATTCTAGCGGCACATGCCACCTAAGAGGAAATTAATCTCTCATCACAGGGTGCCGGCCACCTGCTAGTACCCAATTATGCTGCTCAGCGAGGAGCTCCACAAGGATCAGATGAGTGCATTTTGTACTTATCATTCCCTAAGTTTAATCCTGATATTCTTGAGATTCTATCTCAGATTATCTCCTACATAAGCATTATAAGTTTGTTTTAAAAGCAGATGTAAAGATGCTTCATGTGTAAATGCAATTACCTTTCCTTTGCCACATCTACATATACTTCTTAGGGTTATGGATAATCTTGTGTACAATTTATCCATCTATGTCCACTGCCTTTGTAGATTGGACACTGGAGTTGACCTCTCCTCCATTTGCTCGTGTTCACAACACATTTACATACCTCCATAGTCACATTGTCCGATTACGTAGCGACATATATTCTCCATTCACAACCTTCACATGCATTGGTACAAATAGCTCTGAATTGTTTAGGCTCACTTTTATCAATAAATATATTCAAATTCATGCTTAATGGAGTAGTGACCAATAGTTTATTTGAACTCTGCAATGTTTGGGTATATTGTGCCAACGGTCATGGGTGGGTCTTCTTTGTCATATGCTACATTTTTTGCAAACCATTCCTTAATATCGATGTTGTCCTCATTGCACTCCTTGTCTTCCTCATCCGGTATAGCATCTTTTGCAACATGTTCCTCATCATCTACCTCATTGCTCTCATCTTCATTCTCACAATCAGGGCAACCACTGATAATCAAGTATTGATCTTCCTCATCTACACCGACATTCTCGTAGTCCTTGCTTCCTCTCAACTAGGAAGGTGTTGGGCCCCCAAGTGCAAGGGTTTGTAGCAAGCAGCAATTTATCCTCAAAGTAAGTGACCTTAAGGTTTATCGAACCAACAGGAGTTTGATAACACAACCAATGATCAGTACCTGCACACACAAATAAAAAACTACCATGGCCTCCAACGAAACTAGCGAGGTTGTCAATCTCACCAGCCTTGCTAGTTACAAAGGATTAAACGCAAGTGTGTATGCAATATTGATTGCAATGAAAAGTAAAAACAAAGGAATTGTAAAAGAGCATTGATCGAGGTTGGAAGAAAATAGAAAGTTGAATGGACCGGGATCCATAGGTTCACTAATGGTTTCTCTCCAAAAGATAGCTGTAGGAAATATGCCCTATAGGCAATAATAAATGTTATTATTTATTTTCACGTTCATAATTATGTTTATATTCCGTGCTATAACTGCTGTGGTTCTCAAGTCTGCAATAACCACGAGACTCGGAGGAAAACTCATATGCACGTGAGGAATAATAAACGGTAAAATGTATTCCTAGTCGTGCCTCTAAGACTAACTCAAGTGTTGCATGATGATTACGTTTTTCTGATCATGGGCATGTCTATGCCGACAACTTTGAGGACACAATGTTAGAAGAACACTTGTGTTGAATCGACCCAGTTGATGTTATGCTATGAGATACATTCGTCATAAGTTAATGGTATATAACACAGAGAAAGTTAACGTTTGCATAATTCCTTAGACCATGAGAGTATCCAGTTCCTTCATGCTTGCTTCATGAACTTTGGAGTTTGTTAAACATCATCCATAACAGGGTGGCTATTACGGCGGCTTACGGGTTCATTGGAAAAGTATGACAAGGGACTAGAGCTCAAGACTGGGATTTGCTCCTCTGACGATGGAGAGATATTCTTGGGTCCCTCTCGGTGTTATGGTATCCATCATCGTCTGGCCAGACACAATGTGATTTGATCACAGGGATACCGGAACACGGGAACGAGAAAAGAGAACAAAACCGGTAACGAGGAAACTGGCATGGTGAACAAATTATTGATTCACGGGGATGCTGATAAATCTCTCCTCGCGTTTTTGTAACATATCATGAAGCAATAGGAATAGCACATGGAAACTAAAGGTTCACTCGAATATTCATTCGTGTGGGTATAGGGGTCAACATGGATGTCCACGGTCCCGCTATTGATCATTGACCAGAAAGTGTTCCGGTCATGTCTATATTTCATGTGGGGACAAGATCCCATGATTCGTGGGATGATGTTTTTGTGTGGGGCCCCCTTTGTGGGACTGCCCACATTTGGTGGAAGGATGTTGGGGGGGGGGGGGGGGGTGGGCCATGGTGGGAGGCAGCCCGCACATATGGAGGAGAGGTGGGGCCCCCTTAGTGAGCCCCATGTTGGGCCGGCCAAGGTTGTGGGGGGCCCACCATGGGGCAACCTCCCACCGTTGGTGGGTGCATGTTTATGGAGCCCCCCCCTTTGGGTACCTTTCCTCCAAGCCCCAACCAGCCCCTCTCCCTCGGTAAATAGAGGAGAGGGCAGCCACTTCACAACACACAAGTCTCATACTTGAGCTCTCTCATTTTGGCATGTAATTATCTACCTTCTCTCTCTCGATCTCCATGAAATTGTTTCATAGCGCCGAAAGGTTGTCTAGTCTCCGGCAGGGATTAGTTATGGGTGGCGAAGCCCTGCTAACTAGGTGACACCATATGTGTGCAACCCAGTAGAGAGTCATACGTTTGATCTTCAGTTTGAGGGACTGTCTGATGTTCTATCCGTGGGACTGATCGAGGGAGAAAATCCTCGCGGTAGGGAGGTTGTAAATTCCTAGCTGCGGGGATGTACACCAACGATCTTCACCAACTCTACTTCCACTGCACTATGAGTTGGTAATGATCAGATCAAACCTTGTATGCATCTTCATAGTGGTCCTAGGCTGGTGCATAGGACGATTTTTTTTGTTTTCTGCTGCATTACCCTAAGTGGCATCATGAGCCGTGCTATGCGTAGATGCTGGTTGCGATCTAGAATACATGTGATGTATGGGTATTGCATAATATAATTTTGTAGTAGATGAGACCTACTGCTAAATAATATTTGTGAGGGTAGTAGATGAAATCTATTACCTGATGTTCTTGTTGTTTCCCTTGAATTTGCGATCTCTGATCTCGACGGTATGGTGGAATTTTCCTACAAAGTTATGGCTATCCGTGATCCTTCTATGCTGCTCCTGCATTCTAGTTGACAGATCAACGATGTGTTTCAGTTCTTTGGGTTTCGCCATAGTTGAGATAGATGATGTTTCTCAAACTAAAGGGCAAGCAGATATGATCTGCACGGGGTTCTTGCATATGACAAAGTTTGGTATGGGGCTCGAGATTTTTATCTCGGGTTTCATATGCCCCACAAAGTTAATCTAGTGACTTGTATAATCATACTTGATGATGGACGTTGGTAGCTTTGGTTTGTTTCGAAACCTTAGAAGCCACGTAAAATAAAATCTTGTCTGAACCGATTAGAGGCGTCTAATTTGGTTTTGCAGGATGCATGTGCATGTGATGTGGTATAATATTCTTCATATTTAATTTGATTATATATGAGATGACTATATGATATAAATTAATTAACATGACCTGCATGTCATGATTCGACATGATGGCTGGAGCCATATGATTATCAGTTTAATGACCTGCGTGTCAACCTTGATGTAATGCATTTATTTTATTAGCTATAGAGATATCAATATTTTAATGCATCGACAAGGCAGTGACAAGTTTTGCGGAGGTGGACACTGAAACAAAAGCCATACTTGAAGACAGAGAAGGAAGAGCTAAAGGAACATGCCTTGGCAGAAAAGTTCTGCCACGGCAACAGTTTTTGAAACTACTACCACGGCAACATTTTTTGGCTGAAATTTCGTGAAGACGATGAGTAGTTCTCTGAGTATTGCCTGAGATGTTTATCCTTTATATTTGCACCCTTTTGATTGTGCGGTAGACACTTTTATTAGGGTGATCGCTCACTTTAAATATCAAGTAGTTAGTGTTCTCCCAAGTGTAGCACCGTCTACAACACGTATCTTTTCGGGGTGCATCATGTTTCCATGAGTATGAAAGATTAGAGAGGTGTAAGGCGGGTGACGGTGAGACCTCGCTGTGAGATCACTTGGTTTTCTTGACGTTCACGCAGGAGAGTCCTGAGCTCCAAACACGCCCATCGAAAGATGAACAAGAGTCACATAGAGATGTGATAGGCAAGTTGGCCTACTGATTGAAATTCTCATCATCAGTGATGTTTCCATCAATGGCGTTGAATTGAAATGTAGGTCTTGAATCACCCAATATAAATTATGAGAGATATTGATTTAAGTGGGAGCACACTTTAGAATTAAATTGCTTAATTGTCAGTGCAATTAATTTGTGACGCCCCCGACTCGACTATGCACTAATCATACACGCAAATGCGCACGATGAAGCCCAGGGACTCACTGGAAGATATCACAACACAACTCTAGACACAAAAATAAAATAATACAAGATTTATATCACAAGCCAGGGGCCTCGAGGGCTCAAATACATAAGCTCGAGTTACACAAGAGTCAGCGGAAGCATCAGCATATGAGTACAAACATAATTAGACAAGGTTGCCTTGAGAAGGCTGAGCAAAACAATGACAATTAGATCGAAAAGGCGCAGTCCTCCTGCCTGGGAGCCTCCTATCTACTCCTGGCCGACGTTCTCCATGTAGTAGTAAGATCCACCCTGGTAGTAGTAGTCGTCGGCGGAATCAGCTGGCTTCGGGGATCCGTCATCTGATCGCAGCAAACGGGTATGCGGGAAAAAGGTAGCAAAGAAACTGTGAGTACTCATCCAAAGTACTCGCAAGACTTACATCAGAACTATTCTATTTATGCATCGGTATCAAAGGAAGGAGCTGTATCTGCGGACTAGACTGCAGAAATGCCAGAATAGAGGGGAAGGCCTAGCCCATCAAAGACTAGCATCTTGCAGGGTCTTGCAGCATTAGAAGAGTGCAGATTAGTAAAATAACATAATTTAATAAGTAATAGTAGCAATGCCCAGAGATCCTTCCTCGACTCTCTGCGAGAAAGCAATCTCGGAGCTATCAATTTATTAAACATCACAAGTATCCAGTTCTAGTTGTAGTAGATCGGGATACTCTCCGAGCGTCCTGTTACCGTGGACACGGCTATTCGAATAGATACATCTTCCCTGCAGGGGTGCACTACTGTTACCCTGCACGCTCGATTACCTTTGGCCGGACACACTTTTTCAGGTAATGCTCGGCCTCGGATAACCGACACAACGTAGTCCTACCTAGGCTCCACAGAGAGGTTCCCGCCGGTCTACATCCTAAGCGCTCAGGGGTCTTGGGCCCATCGCCCTTTGTACTCCGGGTCGTTGTGCGCACGGGGATACCAGCGCCGCCTCTGCCTGGATGGCATGATTCGGCCCGGCCACAATGCTGAACTGGACGTCTGACAGAGCTTTTGGCTGATACGTACGACGCCGAGGGCCCCATAAACCATTATCCCACATGGTGGTAGTGCGTATAGGCCAGTGGCCAACTCAGATCAAATACCCAAATCCGTTAGTGGATTATTAGGAGCTCGCGGAGACGATCAGTGATCCACGATCTGCGGTCCCGTTGCCCCATCTCACGGACTTATGGCAAGGGCCAAGAATGCCTGGCCGTGCCGCGTAATTATCTCGCGGGTACCCTCATGGTCAACCCGACTCAGTAACTCTCGCGGGTACCGCTCAGGGTCGACCCGACTTCAACAAGGGACTGAAATAAATGTAGGGTAACCGTGTGTCCATACATCAAGGGGGAAATCCGAGGAATCGCCCTCGATGGATTCCAACTCGATATAACCGTCAAGGTGAACTTAGAGGAATCACCCTCGATGGGTTCACGCTTGAGGGGTTGCATGACAAAGGCACTATTGGAGGTGGTGAAAGAGGAATCACCCTCGGTAGCCAACAACTGTTAGCCACGCTACGGAGATATCTTCAGGAGTGAGGTAAGAGGTATCACCCTTGGCACTCGATAGTAGCTCTGTAGAGTCGTACAACTAAGGGGGTGTGCGCTGCTGTGTCGGTCTCTACACGTAGATCATGTTGATCGGGGCACCAGTAACAAAGCGGGGCAATATGGACAAGGGTGAGGGGTCACAGATGGATCACTAACGAACCTATTCTAAGCATTTAGGATAGCAAGTAAAGTATCAATAGTAGGTTACAAAATCAGGCTATGCATCGGAATAGGTGCATTCAATTACAGTAGCAAAGTCTAATGCAAGCATGGGAGAGAAGGAATGGGCGATATAGGAATGATCAAGGGGGTTTTGCTTGCCTGGTTACTCGGCAGATGAAATCGAATCCTCAATGAAGTAGTCGATCACAGGGGCATCGGCAGCAGTTGTAGGGTGTACCGGAGAAGAAAGAGGAGGAAGGAACAAATAAATAACGGGCAAACAAATACACACAGATGCATGTCAGGTCGGTATTGGTTGACTATGTGCTCTAATGCCTCACTAATTATTTTAGACGGAGAGGGAAAATATCCGAGAATATTTTCCTAGCTCCAGGTGCTTATCGGTATATTGATTCGGAAGATATCACGATCAAGCCCAGGGACTCACGGGAAGAAATCACAACACAACTCTAGACACAAAAATAAAATAACACAAGCTTTATATCACAAGCCAGGGGCCTCGAGGGCTCGAATAAATAAGCTTGAGTTACACAAGAGTCAGCGAAAGCATCAGCATCTGGGTACAGACATAATTAGCCAAGGTTGCCTTAAGAAGGCTGAGCAAAACAACGACAACTAGATCGAAAAGGCGCAGTTTTCCTGTCTGGGAGCCTCCTATCTACTCTTGGCCGACGTTCTCCACATAGTAGTAAGATCCACCCTGGTAGTAGTAGTCGTTGGCGGAATCAGCTGGCTCCAGGGATCCGTCATCTGATCGCAGCAAACGGGTATGGGGAAAAAAGGTAGCAAAGCAACCGTGAGTACTCATCCAAAGTACTCGCAAGACTTACATCAGAACTATTCTATTTATGCATCGGTATCAAAGGAAGGGGTTGTATCTGTGGACTAGACTGCAGAAATGCCAGAATAGAGGGGAAGCCCTAGCCTATCAAAGACTAGCATCTTGCAGGGTCTAGCAGCATTAGAAGAGTGCAGATTAGTAAAGTAACATAATTTAATAAGTAATAGTAGCAATGCCCAAAGTTCCTTCCTCGACTCCCTGCGAGAAAGCAATCCCGGAGCTATCAATTTATTAAACATCACAAGTATCTAGTTCCAGCTGTAGTTGATCGGGATACTCTCCGAGTGTCCTGTTATCGTTGACACGGCTATTCGAATAGATATATCTTCCCTGCAGGGGTGCACTGCTATTAGCCAGCACGCTCGATTACCTCTGGCCGGACATACTTTTCCGGGTAATGCCCGGCCTCGGATAACCAACACGACATAGTCCTACCTAGGCTCCGCAGAGAGGTCCCCGCCGGTCTACATCCTAAGCGCTCAGGTGTCTTGGGCCCATCACCCTTTGTACTCCGGGTCATTGTGCGCAGGAGGATACCAGTGCCACCTCTGCCTGGATGGCGTGATCCGGCCCGACCACAATGTTGAACTGGATGTCTGACAGAGCTTTTGGCTGATACATACGACGCCGAGGGTCCCATAAACCATTATCCCGCGTGGTGGTAGTGCGTATAGGCCAGTGGCCAACTCAGATCAAATACCCAAATCCGATAGTGGATTATTAGGAGCTCGCGAAGATGATCAGTGATCCATGATCTGTTGTCCCGTCGCCCCATCTCACAGACTTATGGCAAGGGCCGGGAATGCCCGGCCGTGCCGCATAATTATCTCGCGGGTACCCTCATGGTTAACCTGACTCAGTAACTCTCGCGGGTACCCCTTGGGGTCGACCCGACTTCAACAAGGGATTGAAATAAATGTAGGGTAACCGTGTGTCAATACATCAATGGGGAAATCCGAGGAATCACCCTCGATGGATTCCCACTCGATGTAACCATCAAGGTGAAATTAGAGGAATCACCCTCTATGGGTTCACGCTTGAGGGGTTGCACGACAAAGGCATCATCAGAGGTGGTGAAAGAGGAATCACCCTCGGTAGCCCACAACCGTTAGCCACGCTATAGAGATATCATCAGGAGTAAGGTAAGAGGTATCACCCTCGGCACTCGATAGTAGCTCTGCAGAGTCGTACAACTAAGGGGATGTGCGGTGCTGTGTAGGTCTCTACACATCGATCATGTTGATCGGGGCACCAGTAACAAAGCGGGTTAACAGGGACAAGGGTGAGGGGTCACTGATGGATCACTAACCAACCTATTCTAAGCATTTAGGATAGCAGGTAAAGTATCAACAGCAGGTTACAAAATCAGGCTATGCATCAGAATAGGAACATTCAATTACAGTAGCAAAATCTAATGCAAGCATGGGAGAGAAGGAATGGGCGATATATGAATGATCAAGGGGGTTTTGCTTGCCTGGTTGCTCGGCAGATGAAATCAAATCCTCAATGAAGTAGTCGATCACAGGGGTATCGGCAGCAGTCGCAGGGTCTATCGGAGAAGAAAGAGGAGGAAGGAACAAATAAATAACGGGCAAACAAATACACACAGATGTATGTCAGGTCGGTATGGGTTGACTATGTGCTGTAATGCTTCACTAATTATTTTAGACGGAGAGGGAAAATATCCGAGAATATTTTCCCAGCTCCAGGTGCTTATCCGTATATTGATTCGGAGGGGAAGGTTCCATGTTTGATATGTTAGAGGGGTGTGTCAGGTATGTGGAGGGCATATTCGGATTCATCTTATTTTTCTAATCATTTTTATATATAAATTATTTTCATCTGATTTACGGTTAATTTTCTATGATTTTTCAAAGTTTTAAATGATTTTCTGAAATTTTTGGAATTAATTCAAATTCAAAAATAATGATTAAATTGCTACATGCACACACAAAGTGTACACAGCAGAGCAACTCAGAGGCTGACAGTGAGACCTAGCTACTGAGTCAGCAAGTCAAATGTTGACCAGTTGACTGGTCAACTGGTTCAATAGGGGCCCACCTATCATTGACTAGGGCCAGCCAAGTCAGCAGTTGACTGGTCAACAGGGCCCAGTGGAACCCAGCTGTTATTGACTCAGACAGTTAACAGTGTTTTAATTAGTTTAACTAATCCAAATTAGCAGGTGGGGCCTAGAGATCAGTGGCGGTGGCTTAACTTAATTGCTACAGTACATGGGCCCCTCAGTGGCTGGTTAGCATGTTAATAAGCTCCTAATGAGCATGACAGGTGGGACCCACCGGTCTTTAAACGCCGGTGCGCGCTGGGGTCCTCCGGCGACCACCCAACACTGCGGCGACCCACCGGAATCTCGCTGTGATTGACCTGACGGGGCGCGACTGGGTCCATCCGAACAAGCTAGATGAGCTGCGTCCGATTGTGGTGGCAGTTCAACCTGCGGTGGCCGGACACGACAGCACCGTCAACGTCCGACAGCGGTGGCAACATGAGCTCGAAGGGATCGAGCAACTGGGCTCTCATCCGTCGATCTGGTAGGGTGGGCAGCAGCGGAGAGGGGTCCTGAGCACGACGGTAACATCGGCTGGACTCGAGGGGGTCGGCAGTCACGGCTATGAGCTCAATGGCGGCGCCATGGCCACATCCAGCTCTCGGCCTCGGTTATGGCTAGCTAGGTGGCGCGCGAGAGGCAGGAAAGAGAGGGGAAGAAGGGCGGCACTCACAGAGAAGCTCGAAGAGGGCTCGATGAGGCCGGAGCTTGTCGGAGATGAGCATATCAACGACGATATCGGCGCGGCCATGGGGGAAAACGATGATGCTAGCGATGACGATGCGATGACTCAGCCCTGATCAAGTGGCGAGGAAGAAGAAGTGGTCCACCGTAGACCTACTGATTGTGGGGAGGCTGCGCGGGGTGGCCCGGGGCTGCGCAGATAACAACGGCGAGGCGACTGCCATGCTCGGACTCATGCGGGAAGAAGAAGGGGCGAGTGAGAGGGGGAAAACTGAGGGGGCTAGGGTTCCAGGGGATTGGGCTCGACCTTATCCACCTCCTGGTGCCGCGGGATGGCCGGCGCGTGGAGCATCGCCGGCTCAGGCGCGTGCGCGGGCGACAGCGAGTGGGAGCAGTTGAGGTTGAAGATGACTGTAGCAGCGGACTGGGCCACACTGTAGCCTGGGCCTTCGGCCGGTCGCGAGGTAAGCCTTCTGCACTTTTCCATTTTTCTATTTTTCCTTTTATTTAAAAACAGAGGTAGTTTTGGAAATATTTGGGCTGCCGAAACAGTTTTGAAAAATATGGAACTAGGCCACATAAATACTTTGTGATTTTTGGCACTGCCACAAAAAGTTTGGAGGCAAGATGAGTTCATTTGAATTTTGTATAATTGAAAATGGATTACTGGGGCTGTTTTGGTCACTGTTTTTGGATGTTAGGGTCAATTTGGGAATTCAAATAATGCTAATTTTATTTTTATAATTGCTTTGGGATTAAGTGCAATATTATGAACTATTTTGTTTAATTACTTGAAGAAGTTTTTATTTGACTTACATTTGAAATTTGATTTTTTAAGTTGGATCATTTCTTAATTATTTTTGTTAAGGCATAATGATGATGACTTGGCATGACTGATTAGCATAACCAGGGTTTAGTAATCTGGGGATGTCACAACTCTCCTTCACTCAAAGAAATTCTTGTCCTGAGAATTAATTGGTAGAGTAAAGGGAAAAGGTCTGGTTACGAATCCTAACGAGTCTTCTTGGTCTTGGTTGCTCTTCTTGAAGAGATTGGTCCATTGCATTGATGTCTTCATTTTCCTTGCATCATGCATCTTGACAAAGCCGCCATCCTTTCTTCGAAGTCTTCCTCGTACTTACGAAAAGGAAAAGGGGTAACTCCGGAAGGACGGGCCTTTACAAGGCTGAGTATCTAGTAGGTAACTCAGGGAATGTGGCATATAGTATCCCTCGAATTAAAACTTAAGAAAAACATCAAGAGCAAAGTATGATGATACAATAAGGAGTTTCAAGTGGATAGGCAATCATTCGATGCTTGAAACAGAGTGTGAAGGGGTTCAGAGCAACGGGAATAAGTATTGCGTCTGATACCAGAATAGATCATCTCTAGGAATGTGGCTCATGATAACATACGAAGCCATGTGCAAAGGATACTTCGGAATCAAGGTTTTATAGGAGAGTCAGGTTTTGATCCTATGGAATTGCAGTGAGTGTGGATTAAGAGTAGGAAGGGTGGTGACATCTTGCGCGGTCACGACTACAAGACGTGTCAGAGGAAAATCTGTCAGCTATGTCGGCAACATGTCGGTACCATGGGCGGGGAATGAAGGGAACCATCTTTCTGCTTGATAAAATGAGGCAGACCAATAGGCAAGGTTCTCGTCCATTGGTGGTTACCAGAATGTCATCAACAATAGTAACAAGGTTTTATTTGGGGGTGTTGACTTAAGCAGGAAATTATCACTGCTCAGATAAAAGCTAGATTACAAGAAAGGTTAAACAGACCAGTGGAAAGGAAAATGTGATTACCAGATTAAATAGACCAATTAAAAGTAATAATTGCAGACAATCCATCTCTCCGAGTGGATGTGAACATGAGAACCTAATGTTAGTGTTAGCAAATCTTTAACCTGAATAGAAGAGAGATCAGAGTCCCAGAGTAAAGGATAGGAATAAAAGATCCTAAACCCATCCGTTGGTGACATGGGCCCGTAAGCCACACAGCCATGTTAGTAAAATAGTTGTCAAAGACTAGACTCAACTTTGGCCAAAGAGTTGGAAAGGGGCTTCCTACAAGCAGTCGGCTCTGACATCAGCTTGTGGCACCCCAGACTCGACCGTGCACTAATCATACAAACAAATGCGCACGATCAAGCCCAGGGACTCACGAGAAGATATCACAACACAACTCTAGACACAAAAATAAAATAACACAAGCTTTATATCACAAGCCAGGGGCCTCGAGGGCTCGAGTACATAAGCTTGAGTTACACAAGAGTCAGCGGAAGCATCAGCATCTGAGTACAGACATAATTTGACAAGGTTGCTTTAAGAAGGCTGAGCAAAATAATGACAACTAGATAGAAAAGGCGCAGTTCTCCTGCCTGGGAGCCTCCTATCTACTCGTGGCTGACGTTCTCCACATAGTAGTAAGATCCACCCTGGTTGTAGTAGTCGTTGGCGGAATCAGCTGGCGTCGGGGATCCGTCATCTGATCACAACAAATGGGTACGGGTGTCGGTGTGAAAACCGGTGGATCTCGGGTAGGGTGTCCCGAGCTGTGGATCTTGGATCAATGGGGAACAAGGGACGAAGGACACGGTGTTTACCCAGGTTCAGGCCCTCTCGAAGAGGTAAAATCCTATGTCCTGCTTGATTATATTGAAGTGTATAGGATGGTTACAGAGTTGATCTACCATGAGATCAGATGAACTAAACCCTAGGTGAGTAGGATGATGGTTCTTCTTCTAGCCCCTACCGACTAAAACCCGCTGGTTTATATAGACACCAGGGGTATTAGGGTTACATATAGTCGGTTACAAGGAAGGAATAAACATGCCGATTCCTCTTAACTTGACTTGGAGGACACACCAAGGCATCAAAGATCTCCTTTCTGGATACGGAGTCACCTCATAGCTCGGCCTTCTAGCGGTTGTAATGTGGCCCAACTGACCGGCCCATAAGAGATAGGCCGGCAGTCCGAGGACCCCCTAGTCCGGGACTTCCTCAGTAGCCCCCGAACTAGCCTTCAACGCCGGTGCTTCATGATCCCTGGAGTCTCTGTGCACCCGAAGTCCCCGGCTTGCGAGGCGAGTTCTTCTCTCCTTCCCTGTCCAGCTGATCACAGCTCGGTCCAATAACCATTCATCAAGCCGTTGTAGGCCCCACAACATTGATCTTTGTGCCAGATTAATGAGACCCATCGATTCCCGTGCGCTAGGAGGAAGCGAACGGTCCAGCAGCCTTTTACAGAAATGCCCCTTATGAAACAGGGGGGAGGCCTATTAAACAGGCCAGGAGCGTGACGGGTGGTTCATCCCCAAATCAAAAAGCCGAGATGCCAGAAAATTTGGGAAAAAATGACAAGCGCTCCAAGCTCCTCCTCATGCCCCCATGGCCCCCTTTCGGGTGATTGGGCAAGCTGCTCAGTTTCCCAGCTTCAACTTAGTAGGATCGAGATGCAAGGATACCTTCCCACTTCGGATCTCGTCT
This sequence comes from Thinopyrum obtusiflorum, assembly GCA_036873465.1. Lineage (NCBI taxonomy): Eukaryota > Viridiplantae > Streptophyta > Magnoliopsida > Poales > Poaceae > Thinopyrum > Thinopyrum obtusiflorum. Next base: position 142,830 of record JAAAWM010012125.1, on the reverse strand, counting down.
CCACCCGTCCAGGATTAACTTCCCGGAATGGCGAAGTCTTCGCTGAGAACTTCCCTGCTCCACGCAAGGAAGAGACGGTATGTTCCATGCCCTTCCTCTTGCGAGGCCTGGGCTTTCCCATTCACCCCTTACTCAGGGGTCTATTGGAGTTCTACGGGATCCATCTCCATCACCTCACCCCCGGGTCCATCCTGCATATCTCGGGCTTCGTTGCCCTTTGCGAGATGTTTCTAGGCTGCGAGGCCCATTTTGAATTGTGGAGAAAGTATTTCTGTCTCATCCCCCGTGCCCGGGGAGGGACCATCTTGGAGGTGGGCAGAGCCAAGGTGTGGCACATAGCCGGGACAGGGTATCCCGAGGGGACCCCGAAGAAGGATTCTGACAAGTGGACCTCAGAGTGGTTTTATATCGAAGACGTCCCCTTACTTGAGCCAACTCGGAGGGGTTTGCCCCGAATACTCAGATGCTCCTTTAAAGAAGCGGTTTAATTGGCGGCCGAAGAACCTTCCCCGGAGGAAAGTGCCGAAGTACAGTGTCTAGCTGCCAAGGTGAGACTGCTAACCCACAGCAAGTTAACCATCATTGATGTGATGGCCGCCACAATTGCTCGATGCGTGCAACCTCTTCAACAGAGGATGCACCCCTTGTGGTGCTATAATGGGACCTCCGACATGACCCGTTACAAACGGAAGGGGCCTGACAACTAGGCAGCAATGGTAGCTATACTGGCCAACCTCTTCAAGGGAGAGGAAGAAGAGTTTGCCCGTCTAAGGAACAGGGACGGCTATTCTAGCTACAACCCCATCGAATGGGTAAGTTTAACTTTCATTTGAATAGTTCGGACCTTATGTCTGCATATACTAATCGGATCCTTCATTGTCTCAAACAGAATTGGAGGCGCCAGGTCGAGACCATCAGCTGCCCCTCTCCCCAACCAGAGAACTATTCCCGTGATGATGATCCTGGATTCCATGATGACCCAGAGACGTCAGTTGATTTCGAGGACGGGGTCTTTTACCAGGAGGATCTCGAAGGTTCTAGGGTGGCCGTGCTAGCCGATCACCCCGGGCCCCTCCCTTCTTCCACCGTAAGTAGCAAGAAAGCCTCTGCCTGAAAGGGGCATTTGCCCCGTGTCACTCCGAGTATGCTGACTTCTACTCCCAAGGGTTGTCATACCGCATGCCGAACCCCGACGAGAGCGGCACCGAACCTGCCGGCACCGACCAACGGTGAAACTTCAAGCGCAAGGCGGACGCGGGCGCGACATCGGCCACTCCCCCAACCAAGAGGTAATGTATATATGAACCGATAGTTCGATGTTGATATGGCCATTGAGAGCACTCCTAATCTTACTGCGGCCTGTAGAAGAAGTGCTCCGCTACAGCCGCCCGAAGACACCAAGGAAGTGCCAGGGGGTAATCCCGAACTGAGATCTGCGGCGCGGGCCAGGGTCAATGCAGAGGCCTCTGTCGCAGACCGGCTCCCAGAGGATCTTGGGGATGTTTCAGTCACCAATTCGGAAGTCGAGAGTGTGATGAATCACCGATGACGGAAAGAAACTCTGCGTCATGCCGCATTTTCTGACCAGGAAAATAATGCGTTTAGTTCGGTAGACGCATACCTCGGTGCAGCCCAAACTGGTCTTGAGGGAGTTGCCAACCTGCCGTCGACCAATATGCAGGTACGAGATTGGTTTTAGAACTGAACATGAATCCTAACCTAGTACCCCCCGAGCCTCAATTTGGGCGGGACGGCCGAGTTAAGGATCTGAGACTAAATATATTTGTGATATGATAGAGTTAAGGCCGACTAGGTTAGTACCCCCTGGTCTAGGACACCGTCAGTAGCCGCCAAACTGGTCTTCTATGCTGAGGATGATCTCCTTGAAGAAAACAACCTCGGATCCGAAGTCTTTGGCTTGACAGATGAGTTCCCTTTCTTTTAATATATAATGACCCCTTGACGGGCTCTGCACACTACTCTTTTTAAAGAGTGGGGTTTCTCAACCATGGCCTAGCCGAATTTTCCCAAAGACACGGGGTTACTTAGCCTTGAAGGCCGGTGACATAGATGTGAATAGTGCTCTATAGCCTAACAGCTTTATCGAAGCGACATCCCCTTTGGCTGGTCAAGCAGTTACTGCTCCCCCAAATTGCGGCCTGAGGCAGCCTTTTTACTGGCGCATCCCAGCGACATGGAGATTGTGCCCGTATTATAAGGGATATTATTAAGATTTTGTTTCTCCCTATACACACAACGGTACCTTCTGCGGGGGAGTGGCATTTTTATTGGCGGGGCACTAGGACTCTTGGCCTTTCATCAGCCTATAAGAGTGAAAAGGTAACAATGTAGAATAATCACGCTCTCATTTCCCCCGCCTGCTGCCGTCTCGAGCTCCAGCGCCCAGATCCAATCTTGCCTTCCTCCTCCCAACAATGGCCGACGCCACCCTCAATGGCACTGGGCCGGTTCCTCTGTGTCATAAGGCACCATCCAGGAGCTGCGGAGCATGGGGTACATCCCCGCCAATGTCGTCACCTGAGTGCCTAACCCTAACCAGCGGGTGCCTGCTCCCAACCAAGGGAAGAGGGTGGTCTTTGTTCCCCACCTCATTAGAGGTTTGGGCTTCCTGCTGCACCCTTTGTGCGCGGGTTAATGTTCTACTATTGGCTGGATTTCCACCACATGGCCCCGAATTCCATCCTCCACCTTGCCTCTTTCATCACAGTCTGTGAGGCCTTCCTCCGCATTGAGCCACACTTCAGCCTATGGCTGAAGACCTTCGGCGTCAAGCCAAAGTACAGTGGCTCCGATCTGGTGGAGTGTGGAGGTGCCATGATAAGCAAGCACCAGAAGGTTGACTGGTTCAAGGGCACTTTCATAGAGATCGTCAAAGAATGGCAGCGTGAGTGGTTTTACATCACTGAGCCGCTCACCACTGGCCAAGCCGAAGTCCCAGCCTTCTCGGCTGGGCCCCCAAAGAAGCTCGTGTCCTGGAAGAAGAAGGGCATTGCCTGGGGGCAGCTGAAGGAGGTGGAGGAGATGACCAAGAAGATCAAGTGGTGGTCCGAGGAGAAGAACCTCCAGCTATCAGACATGGTAAACGTCATGCTCCACTGCCACATCCTCCCGCTCCAACTCCGGGCAACCCTGATGTGGGAGCATAAATCCAGGGAGGCCGGGCCTGTCCTCAACTTCTTCCGCTCCACCTTGGACGGCATGTGGTTGCAGCTATTCAAACCATCCTAGGATTACTTCTTTCGGAGGGGCGCAACCTCGGCTTTGAAGCTGGCTATGACGCCCCGCCACTAAGTTCTTGACACAGGCTTACGCCTTATGCTTTTGATTAAGTACTGATGACCTCGATTAATCGATCGGCCTCATGTTTACAGAAGTGTATTGCTAAGGCAGAGCAGATGTTGTGCCCAGCGCCACGGTCAGAGGGGGAGAAGACCCCTCTGCTTGTGGCCCTCCTAGTCGAGGAGCCGCATGTGGTGATCTCCAAGAGGTCGAAGCCCCAAAAGGGCAGGGCGGGTCTTTGGATTCGGGAGACCTCAGTCACCCGGTTCGAGGAGACTGACGCCTCCTCCACCCACGAGGACAGCATGGGGGAGGACAAGGAAGAAGAGAACCCTCCTCCTAAAGGGAAGAGGGTGGCGTCCAAGGGCGCCGAGGCACAGCCAGAGGGCCCAAATAGGTCAAAAGAACCTCGACCGGGCCTACCAGCAAGCCCGCGCTGCCGGAGAAGATTGCCTTCTCTGACGAGTCAGAAGACGATCCCCTTCAGATGGGGAGGGAAAAACCGGCACCCCGAAGGTACATCATTGCTTTTATGTTTCCTTTTTAAGTAGTTCCATCAAGACGGGGCTTTATATGAGCAAATTTCTTCAGTACACCGCGGACGCATCTCAGCGGCAACACCTCGAGTGTGCTGCCGCCCGCTAGCAGGATGCCTGAAGCCACCGCCTCCCCATGAGCTCCCGATGAGTTAGGGGAAGCGACATCAGAACTGGCTCCCCTTGTCAACACTGAGGGGGCCAAGACATCGGTAGTAATGGCCGAGGATGAGACCTCAGCCCGACAAGGCCAAGGGGATGAGATCCTCGATATCACCCAGGAGGGGCAGGGTCAGATGTTGGTCTAGCCGAAGCTGGCTTCGGCACCCTCGCCGCAGCCGGAGGCTTCTGTTACCAGCATCCCAGTGCTGGGAACCAAGGTTCCACCACCCCCACCTCCCACACCAGGGCGGTCTGCAACGGGCTGGACCAAGGAGATGGAGGTGTCCCTGACAGGCTCCTCCATCAATGAAAAGCACCACGCATAGATCGGCATGATGCTACAGGGCTTTTGGTCTGTAGAGGCTTGAATGCAGGAGGTCTTCAAGAGCCTCATTAAGAGTTTTGATGTATTTACCATACTTATTAAGAGTAACCTTCCTGCTCAGACTTATTTACAAATCCATTTATTCGTTCGAAGACATTTTTGATTATACTGCAATCTGGCACTTAGACAGCATAGCCAGTGAGTAGCCCCCAAGCCCAAGGACAGTTTCAAGAAACTGGCATTGGGATCGAAGTATGCCATGAATTTTTTTTTGAATGTGCAGCCCCCAGGACTCTAACCGGTTTCACAAAGGGTATGCCTGGAGTATCAGGGGCGAATCATAAAGTGCTTTTTTTTTGTAGGTTTCGACCTCAGCTCCGGACTCTATCTCTGAGGAGATTGCGGAGATGAGCCGAAAGCTCGAGAGGTCTAAAAAGGACCTTGAGCTGATAAACAGGCAGGTCGAGCAATCTCGAGGTAAGCTACCGAAGTGATATATGCTTGAATGTATTTTTTGAGTAAGAATGGTCTTATTTGACTCAAGCTGATGCTGCGCTGTTTTAATGATAGCGGCTTTGGCCGAGCTCAAGGAGCTCAAGGCCGTGCTATTGAAAGCTTGGCAGGAGGCTGAGCAGCAAAAGGCTGTGGCCGCCAAAGCGGAGAAGGACTTAGCCGCCGAAAAGGTGGCTAGGGAGAAGTATCAGGCACGGGTCCTAGAGGTCGAAGAGACCCTGGAGGGCGTGTATCTTGAACACAATGCCCTTCAGGAGAAAGAGAAGAAGGCAGGCAAAGAGCTAAAGAAGTTGTGCCTATCACATGCCGAGCTCCAGACCTAGGCCCGGGCCGATCGCGAGGTGCTCCAACAAGTGGAGCAGATAGCCGCAGGTAAGACATTTTTACTTCAGTGTATGTTTGGTAGCAAGGGGTTCATCGAGCTCACCCAGCTGGGGCGCTCCGCAGAGGCCTTGGCTGATCTCCTGAAAAGTGCGAAGGATGCGGGCCTCCACTTCAGCCAATGGGAGGGCCATGAGGCGGAGAAAGCGTTCTGGAAGCAATTTCAGGTGCTGCCATAGCCGGAGCTGCTGAACCATCAAATGAAGTAGCTGGCGGAACTTCTTCGTATGGCGAGGCCTGCACTTTAGGACCTCTATGTCAACTTATGGCCCATGGAGGCCCTGCCGACCAGCTTCTTCGACCTCCTTGCTCGGCTGCAAGAAGCCATCCCACAAGTGGAGCACTGGTCCGCATGTCTGGAGGGGGCCCCAAGAGCGTACACCTGCGTGAAGATGCATTTTCAGCATGTCGAAGTGAAGGTGGTGGTGGCGGGGCCTCCTGAAGGGAAAGACCGGGTCCCAGAGCAATTATTCACCGAGGTTGAAGATGGAGCCCATGTTACCGAGGCCAAGTGTCTGAAGGACACTTTGTATTTTTAGATGGTCACTTCAGAACGCCAAAGTGCATGGGATGTAAAAAACTGTCTTATGTTTTAATGCATTCGGCTTTAAATTCCTTTGATTTTCATTTATAACTATGTCTCCAGTTTGACCGTGTTAATCTGAAAGTGGCCAGTCATCGGCTTTAGCCCCCTTGTACAGTGTACCGAGGGTGTTCTTTTTAGGCAAACGTGACCCTTAGCCGATGTCTTGGTTCCCGAAGGTGGTCTGTGCTCATAAGAACTAGGCAATCAGACTATAGTGGCTTTATGACTTTCACATAGCCATAGGAGCTTGACTATGGGGGCTGGTGACTAGCCCCTGGTGTGTGAAGTGATCGGCTATATAGCCAGGGCCTATGCCACAGACCACTTCGGCTGATACAAAAAGAAGCCCTTCATTTAACACTGGTGATCGCTAATGACACATCGCCTGACGCGGTCTTCGGATGGCCGACCAGCTTTCGCTTACCTAGATGGTCAGTTTTAGGCTTTCTCCACTGAGGCGCTCTGCCAATTGAACTGGTGGCACCATCGCAGTGGTTCTCCCATTACAACCTTAGCCAAATTGATCGGAAATGTAAGGGGTACAGATAGGAGCCGAGCAACCCAACTATTGACCAAAATCTAGGTTCGAAACTGATTCATATAACAGAACATCCAAGACACCGAATACTTTGGACTTTGTAGTTTTGGGGCACAAGATAGAAGGGTAAGCCCCTTTGTATCATAAACTACTCTTTCGGCTCGAATGCAGTAATTAAGAAGAAATGCAGAAGAACCTTAAGGGGCATGATTTCTTTCATTTCATATGGTCAGCCATGAATTCCGAGCTTAGACAAAAGAAAACTCTGAAAAGATACAATGTGAAGTAAAAAGATAAGGAGAAGAATAGGGCGAACTTGTCATTGGGTTAATAGGCCCGGGCTGCTTCCTGCTGCATGTCTGCATCTCCGTGCTGTTGACCAGCATATCTTCGTTGATGGCGAAGTTGATATGGGCTTCCTGCCACCTAGGCCATCCTTACGCTTGACGCGTTGATAGGTCGAGTCCTTCAATGAGATCTGCAGCTGCTGTTTGGGTGGTTAAAGCCACGTGGGCATACTTTGTTGGCAAGCTCTTCGATAGAACCTTGCCAAGGTGCAAGCCCATACTTACGTCGCTGCTCGGTCTAGCCGATCCAATGTTTCCATTGTTTTGGCTCCTCGTTGACCCATGGAATTTTTAGTGCAAAATTACGCACCCAAGGGATGTAATGCCCCTCCCAAGGTAGGTGCACGAGGAGCCTGCACCCCTATTTGGGGTAGGAGAATGCCTGACCAAGGTCGACTTGTGCGGCCCGCATGCACTTTGATGAGCTAGATTTATTTGCATGGGCTGCCTCCTCGGATGCCTATACCTTGGTTGCGAAAGCCGTGGTCTATTCCTTAGTTAGGAGGAAATGTTCGGTGTTACCATTGACTGTGATGACACCGTTTGGTCCTGGCATTTTCAACTTTAAGTAAGCATAATGCAGGACTACATTAAAGTGCGCAAATGTAGTGCGGCCCAACAACACGTGATATCCGCTCTGGAAGGGGACGATATCGAAGATTAACTCCTTGCTTCTGAAATTTTTGGGCAATCCAAAAACCACCTCGAGTGTCACCATTCTAGTGCAATGGGCTTCAATGCCTGGTATAACACCTTTAAATGTGGTGGTGCTGGGCTTGATTCGGGATGAGTCGATGCCCATCTTCGTGACCGTATTTGCGTAAATTAGGTTGAGGCTACTAGCCCGGTCCATGAGGATGCGCGTGATATGGAAACCATCGACTATTGGGTCCAGGACCAAAGCGGCCGATCTGCCATGCCTGATGCTAGTCGGATGGTCATGTTTGTCGAATGTGATCGGACAAGCCGACCACAGGTTGAACTTCGAGGTGACTGGCTCCAACGCGTAAATGTCCCGAAGTGTGCGCTTCCTCTCCTTTTTGGGGATGTGGGTAACATAAATCATGATTACTTCTGTTACCTCATTAGGAAACTTCATTTGGCCTCCATTATTAGGCCTCCGAGGTTCATCCTCATCTTCGCTGCGAGGTTGGGTTTTATTTTGACACTCAGTCACTATCTTGCCGGCCTGCTTGAAGACCCAGCAATTCCAGTTAGTGTGGTATGCTGGTTTTACCGAGGTGCCATGTATCTGGCTTGGTAGATTGAGGATCTTGTCGAGCTGGCTCGGTCCGTCTCCGTTCCCTTTAAAGGGTTTTCTTTTCTGCCCGGATCTAGGTCCGGTGAACCCTGCATTGCCTACGGCGTTCTCCATGTCGCTACCACCGTTTGCATGCCGACGCTTCTTTTTGTTTCGCTTGGGCTTGCCGTTGGCGTCACGGGTCTCTGAGGTACCAGCCTCGCCATTGTGAGTACTACGGGCCAGCCAACTGTCTTCTCCTACGCAAAAGCGGGTCATGAGTGAGGTAAGTGCCGCCATTGTTCTTGGCTTGTCCTGCCCGAGCAGGCAACCGAGCCACTCATCTCGGATGTTGTTTTTGAATGCTGCGATGGCTTCAGCTTCGGAGCAGTCTATGATCAGATTCTTTTTGGTAAGGAACCTATTCGAGAATTTCCGGGTTGACTCACCGGGTTGCTGAGTAACGCGGCTAAGGTCATTGGCGTCTGGTGGTCGGACATAAGTGCCCTGGAAATTTGCCCTAAAGGCATCCTCGAGTGCTTCCCAGCTTCCGATGGAGTGGGGAGGTAGGCTGTTAAACCAATACCTGGCCGGCCCTTTTAACTTGAGCGGCAGGTATTTGATGGCATGGAGGTCATCTCCATTGGCCATGTGGATATGGAGGAGGAAATCCTCGATCCAGACAGCAGGGTATGTCGTGCCATCGTATGATTCTATGTTGATGGGTTTAAACTCATCCGGGAACTGATGTTCCATCACTCTGTCTGTAAAACAGATTGGGTGAGCCAGACCTCGGATCTGAGCTATTTCATGCTAGATGTCGAAGGATAGCCATGCATAAGCTTGGTCTTGAGCTCGGCCGTTCCTGTCCAGCCAGGCATCGTAGCCATCGAGTCCTGCGGGTGCGCGTCTTCTTGATCCATAGATGGACCAAGGCAGTGCTCGGTTTGCTTCTATCTGATGTCAGGGGTGGTTTTGGAATTTGTGGAAAACACTCACATGTCAAAGGGGTTTAACGACAGTCCTTAACGGAAGACTAACGAAGATGGCATATTAGCAATAAGTTTTAGTTGTGTTGTGGCATATAAGTGAAACACATTTGTTTGATATCATATCAGCTAATTAAACATTCGTTGATGGGAAATAGTCAATTTTTCCAACCTAGATTGGATATAAAATTAGCCTGAGCCTTTTGTTGAACCTAGATTGGAAATAAAAGACAAGGTCAAAGAAGAGTGTATAGGTGGGTCTCTATAGGTGCCCTTCCTTCGACAGTCCTTCCTCACTCCAAGAAATCCATATATTTACTTTTTCCTTATTTCTACAAAGTTTCTGACACGACGAAATAAAAAAGAGTATGATGGAATCTAGCAGCCAGTTGGATTAGTCCTTAAAAATTATATGCTTTACTTGAGGAAATTCATCAAAATTCAAAAGGAATAGATACAGTTTGAATGTATCAGACAATGCCACAAACCATGCTTGAGTTGTGCTCAACATGCATGGTCGTAGAACAGACCAACCCAATGATTTTAGGGACAATTGCAAGTTTGCCCCTAGTTGGAGCCCACCCATGGGGTTTGCCCTTAGGTTTCCACCTTGCTCCGTTTTGCCCTTACATTTGTCCCAGGGCTTGCTGGAATGCCCTTCCATGACTGCTCCGTGTGGTCAGCGCCATTTGACCATGGTTTTGCGCCGTTTTCGACAGCAGATGCCCATGCCCTTTCCTTATAGGTGGGACCTACGTATGTATCATGTCTCAGATCCCCCTATCCCCCGAATTGATCTGTAGAACCCTAGCACAGCGGTGACACAGGCGAACCCTAACCCTAGCTTTTGGCGGTGCGCATCCGAGCCCGGGCCATGTTTTGGTCGTTGTCGTGAGAGATCCTCACCACATCTTCATCGGCTATGATGGTGAAGACCCATAGCTCCTGTGGCAGCACCGAAATGGAGAGCGCGTCATCAATGGAGAGGATTCTGCTGTCGATGGAGGAGAGAAGCCAACAGATCCTAGCTGGGTAAGTTCATCTGCTCCTTTTCACTAGTTCTTACTTGTGTTTTAGGAAGATCTGCTATGCGTGATGTTTTTCGGATATTTTCTTGCATTCATAGGCTGGATCCAGCATGCATGTTTTCTCTGTCCATTAGAATGGAAATGACTATTTTAGCAAGGTCTGGTACTAAGGATCAAGGCACAGGCTTTACTTTTCCGCGTGTGATCGATGCTACAAGCACATTCAACTCTTTTAGGGATGCAGTATACACAAAAAATCCGTGGGGTTTGTACAATGCTGTTGAGTTTAGATTTTGGTACCAGGATAAATTTTCTTGGATCTCTCTGCAGTGCGATTCTGAGCTAGCCCAGATGTTTTCATCAAATGCACTGTCAAAAACTGCCAAAATTGAAGCCACTGTCATATAGAGAGCCAGACCAGATGCAGCTCCTAGTACACCAAAGCCCCCTGTCCCAGGAAACAAATCAAAATCTGCTGGTACTAGGTCTAGGAGCAGTAGAGCAGCTTCAAGTAGTAGCTGTCATCCACCAAGAACTCCTAGTGCAAATGTGCCACCTCAACCTGGTTCTAGTGACAGTCATACTGTTAATACTTCCTCTCAGATACCCACTGATCCTATAATTGAGGAGGCAGAGCTTGATGATGTGCTAGGTTCAGATGAAGAAGATGAGAGAATGTTCCCTGATCTACTTGCCAAGAGGAATGTGGAGCAGAAGGGTGAGGACTACATTCCAGCAGAGTTTTCAGATACAGATTTAGAAGAGGAACAGGAGAACATTGACATGGGATGTCTTGAGAATGATGATGATGAGGACAGGCCTGAGATGTTGTATGACAGAGAAAATCAAAGTCTAGCTAAAGGGGTTGTGTTTCCTTCTGCTGTGGATTGTAGAAATGTTGTAGCTACATTCTCCATAAAAAATGAAGTAGAGTAAAAAATAGAGCATAGTGATCCATCAAGGTTCACTGTGTATTGTGCTTTTCCAAGATGTAGGTACTAACAAATTGCATAATGATGATGAGGACAGGTCTGAGATTGTGTACTGTGCATGCCTCTCTAAAGAGAAATGGCACTTTGTTTTAGGACGTACTAACAAATTGCATAATCACTGCTCTGAATATTTTGCAATTGATGTTGTAACATAGTAATTATGATTAAATTTCCTATTGAGTATCTAACTTAATTTGTATGTGCAGATCAAAATAAATCCTTATGAGCACCATTGTCCCAGTGTCAACAAAACTCAAAGATTGAGGGCAGCCAAGAGGAGATGGATTGCTGATGTTGTGCAGAACTTGGTAAGAGAAAATTCGAACATTGGTCCTACTGAATTGCAAACCAACTTGAAGAAAAAATATGGTCTAGAATTGCAATACATGAGAGTTTATTATAGTAAACAAATGGCTATTGACAACATTTATGGAAAGTATGAGGACAACTTTCAGCTTTTGTACACATTCAAAGCTGAAGTAGAGAGAGCTGCTCCTGGCAGTGTTGTAGAAATAGATAGGCACACTGTTCCCTTAAATTTGAAGGGAAAGAGTTATGAGAAGCAGTGTTTCAGAAGAGTTTTTGTTAGTTTCAAAGCTTGTTGGAGCGGGTTTTTAGCTGGATGCAGGCCCTACCTTGCTGTGGATGCTACATCTCTTATTGGTGGGTTCAGAGGGCAGTTGGTAGCAGCATGTGCAGTTGATGCACATAACTGGATTTTTTCAGTGGCCTATGGTGTACTAGAGATAGACTCCCATGAGAGTTGGGCCTAGTTTTTCCAAAATCTGAAGAAGGTTATAGGAGACCCTGAAGGACTTGTGATTCATACTGATGCCTGCAAAGGCCTAGAGTCAGTAGTGGATGTAGTCTTTCCAGGAGTAGAGCACAGAGAGTGCATGAGACATCTTGCAGCAAATTTTTCCAAGAAATTCAAGGGAAAATTTTATGATGAGCATTTGTGGCCATGTTCACTAAATTCAAGGGAAAATTTTATGATGAGCATTTGTGGCCATGTTCACTCACTTATAGCATCAAGAAGCATAATTACCACTTGAGACAGCTGTGCACAAAACCCAAAAACAAGCTTACCCTGAAGAGCACCAAAACAAAACCTGGGCTAGAGCAAAGTTTAATGAGGTATGCAAGGTTGATTATGTCACCAACAACCTTGCAGAATCATTTGATTCCAAAATTAAAAAACTGAAGGGCCTGCACATTGCAGACTTGCTAGATAAGATTAGACAGTACATTATGGACAAATTTGATCTTAGAAGCATGATACATCTCCATCATATCTATAATTTTTGATTGTTTCATGTCAATATTCTACCACTTTCATATATTTTTGGCAACATTTTATATTATTTTTTTGGACTAACATATTGATCCAGTGCCCAGTGCCGGTTCCTTTTTTTGCATGTTTTTTGTTTTGCAGAAAATCCATATCAAACAAAGTGCAAACATGATAAAAATTTACGAAGATTTATTTTGGAATATATGTGATTTATGAGAAAAAGAATCAATGTGAGACGATGCCCGAGGGGCCCACAAGCTCGAGGGGGCACGCCCCCCTACCCTGGGCACGCCGGGCAGGCTTGTGGCACCCCTGTAAAGTGGTTGGTGCCCTTGTTTCGCCGCAAGAAAGACAATTTCCTGATAAAAATCCCCACAAAATTTCAGCCCAATCGGGGTTAAGGATCCTCGGGAATATAAGAAACGGTGAAGGGCCAGAAAACAGGAACGCGAAACAGAAGAGAAACAAAGAGAGAGATCCAATCTCGGTGGGGCTCCTCCCCTTTGGGAGCCATCACGGCCATGGACTAGAGGGTAAACTCTCCTCCAATCTAGGAAGGAGGCCAAGGAAGAAGAAGAAGGAAGGGGCTCTCTCCCCCTCTCTCCCGGTGGCGCCGGAACGCCGCCGGGGCAATCATCATGACAGCGATCTACACCAACAACTTCCCCGCCATCCACACCAACTCTCCCCCCTGTATGCAGCGGTGTTACACCTCTTCTCCCCACTGTAATCTCTACTTAAACATGGTTCTTAATGCTACATATTATTATCCAATGATGTGTGGCCATCCTATGATGTTTGAGTAGATTCGTTTTGTCCTATGGGTTGGTTAATGATCATGATTGGTTTGAGTTGTATGTTTTATTTTGGTGATGTCCTATGGTGCCCTCCATATCACGCAAGCGTGATGGATTCCCAATGTAGGGTGTTGCAATACGTTCATAATTCGCTTATAGTGGGTGGCTAGAGTGACAGAAGCTTACACCCGAGTAAGGGGATTGTTGCGTATGGGAGTAAAGAGGACTTGATACTTAATGCTATGGTTGGGTTTTACCTTAATGATCTTTGGTAGTTGCGAGTGCTTGCTAGAGTTCTAATCATAAGTATTATCCAAGTACGAGAAGTATGTTAGCTCATGTCTCTCCCTCATATAAAATTGCAGTAATGATTACCGGTCTAGTTATCGATTGCCTAGGGACAAATCTTTCTCTTTGTGCTACAAAAAGCTCTCTACAAACAACTAACTTAATTAATACTTATCTAAATAGACCCTAACTTTTATTTATTTGTTCTTTATTTTCTTGCAAACCTATCCTATTACACCTACTAAGTACTTCTAGTTTTATTCTCGTAAAATAGTTTATTCTTGTTCTAGGTAAAGCGAATGTTAAGTGTGCCTAGAGTTGTATCGGTGGTCGATAGAACTTGAAGGGAATATTAATTCTACCTTTAGCTCGTCGTTGGATTCGACACTCTTAGTTATCGAGAAAGGCTACAAATGATCCCCTATACTTGTGGGTTATCAAGACCTTTTTCTGGCGCCGTTGCCGGGGGGCAATAGCGTGGGGTTGATATTCTCGTGTGTGCTTGTTTGCTTTATCACTAAGTAGTTTTTATTTTCTATTCTAAGTTGTTCTCTATCTTTAGTTATGGATATGGAACATGAAATACCAAAAAAATAGTTGTACTTGCTAATCATGGAGATAGGGAACCTCCTAAAACCCTCGATGCTCGTTATGTGGAAAACATTAAATAATACTTCGATAATCCAGATAAATCTCCATTCAACTTGATAATGGGAGATACTTTGGATCACCGGGAATACTTTAGGGATTATCGCTTGTCTCAAAAAGGGAAACACTTATGGGATCAAATTAAAATGTTGCGTTGGTATGCTTGGAATTCATGCTTAAGATATGATTATACTTGTTGCTCTAAGATGGAGGCTCCACACCTCCCCTTTCAATGTGAATTTAATGATAATGAAACATTAGCTTCTTATGCTAACGGTATATATGATTACTATGATGTGGAACAAATGGAAGAATTTGTTGCTTTTAAGGGTGCTTATGAAATTGAATCTTTGATTGAAAAGCATGAAGATTGCAATGACGCTCTTTACAGATCCGTTGCCGCCGTAGCAAGTTCGTCGCCAAGTTAGGGTACAAACTTGACATCTTTTGTGCGCTCCATTATTCCGATTCTTGCACAAAGATCATTGCCATTGTTCTTACCACGTATGAGATTGATCTATCCACCAAAAGAACTCCGTATAATAGATTTGATGCAAAAACTTAGGGTTAGGTTTCCGCCGAACTCATCTCAGACCGACTGATCTGAGGATCTCGGTCTCACTGATTTGGCTCAGGCCATTGCACAAGTACAACTCGGTCTGACCGAAGGGTACTGGTCGGTGTGACCGAAATCACTTTCTCTATGAAACCATAGCATCTCGGAGTCACCGAAACTATGTGTTTAGACTCTGTTTGTGCTTCGGTGTCACCGAGTTTGTCAAATCGGTAGCTCCGAAATGCTTTCTGCAGAAAACTAAAATTAAGTTTTTGTCTCAATATTTTTGCAAAACAGCTGTGCTTTGTGATGCTCATCCACTCTATCTATATCCATCTATTTACAGGGTCAGTTTCAGCTATGTCAGAGGGCAGTGACAGCCAGAACAGGTCTGAAGAACAAGTTAATCTCAGTGAGGGCACTAGTCCCTCAAGCAGTTATGATGAGGGGAGCAGAAGCACTCCCAGCAACTTGCCAAATGCAGCCACCAGGACAAGGAAGAAGGGAACATTTGAATCAGAGGATGAGGATTTTGTTGCTGAGGAAGAAGTGACCTCCAAGAAGAAAGTACTCAAGAAAGAGTATGCTGCTACCACCAAGCCTGGATTGCAGAAGAAGGCTCCTGCTAAGAGAGCTCCAGTGTCAAAAGCCAGAGCCTCTACTCAAGAAACTACTGCTGCACCAAGTGGTGCAATAGAGAAGAACAAGGAAAGGAAAAGAGGAAGATGGTGCAAACTTGTTGATCCAATGGTTGAATTTGAAAAGCATTCTTCATATGAAGAAGAGGAGGAGGAAGAGCCTGTTGCACCTACTGCAAAGACATAGAAGCTTATGGGAGATGCCATAAGGTCAGGGGCTGCTCCATCTAAGCCCAAGTCTGTCCCCAAGACTCCAACTCAAGCTCAAGCTCCAAAACCATCTGCACCCAAGAGATCCACCGGTAACATACCTGCTACTGAGAAGAACAAGGCCCCAGTGCCTGAAGTTCAAGAAGATGAAGAGTCACAAGTGCTCAGAAAGCTGAAGCCAAAGATTCCAATCATAGTGATGATCATCCCGTGGCAGAAAATATGAAGCTAAGAAAGGATACTAGTCTGAGACTCTGGATACAGACTGATCCATATGCCACCAGGAGAAGAACTGTTGTAGACTATCGCTTTAACACCAAGGAACAATAGGATTTCTATGAGACAGTCTTGTTAGACAAGAAGCCCATTGTCTGTGACATGAAATGGGTTGTCTGGAAATACATTGATGATAATGAAGACTACTTCCCCGGTGTACATGAGAGTTTCAGGATGAATGAAGTGGACAAGTTTGTTGGTCAAAAGTTGACAAAGTGGAATGATGAGATGATCATGCAATTCTATTCTACTGCTCACTTCTACCCTGATGGAAGGATTGTCTGGATGACTGAAGGAACAAGATATCAATCTACTATCTCAGAATGGGCCAAGCTGATCAATGCCCCAGAGAAGGAAGAAAATGACATTGATGTATATGCAAAGCCCAGGAAGGATCACAACTCCATGGCTAACATGTACAAACCAATTCCTGATGAAGCCTTGGAGACTCACAAGTTTGGATCAATATACTATCTGCTTGCTGGGGGGGGGGGGGGGGGGGGGGGGGGGGGGGGGGGGGGGGGGGGGGGGGGGGGGGGGGGGGGGGGGGGGGGGGGGGGGGGGGGGGGGGGGGGGGGGGGGGGGGGGGGGGGGGGGGGGGGGGGGGGGGGGGGGGGGGGGGGGGGGGGGGGGGGGGGGGGGGGGGGGGGGGGGGGGGGGGGGGGGGGGGGGGGGGGGGGGGGGGGGGGGGGGGGGGGGGGGGGGGGGGGGGGGGGGGGGGGGGGGGGGGGGGGGGGGGGGGGGGGGGGGGGGGGGGGGGGGGGGGGGGGGGGGGGGGGGGGGGGGGGGGGGGGGGGGGGGGGGGGGGGGGGGGGGGGGGGGGGGGGGGGGGGGGGGGGGGGGGGGGGGGGGGGGGGGGGGGGGGGGGGGGGGGGGGGGGGGGGGGGGGGGGGGGGGGGGGGGGGGGGGGGGGGGGGGGGGGGGGGGGGGGGGGGGGGGGGGGGGGGGGGGGGGGGGGGGGGGGGGGGGGGGGGGGGGGGGGGGGGGGGGGGGGGGGGGGGGGGGGGGGGGGGGGGGGGGGGGGGGGGGGGGGGGGGGGGGGGGGGGGGGGGGGGGGGGGGGGGGGGGGGGGGGGGGGGGGGGGGGGGGGGGGGGGGGGGGGGGGGGGGGGGGGGGGGGGGGGGGGGGGGGGGGGGGGGGGGGGGGGGGGGGGGGGGGGGGGGGGGGGGGGGGGGGGGGGGGGGGGGGGGGGGGGGGGGGGGGGGGGGGGGGGGGGGGGGGGGGGGGGGGGGGGGGGGGGGGGGGGGGGGGGGGGGGGGGGGGGGGGGGGGGGGGGGGGGGGGGGGGGGGGGGGGGGGGGGGGGGGGGGGGGGGGGGGGGGGGGGGGGGGGGGGGGGGGGGGGGGGGGGGGGGGGGGGGGGGGGGGGGGGGGGGGGGGGGGGGGGGGGGGGGGGGGGGGGGGGGGGGGGGGGGGGGGGGGGGGGGGGGGGGGGGGGGGGGGGGGGGGGGGGGGGGGGGGGGGGGGGGGGGGGGGGGGGGGGGGGGGGGGGGGGGGGGGGGGGGGGGGGGGGGGGGGGGGGGGGGGGGGGGGGGGGGGGGGGGGGGGGGGGGGGGGGGGGGGGGGGGGGGGGGGGGGGGGGGGGGGGGGGGGGGGGGGGGGGGGGGGGGGGGGGGGGGGGGGGGGGGGGGGGGGGGGGGGGGGGGGGGGGGGGGGGGGGGGGGGGGGGGGGGGGGGGGGGGGGGGGGGGGGGGGGGGGGGGGGGGGGGGGGGGGGGGGGGGGGGGGGGGGGGGGGGGGGGGGGGGGGGGGGGGGGGGGGGGGGGGGGGGGGGGGGGGGGGGGGGGGGGGGGGGGGGGGGGGGGGGGGGGGGGGGGGGGGGGGGGGGGGGGGGGGGGGGGGGGGGGGGGGGGGGGGGGGGGGGGGGGGGGGGGGGGGGGGGGGGGGGGGGGGGGGGGGGGGGGGGGGGGGGGGGGGGGGTTCATATTATCATTTGTCGAAGCTTTGATCTATATGTTGTCATCAATTACCAAAAAGGGGGAGATTGAAAGTGCAACTAATCCCCGGGTGGTTTTGGTAATTCACGACAACATATAGCTCATTGAACTAATATCCATTCAAGTTAAATATTTCAGAAAGTTCAATTATTGGCATGTCATGGACTAGAGATGTGGACCCCTCAAAATGCTAAGGACGTAGATTGGCTAAAGCTCAAGACTCTTCATTTCTATTTTTAGTGATCCAAGATCACATTGAGTCCATAGGAAAGCCAATACTATTAAAAGGGGATGAGGTGTTGCTTAATGATCTACTTGCTCAAAGTGCTTAGTGATATTGCTCCAAAACCCTCAGCCACTTTCTCATTTCCAAATATGTCCAAAACCCAAAGTCAAACTCGACCCCACCGATTTGATCTATTCGGCGCCATCGAGTTCATTTGACATAGCCACTGCCATAAACCCTAGACAATTCGGTCACGCCGATACGGATCTCAGTCTCATCGAGATGGCCCTGCAAACTCTCTGTTTCCCTTCGTAACATTTCGTTCTCACCGAGATGAGCGATCGGTCCCACCGAGTTTGCTTGACCAACTCTCTGTCTGCTCTTTGCTGAAATCGGTCTCACCGAGTTTATGCAATTGGCGCCACCGAGATGAGGTTTTGCCCTAGCCCTAGCACATCGGTCTCACCGAGTTGATCATGTCGGTCCCACCGAGATTCCTAACGTTCACATTTTGAATTGAATCGGTCTCACCAAGCTCTTCTATTCGGTCTGACCGAGTTGGGTCAAATGTGTGTAACGATTGGATTTTGTGTGGAGGCTATATATACCCCTCCACCCCCTTCTCCATTAGTGGGAGAGCCATCAGAACGTGCCTACACTTCCACTACTCATTTTCTGAGAGAGAACCACCTACTCATGTGTTGAGACCAAGACATTCCAATCCAACCACAAGAATCTTGATCTCTAGCCTTCCCCAAGTTGCTTTCCACTCAAATCATCTTTCCACCATAGACAAATCTGTGAGAGAGAGTTGAGTGTTAGGGAGACTATCATTTGAAGCACAAGAGCAAGGAGTTCATCATCAACACACCGTCTATTACATTTTGGAGAGTGGTGTCTCCTAGATTGGTTAGGTGTTACTTGGGAGCCTCCGACAATATTGTGGAGTTGAACCAAGGAGTTTGTAAGGGCAAGGAG
Source organism: Thinopyrum obtusiflorum (assembly GCA_036873465.1). Taxonomy (NCBI): domain Eukaryota; kingdom Viridiplantae; phylum Streptophyta; class Magnoliopsida; order Poales; family Poaceae; genus Thinopyrum; species Thinopyrum obtusiflorum. Next base: position 124,048 of record JAAAWM010012125.1, on the reverse strand, counting down.
ATCGCCTACTTCGTGAAGATCTACCCGAGTGAGGCAAGTCCTTCATGGGCGATGGCCATGGTGGGATAGACAAGGTTGCTTCTTCGTGGACCCTTCATGGGTGGAGCCCTCCGTGCACTCACGCAGCTGTTACCCTTCGTGGGTTGAAGTCTCCATCAACGTTGACATACGATAGCACCACCAATTGAAACCACGCCAAAAATCTCCGTGTCTACATTGCATTTGCCTTCTCCAAACCCTTCCCTTTACCTTCATATGCAATGTTTTACTTTCCGCTGGTACACTCTTAGAATTGCATGTGTAGGTTGATTGCTTGACTTGTGCTAAGTTTCTAAAATCTGCCAAGACTTAAAATTGGGAAAAGGCTAGATTTTTATTTGGTCAAGTAGTCTAATCACCCCCCCCCCTCTAGACCTACTTTCGATCCTACACCGCTCATCCTGGACGGACTCGTAGATCATGCAGTTCTCAGGAAGGAACTATGGGTTAGCCAGAACAAGTGCCGCCAAGAATGCCTCACTGGCGTGCTCAGCCGCGACATGCGCCTCGCGGTCCGCCACATCCTCGGCCAAGCTGTTGACCCTAACAGGAGTGGCGTAGTAGGGCGACGCCATGACCACAATTCCCACTAACACCCTTTAGTACAGTAACAAAAAATGTGTGACAAACATAATATGACATAAATTTTGAGCAACAAAGAACAACATAAGCTTAATGTCCAAATCAAACAATCTGCATATACGCCACACAGGGGGCTGCTCAGATGCAAGAAGAGAGCCATGCATAACCTGACGGCTTTCAAGTTCTTTACTATCATACTCCCAAATTGGAGAGTATGAGAGTGAAGAACTCGAAAGCCATAAAGTTATGAATTGTTATCTTCTACATCCCTAACATGATTGTCATGCACAAAGTTGCCTACATAATGGTTGCGCCGACTTGCATTAGACACGTCGGATGGCCTGATATGCAATTTGCACTTGCAATTATTGTTCTTTTGAGGCAGCTGGAGTGTGATACTTGTATCTTCACATGGATAGTGTTTGAGAGCATAATCCTTGGGTATTCCCTAATTGAAAAAGTGGACAATGTAATTATGATATTTTTAAGCTAGTTATATCTGATAGCTTAAGCACTAAGGAGTCAAGAAGTTAACACTGTCACAAAAGCTAAATTGTTCAAATACACATGGCTTTAACTGATCAACATTATCAGTTAAAGCCATGTGTATTTGAATAATTTAGCCTTTGTGGCAGTATTAACTTCTTGACTCCTTAGAACTTCAGCTATAAGATATAACAAGCTTAACTGTATCATAATTACATTGTCCAATTTTTCAACTAGGGAATACCCAAGGATTATGCTCTCAAACACTTTCCATGTGAAGATACAAGTATCACACTCCAGCTACCTAGGAAGAAGAAGAATTGCATGTGCAAATTGCGTATCAGGCCATCTGGCGTGTCTAATGCAGGTCGACGCAACCTTTATGTAGGCAACTTTGTGCATGACACTCATGTTAGGGAGGGTGATATCTATCTCTTTCAACCAATTGGAAATGTTAAGTAGAGATTCATAGTAAGAAATGATGGTATATAAGCATGTCACAAAGCTATTCCCACTGCTAGGATGCATGTATCATGCTTGGCTCCCGACCGCGGCAAGGGCGGCCATCAAGGTATCTATGAGTGCACAATCTCTCTCCTCGTCGGCTGCCACCCTCTCGGCTGCTGTAGCCGTAGTCTCCGCCACTGCATGAGCTCTCTCCTCGCAGGCGCCCGCCCTCTTGGATACTGCCATCGCTCTCTTGGCCGCTGCATGAGCGCTCTCCTTGGAGGCGGCCGCCCTACGTGCCACTGCAGCCGCCCTGTTGGCGAGCTTGGTCTCCCGGACAAGGCATCTCCAAGTCCCCATCTTTGTCATCTGCTCTATAACAAGCAGACCTAATGTAACATGAAGAAAACACTTGAATTTAGAATCACAAAGTCTACACATCAACATAACATAAAGTCAATCCTAAAAGACTAGCTTATTTGGCTTGTGGTTTGACTTTCAGTCCATCGAGGCTCTCTTCAACAACTCTCATCTCTCAAATGGTTGTATATATGGTGGACACACTCTCTCTCACTCTCTCTCTGGTATTTCGACTGTCGGTGATGGCCATTCCATCACATCTCCTCCTGTGTTACCAGGTTCTCCGAGGAAGAGATGAGGAGGAACGACCTCCAATAACAACAGTCAGGATCCTTCCTTCGAAAAGCATTTCTTTTCTCTCAAATGGTTGTATATATGATGCTACCTCACTGGTATTTCGACCATCGATGATGGTCGGTCTTTCCATTCTCCTCCAACGTTACCAATGTCCTAGAGGGGGAGAACAAGACAGACCGACCCTCTACGACAATAGTTTGGATGCTTCCTCGAGGAACATCTCTTAGAAAGGGAGCCACATCGTACTGAAAGTCAACACACAAAGCCGATAGCTAGTCTTTAAATTTGCCAACAAACATCTGAAGCCTACTACTACAATAGCCGATAGCTGGTCTTTAAGTTCACCTACCAAATATTTTAGCACTGCTACATACATCATCACTTTAATACAACTACTACATAGATCATCACTACTACTACATAGTTCAGCACCACTACTACATATATCAAGACAACTAATCATCATCTGAGTCAATGATCAATGCATTCCTGCTAGAAGAGCCTGCCTCGCCATCATTGCCAGTAGATGGCTTCACCTAGTCCTCAACATCGAAGGTGCCGAATACGCCATCCCTCTCCATCTCCTCAAAATCCCTATCGACCTACTTGAAAATTTTCTGATCCATCACCTCGTCCTCTTTCTTCCTCTGCTCCTTCTCCTTATTAGCGTATAACTGAATCTCCTCTTCCATGAGATGGGGATTGGTTGTGGCATAGGCCACCATGGTAGCCTCATCCATCTCCCGTAGCCGACGAGCCTTCTCCTCTGCACGGGAATAAATCCGGTAACGGGGGGCAAGGAACACCGCCGTCCTGGCATCTGGAATCTCAGGGAAGTTGACATGAGCCCGTCTCCAGCCATACATCCATGCCACCGCGTCATATGCTCACATGGTGAGCTTAGGATTCTTGAAAGTGCCAAGCCACAGCCGATCACCTTTACAGGTGATCTCGGTGGCGTAGCGGCCCGACCAGAATCGGACACCATGATACTGCCGAGGTGGCAACGGTGGACGTCATGGTGGCATCCTCAAACTAAACATAAATTATCTAATTAAACATATTCACACAACATATTCCTAAAAGTCCTGACAAGTTCATATAACAAAACATATCAAGAACTAACTAAACATATTCCTAAAAGTCCTAAGAATTTAATATAACAAAACATATACAACAAAATACATACAAATTCAGTCCTAATTAATATTAAAAAATGTGTACAAATAATATAGAACAAAATGCATACAACTACACTAAACTAAAACATGCATATAAATCATATACAACAAAAGACCTAATTAATACAAAATTTATACAAAAAAATGAACTAAAAAAAGGGGTATGGGGTAGATGCTCAAGGTGGGGGCGCCGGCGGGCAGTGGGGCGGTGGTGTGCATGGAGGTGGTGGTGTGCATGGGGGGCCATGGTGGACGAGGTGTGGGTCACCGATGGTGGAGAGGGGCGCCACCGGTGGGGAGGGGGCGAAGCCATTGGGCGAGAGGTATCGGTGTGGGAGGGTCACCGGATCTAGCGCCGGAGATCCCGCCGGCATGCTGGGTGTGGGCGGCGGATAAGGCGATGGGGGTGGATGTGTGTGGTGGCCATAGAAGAAGAAAGGATAAGAAGTGGACTAAATATCATCCCGCAACCTTTCCCGAGATTTCGTGGCAGAGAACTCGGAAAAGGTCGACAAATTGCAGGCAGAAAGTTTTTCGAGCAATAGTTTTCTAGCGTGACCATTCCCGATATCCCGAGAAAAGATACTCAACAAATACAACTTTGTATTTTGTTTGACATTTACTTTAATTTTTTACCCCTCTTTCTCCCTATCCTATTTTAAATTACATTTCTAATAATTATTTTCATATTTTACCCCTCCTTGTCGTGAAATAGTGATTTTCATAGGCTCCAGTGGAGGCCCCTCCCACTCTGTGAAGGCGTATGCGAAACGCCCTCAAATTTTTACCACGGCCTCCAAGGGCCGTGTGACGACGCCGTGCCAGGTCCCGTGAATTTTTAGGCTACCATGAATTTCTGTGGATTTAAAGGGCAGCAGGCCACACGACAGCGGCCTTCCCATGCCTCGTTGTGCAAGGCCCACGCTCTCAGTTGTGTGCACAGGGCCTGGGCATGGACTGAAGACCGCGGGCAGGGACTCCCAGCCCTTTCCGTCCTTGATTTCATGTGGCCGCTGCTCCGTTCTTGAATTTCCAGTAGAAACCCCTGGAAATGCGGGAAATGCATGGAATGTGGCTGGCAGGCCCCAAAAAAGACAAGGACCTGGCACATGCCTTTGAACAGACTCGTATGTGTGTAGAAAAAGTTATGAGGTCAATGAAGGAATGGGCCCGCACACCCTTCATGAACCGGACGCATCCCCGCTAGAAAGCTAGATCCTTCATGGAAGAAGGTCCTGTTTCCACACAACCTCCATGAAGGCATATGCGAAAAACCCTTTTATTTTTACCATGGCCTCCAGGGGTTGTGTGATGACGCCGTGCCAGGTCCCATGATTTTTTGGAATACCATGAATTTCCGTGGATTTAAATGGCAGCAAACCGCATGACTGCGGCCTCCCTGTGTGCCCCCATGCCAGGCCCACCCTCTTGGTTGTGTGCGTAGGGCCTAGACATGGACCAAAGACCGTGGGCATGGACTCCCAGCCTTTTCCATCTATGATTTCATGTGGTCACTGCTCCGTTCTTGAATGTCCGGCATAATCCCCTGGAAATGCAGGAAATGCATGGAATATGGCTGGCGGCCCCCAATAAAGGCTAGGACCTGGCACATGCCTTTGAACGGACTTGTATGAGTGCAAAAAAAAGTTTTGAGGCTAATGGAGGAATGGGCCCCACACCCCCTTCATGAACCGAACACATCCCCGCTACAAAGCTAGATCCAACGTGGGAGAAGGTCCTATTTCCACACAAACTCCGTGAAGGCGTATTTGAATTGCCCTTGGATTTTTACCATGACCCCGAGGGGCCGTGTGATGATGCCTCGCCAGGTCCCATGAATTTTTGGGCTACTGTGAATTTTCATGGATTTAAATGATAGCAAACCGCACGACGGTGGCCTCCGCGTGCTCCTCCCACACCAGGCCCACCCTCCTAGTTGTGTGTGCAGGGCCTGGTCACGGACCGAAGACCGCGGGTAGGGACTCCCAGTCCTTTCCATCCATGATTTCATGTGGCCACTACTCCGTTCTTGAATTCCTAGCATAAACCCTAGGAAATGCAGGAAATGCATGGAATATGGCTGGTGGCCCCTGAAAAAAGCCAGGAGCTGGCACATGCCTATGAATGGACTCGTATGAGCACAAAAAAAGTTTTGAGGCCAACAAAGGAATGGGCCCTGCATCCCTTCATGAACCGGACGCATCCCCTCTAGAAACCTAGATCCTTCATGGCTAAGGCTCGGATCTTGATTTTCTGTCTTAAAACCTTGGAAATGCACACAAGTAAAAGGACCACTCATGGAAAAAACATAAATAACTCTAAAAATGGTAGAATTACCGAGTGTCCATCTTTGCCGATGTCTCGCTCGGCAAATCTGTGCTACAGCAATTGCCAGCGGCATCTGTTTAACGAGATTCTTGTACTAGAGCTCGGTAAAGCCTGTGGAACATTACCAAAGCTCAACATGTGGCATTTTTCCTGATCTTCACTCTCGGCAAATTCCTTTTTACCCAGTGTTGTACTTGGCAAATATAATTTCAATTGTTTTGCTTCAGTTTCTACATCAGCCCCTTCAACAAAATACATATATGTGCATGTATGCATAGCAAACAACACCACATCATAGGCAATGCACATATGCATGATAACAAGTCACAAGTAGGGGGTTTCCACAAGTTAATTAAAACATCAAGTATTCAATAAAACTAACAAAAGCATCATATATAATTAACAAGTCACAACCATAACAACAAGTTCATGCATAATAGGGTGTCCACAAGTTGGACCCTGAAATTAAGTCATATATAGTAGCATTATTATTGCTCAAATAGTTGGAGATTATTTCTAGATGATGTCAATGACAACCATCATGTTCAATTCATTGTGCGTGGTGTTCCTTAGAGTAATGTGCACAGCTTTTCCATCTTGTAGATTTTTCCCCATGAGGAAATCCTTCCACCCCCCTTGTTGAAGACAATGCGGCCGTCGGTGTCTGTCTTGTAAGCTGCATTACTAGTGACACGTACCCCTGCTCCAAGCCATAGTCCAGCAAAGCCTTGTTCACCCGGGATGGGAGTGCTGGTAGCTATCTTCTTAGGTAATCTCTGGGATACCGACGTGGATGTGATAAGCAAAAAATAGCACTCATGTGAGACCGCCATAGATGGACGAAAAAAATATGGATATAACTTAAGAGAACGTACCATCACATGTTTGGTGCTAAGATTTGTGATTGTCAGGCAAGTCACAAATGGCACCCCAATGTAGATATTGTTTGGCGGTAGCATGTCAAGGAGGCAGCCAGTCTCATCATCGTCGAGCCTGATTCTTCTGTTGAAGACGTAAGAATGAAATGGGTCATCCTTATCCGAATCGGCGACATAGACAACATGCATCATGGGAACTGGTCATGTCAAGGAAAAATACATCATCTCTCTGCCGGTTAGACCATTCTACATAATGAACTAGACCCATCCTTCGCCACCCATACGGGTCCTTGTCGGTCCTTTCTGCAGTTCAATGTTGTAAGTGACCCCACGACGCACAAAGGGCACACTTTCTTCCGTTAATTCATTGAACTCTAGCCTAGCTGTGATGCCCCAAAATTAATCATGCACTAAACATACATGCAGTATGCACGATCAAGATCAGTGACTCACAGTATAATATCACAACACAACTCTAAGACACAAATTTAAGTTCAAAACTTTATATTACAATAGGGGCCACGAGGAATCAGGGATACATCCGTACCAATACAAATAAGTCTGAGTACAAACAGGGGTTGCCTGAACAAGGCATAAACAAACAGTGACATGAGATCAAAAAGGCGCAGGCCTCCTACTTGGGACCTCCGAACTACTCCGTGGTGTCGAGATCCACGTAGTAGTCAGTCTCGGGATCACCTGCTCCGGTGCCATCATTTGTGCAGTAATCGGGTTGGAGGAAAATGAGTGCAAAGTAACGATGAGTACTCATCCAAAGTACTCACAAGACTTACATCAGATCTATGCTAGTATGTATCGGTATCAAAGAAATGGGTATGTCTGTGGACTATACTGCAGAAATGCCAGAGTAGGGGAGGAGAAACCGATCTTAATGAAGACTAGCATCTTGCAGCATCAGAAGAGAGTAGCGTAATTGATACCCATTTGCTCTTAGTAACAATATGTAGTAACATTGTAAATCAACATCGTACCTGAGATCCTTCCTCGACTACCCTGTGAGAAAGTGATCTTGGCGCAATTATAATAGTTAAGTATTTCATCAGGTATCCGATAATAGTTGTAAGAGATCAGGATATAACTCCAAGCGTCCTGCTACCGTGGATGCGGCTATTCGAATAGATCAACTTCCCTGCAGGGGTGCACCACATTTCTCCCGACACGCTTGATATCCCTTTGTAAGGACACACCTTTCCGCGGGTCATGCCCGGCCTCAGAGTATTGACATGCCGAAGTCCTTCCTAGGCTCTCCAAAGAGGTCACATGTCGGTCTACATCCTAAGCACGAAGGGTTGTTCGGCCGCTCACCCTAAGCGCTCCTGCACGTTGCGAGCAGGGTCGTGGACCAAGCCCATCTCTACCTGGATGGCTTGCCCGGCCTCCGCCGCATCTCTGAACTGGACGTCTAATAGAGCTTTCGGTTAGGAATAGCTGACACCGAGGGCCCCATAAACCATTGTCCCACATGGCGGTTAGTGCGTATAAGCCAGTGGCTAACTCAGCTCAAATACCCAAATCTCATTAGTTTATTATTGTTAAGTAACTGCGGACGACGACCAGGGCCCAGGCCCACCTCTCTCTGGATGGTCTCCGCTTGCCCTGTCGCTCTACCATAGTAATCTCTCACGGGTACTCTTGTTGCCGACCCGACTTTAGCATATTATGAGTTTTGCAGTAATATAAAGTATACCGATGATCATCGCCCAGACGGATCATGGTCTGATAATACAACATGGTAAACAGACAAGGGTGTAGGGTCATTAATGAAAGTCTAGCATAACTATACTAAGCATCATAGGGTAGTAGGCAAAGTAACAACAACAGGTTACAAAAAGAGTCTATGCATCAGAATAGGAGCTACCGGAACAACAATAGTAGCACAATCTAATGCATGAAGTAGAGGGGGAGAATTGGTGATATCTGAATGATCAAGGGGGTTTTGCTTACCTGGTTTCTCTACAGACAAAAAGGAATCCTCGGAAGTGTAGTCATAGGCGATCTCAGGGTCTACCGCGATATCGGGGTTTACCGAAAAAGAAGCAATGTGGGGGGAAACAGATAAATAACAGAGCAAGCAAATGCAGGACAATGAATGTCATGGCAAAATGGGGTGATGATGTGACCTAATGCATTACTAAGCATTTTAATTGAAGTGGGAAAATATTCGGGAATATTTTTTCAGCTCCATACACTATTCATTCAGCTGATCCGGAGGCAAAAGTTCAAGGTTCAGTATGTTAGAGAGGGTTGTCATGTATGCATATGACATATTCGGATTCGTTATATTTTTCTGATCATTTTTCATATATAAACTACTTTCATCCGAGTTACGGTTTATTTTATATGAATTTTCAAAGTGTTAATCATTTTCTTGATTTTCTAAATTATTTTTATTTCGAAATTTAATTAACTAAAAATGCTAAATGCACCCAAAAACGTACCTAGCTGAGAGCACAGAGGGGCTGACAGTGGGGCCGGTCAAAGCTGACGTGGGCCAGGTCAAAGCTAACGCGAGGGACCCCTGTGATTAAGTCTAATCCTAAGCAGAATATTAAACCGGGTTTATTTAGTGGTGGGGCCCAGCTGTTAGTGACCCAGGGGGTGATTACTGGGTTAATTAAACCAGATTAGTCGGTGTTTAGCTGCCGGCAATGGCAGAGCCAGCGGAGCTGCGCCGAAAACGCAGCACAGGCCGCGGCTGGATGCGCGTTTGGTTGCTCTGGAACGGACGCAGCGCGATGCGTCCAACGGTGGTGGTGGCACGGCTGGGGGTGGTGGTCGCACGATTGGGGTTGGCCTGTGGCGATGGCATCGACCACATTTGCGGCGGCCGGAGCTCGGGTGGAAGCGGAGCAGCAGCAGCGCGCAAACAAATATATTAAGCGGCAAGCGATGCTCTACAAGACGCGCTGAAGTGGCTGGTTACATGCGCATGACCATTTGGTCCCCGGAGTGGCGCCGGCGATGAGCTCAGGTGGCGTTGCATTTCGGTCGACTTGGAATCAGGTGCTAGGGCTCGCAATCGACAGGGAGAACAGAGGGGAAAGGAAGAGGACCTCACGATGAGCCTGTAGAGGCGCTTAGCAGGGTCAGCGAGGGCTCGACGGTGCCGGAATCGACGGTGAAGCTTGACTGGGCCGAGGAGGAAGACGAGGTTGAGGAGCACGATGTAGGGGCTTCTAACTCCAACGGGCTGCACCAGTCGATGCAGCAGACGATGGCGGAGCAGATGGACATGGTGGCGTGGCGTGGGGAGGCAGGTGGCTACGCGAACGGTGGATTCATGGCGACGGCAGAGGCGGTGTTGCGCGGGGAAGATGAAGGCGGCACAAGGGGGAGAAATGCGAGCTAGGGTTCATGTCCAGGGGGTCGGGGCGACCATATGCAGCTCGGGTGATGGGAGATGCTCGACGCATGGAGATCCTGGGTGTGGAGGCGCGCGCAGCGTCCAGCGCGCCCTTGGTGAGCAGGAGGTTGAAGGAGACCTGCGGTTGGGCTGGGCCATGCACATAGAGCCCAGTCCGACAGTGGGGCCCTATCTTTTTTTTTTTCTATTTTGTATTTCTTTCTCATACTAAATGAATTTTGTCACTCATGAAACTTGTCACATAAATGTGATGCAATATATTGAACATGTCCACAAAGTTTGAGGTCATTTTGAATTGTTTTAAAACATGTTTGAATTTAAATAGGGTTCTTAAGTGTTGTTGGGCCACTGTTTTAATTCCTAAGTGCAGTTTGGGAATATTGGTGATGTTGTTTTCCTTAACACTATTAATCATGGCTTATCTGCAATATTATGAACAATTTTTTATAAGTTTGATGAAATAATTCCTGCACTTTAGTTTTTAATTCAAATTTGATTTGAATTTGAGACAAGTTGCATTGTGGCTTTGCTAAATATGGTGACTTGGCATTGATTATAGGGGACATCACGATAGCTTAATTAAAGGGGTGTCACACTAGCGTTGCATGCGACAATCTGTGCAACAAACGCAAAACAAACACACATTAGATAAATTGTAAAATCACTAAAATAAAACATAAATGGTTACAAGTTTATGGAAAATAATATATATACAAAATAATATATATACATATATATAGAGAGAGAGAGATTGTTCCCACTGAACTTTGGAAGCCCTAGTCCAGATCGATACTGAACGATGATCCACTAAAAAGTTTTCTGCGCACTCCGACATTCATACTTGGCACACCATATCCTGTTAGAGAATATTTAATTAATTAATCCTGAATATTTACAATCTACAACATTTAGAAAATTGCGCAAATAATACAAACATGTCATTAATCCTCGATCACCAAAAAATGAAGCATTTCCAAATATTTTCACGCATATCCACACATTAACAAAATATAACAATTTTTACTAGTAACTTTTTCCTTTTTAATTTTTTTTATATTCTTGCTCTTTCCATATTGGTAAACTATAGCTAGCTGCACATGAATTGACATACGTACCTAGCTAGCTATATTTTTGGTAGCATTCACACACATACATATTCTCTCAAACTATACATGCATTGCATTCATTTACAAACAAAATATATATATATATTCATAAACATCCATATAATAATCTATCCACCAAGCTATCCTTTTTTTTGGGAACTATCCAAACTTTTCATACAATCCATAAATGCATATATAAAATTTCATATATATCATCCATATCATCATGTCATGGCACATATATTGATTTTTCATATGTAGAAATATTGTGAATAAATAGCAAAAAAGAAAGAGAAAAAGAAAGGAGGGGACCTAGCTCACCTCGGGGTTGTTGGCGTCGTGGTGGTAGGGGTGGCCAATGGTGAGCTTGGGGAGCCGTGTGGCGAGGAGGGTGCGAGCGGTCTCGGGCGACGCCGGATCTGGCCTGTTGGCTCAGGCGGCGGGTAGGCCCGGCGACGGCGACGGAATCACGCGGGGACAAGCGGTGGCCTGCCCCGATCGATAGAATTCTGTGGGAGCGGCGGCTTGGGTTGGGTGGTTTAAATACCACATAGTTTGTCGAGTACCTTACATTGGCGTCTTGACAAAAGTTGCCCACCGTCACGGGGCCGTCAGCTACAAACGGCCATGCCACGTGGCTCCTATTTGCCGGGTGCCTTTGACTAGGTTCTCGGCATACTATGCATAAGCCGAGTTCCTTCATGTGTTGCCGAGTACGTTCTGCACGGGGCTCGGTAGTGCCTCCCATGTGCCGTGTCCAGCTATTTGCCAAGTGTCATACTTGGCTTACACACCTTTTGTCGTGATCTCGTGTTTTGGTACTCGGCGAACAAGCAAGAACTCGGTAACGGCCATTTTTCCAGTAGTTTGGCCACAAAGAGCTGCTTGGGGTGCATGGGAAGTATGAGCGAGTGAAACATTTGAGCGATGGTCGACAAGCAAGGAGAGATGCAAGAGACATTCGATGGAGCAAAATGTGAAGCCCTCATCTCAGGGTTTTAGAGAAACCATCATGCTGAGAAGTTGTCAAAACCTTCGTGTTGCTAATAGGTGAAGTTTCATACAATTGGGGTCCCCTCCTCTATTACATATGAGGGGTATTTATAGGGATGCAGGAGGGGATGCGATATTACAATTTTGCCCTCCTCCTAAGGAGGCTAGTCCAAGGGCACAATGGCCATTTGTCTTGTACAAGCAGAATATTCTAAGAGCATTTCTATACTTAGGGATGAGTCAAAATGCGATGCATAAGCTTAACTCATGATGAGATGTTAATCCGGTATGGAGGCAGGGAAAAGACTAGACATCGTGTCAAGGTGTGGACTCGGCGTCATGACGAGGCATTGCTTGATGCCCTGTCAAGAGGTGAGCTTGATACTATGACAAGGCGTGGCTTGACATCATGTCGAGATGTGCTATTGATGCCATGATGAGGTATCTAGTCGGCACTATGATGAGGCATTGCATCGATGTTTGTACAAGGCATTAGCTTGCCGTCTTCACTGGATCTGACCTAGTTGTCGGGACGACGTGTGAGCACGATGATAGGACAAGGCATCGACCTTGATATCAGGATGAAGCATGACCTTAGCGTCATAATGGAAACTTTCACTTTGGACGGATGAATTTTCATTGATTCGGGGTAGTGCGGAAATCCTTCCCACAACAGATACAACCACAACTATCACTACTTTCTCCACATTTCATCAAGACATGATGGTAATTTAATGGGACATGCTTTGGTCCTGTACAAAAACTACTCTCATGTTAGGTTAGGTCCAAGAGAAGCAATAGATTTTGTTCCCCTTGTCCCGGACTCTGGTTCAGGCCGCTGAGACAACCTTGACTTCAAACAATGATAATTTTTGCATCTGATTTTCGAATTGGGTGATCTTGAACTTTTTGAAAGCTTATTCTATGTAATTTCCCATGGATACATCCACGTATCCAAATTCCTTTCAAGCACGATGCAATTACCCAAATAGTAAGAGGTTGATATAGAAACCGAGTCCAAATATTTTGTGCCACCTCCAAATGGGCATGTGGGCCTTGAACGACTTTGGGGCAAATTCCTCCTACCTTGGGACGTGCATGCACCCACTAGGATGCCACCCCTTGGTCCTTTATATACTACACCACCCCCTAGAGTTTAGATTTGGGTTTTCTTTAGTTAAAAGTTAGTCATCGCTGCAACTACATATAAACTGTCGTGTCCAAGCGACCGCTGGCAAACCATTATCGAAACCCCACTCTATCATCTTTTTGAGATATCAGTATTTCATCTACATTCGCAATATTCATATTGCATACCATAGTTCTTGATTGTTTTTTGATTGACTGCGGGGATTAAACCTTCGTGGTTAGGCTGACCATGCCTCTGGCATCATCGGTAACCTCCAGGTGATTGGTTTAATGATTGCTAAGATGCACCATCTCATGTCCCGTGTAGTTGGGTTGTCAAAGTCATTCTCTGCCAAAATTGACGGAGTGTTTGTCATCGAAAGATTGGGACATCCAAGGTGCATATCACACGAGATCAGCTGCCATTTGCTCGGTAAACTAAAGTAGATTTTTTTATTAAAAACCTTTTTTCAAAACATAAAAACTAAGGTGTAATATGATCTTCCATTAGTAGAACTGCGGGGGGGGCTAATTTTATGGCTTACTGTTGTGCCAAGTTTGCTAGCACGCAGATTGAGACCGTGAGGTGCCTCATATCGAGTCCTAGTTTTCTTTTAAGCAGTCTACAGGCTGACTACTGTACCTTGAACTTGTGATTGAATGAAAGGTCCCCACTTTCCTAAAAAGAGCTTAATGAATGATTTGCACTCCAACCATCAACGATTCAGATATGTAGTAGTGTCGACTGCAACCACTAGTCTAGCCACCTAGCTCCAGATACTACATCATAGGCGAAGAGGAGTTCCATTAACCCAAAAATATTGACTTTTTGCTCAAAAACATGCTTGCACAAATTGAATGAGCACATCAGCCACCATAGCTTAGCCACCTCTAGGTCTTCAGAACTACTAGCAGCTAATAGCAGTGGCTAGCTTGCAGAACTAGGGAAAGGGAAAGTAACTTTCTCGCTCGCTCTACTCAATAGACTGTGGCTTACAGCTTGCATATTGCTACACGGTATTGATTTTCATCGATCGTGTGCTCGATCGATCAAGATCACCATATCCATCACCCATGAAGACATGCATATATATGCGCATGGCACTTCAGCATTGTCTTGTCAAATCATTTTCTAACTACGTTCTCAGCAACTTCACAAAAATCCCTGTCTGCTCCCAAGCTCAAATGCACCTAGATGATCAGTAAAATCTGAAAAAATAGCAAACAAATTAAAAAAATCTGATTTTTTTGTCAACTTACATGGTTGAGTGTTCTAACTACGCACAAGAAATGGCATCCGTGGGACTCTGGGTAAAAAAAGAAAAAATCAGACCTTCAAAATGCTTCCAAAATGGCCTTTTTTAGAGCATCGATTTTGTTTTTTGTCCAGAGCACCACGAATGTCATTCTTGAAGAAAAATTGCACGTAGGAAGAACACTCATCCATATTTATTACAAAAAATCAGAATTTATTTGATCTATTTTATATTTATCGGAATTCACTGTTCATCCAAGGTGCATTTTAAACCTGAGCCAAAACTCCATGTCTGCTAAATGCATTTTCTATATTCTTTGATCACTCCATCAATCGACGCACTACTCTGATTGATGTGATTTTACTCCTTGGGAAAAGGCCATACACAACAAACATGCACAAGAATTAAGAGGATGATGTCAAAAACATGCCATGATAAAAATTTATTAACAGACAGTTCATGTCAGATTTTGCCAACAAGCATATCTATCAAAAAAATGTAAGTGATGGTAGAGATGGACAAATAGAGAGGATCCTAGTTAAGTGGCAGAGCACATTTAACTTTAGATTATTTCCTAGGCTGGCAGAGCACAGTTAACTTTATATTATGTAAAACATTATCCTGAATCTTGAGCATCATCTAACTTTTATACATGAGATGAAAATTTTGAACATCAGGTCAATGGAATAATTTCTTAAGTTGCCAAAATGAAAAGTGTAGAGAATGTAGGCTTGAATTGGAGAACAAATAAAAATAAAGAACATCCATGGAACTCAAGTGAATAGCATGATCATGATACATGGCACTGGCTACCAAATTAGAGATCAGAATTGGTGACTGAATTAACCATTGTAGGGTGATTTACAAAATTAAGTTAAAGAACAAATCGTTATATAGTATATACTAAATAGAGCATGAACCCTAATCATTGAAAATTATTGGACTGTGGCATTATCAGATAGTGGCAAACCCTAATTATTGAACAAAATTTAGTTAAAGCATGATCGTCATTGGATTTTGGCAAACCCTATAAGCAAAGAAACACAAATTGAATGGGGGAGGGGGAGGAACTGACCGATGGGGAGAGCTATGCCATGGAAAGCTAAGCAGGGGAGATGGCCGGTAGGATGAACTGGTGGCTCCGATTGCATGGGTCGGGGTGGGTGGCTCCGATGTCAAGGGTCGAGGCGGGCGGCTCTGATCTCGGCTGACGATACTGAGGTGGGCAGCTCTGATCTCGCTGGTTGTGGTGGGTGACTCCGATCACAACCAGCGAGGCAGGCTCATCCAATCTCGCCACTAGCTACAGTCATGGATCAAGAGAGATGCACAAAAAAGTATAATTTGGGGGAGGGCTGACTCCTCACTGGTAAAAAAAGGGTGGAAAATATTTGGCTAGGAGACTGACAAGTGGAGACACAAGGGGGTGCGGGAATTTTTTGGGAAAAGTGGAGGGAAAAGTTTTTTTTGTGGAGGGAAGGTTTTATTATCACAGTGAAATTGAAAAAAAGATTTCCAATAAATAGCTTCAAATTCATTAAATTTGAATGAAATAGCAAATGATTTCAAAAATTTGTGTAACTCTTACATAAACAGTGTGATGTGGTCTGTTATATGTACAAAACAATTTGGAGAACTGTGCATAAATATTTGTGGAAGGTTCTACACAGGGACCTTAACTAGGTTTTTTCAAAAATAAAAATGGAAATAAGTACATGAAGAGTGGTAACATGAAGTTATTGTTGTCAATATTGACGTGAGTGGAATATGTAGTCCAAAATTGAATTTAGAGACATTATTTGAGATGCATTTCATTCAAATTTGAATTATATGAAGTAAGTAGCCTCAAATCAAATTATTTTGAAAAAATGGATTTTAAAATATGGTACAACTCCTACATGAACACTAAAATACACTCTATTACATCTAGAAAAAAATTGAAGTCTTCTAGGTCAATATTGTTGGAAACTACTACTAAAAGGATGTCAACTAGGTACTTCAGAAAATAGGAATGCAAATACGCACATAAGAAGTGGCAACATACGTTACTATTTGTGAGTAGTACTGGAAATGGAAGTTCTATTCCAAATTTGAAGTGAAATTCAAGAAGAAAGTGGTTTCTGGATTACAAACATCATAGTTTGCCCTGAAAGATATAATATGAATACTGGGAAAGGCATCCATTTGAAAGCAATGCACCATCCATGTTTTCTAAAATTGTCTAAAAAATTTACAACAATCTCATGAGGTGATAATATGATCGCATGCCAAAAAAAAATTAAAGGGCCATTTTTAGTAGTTTCAAAAAATGCAAACCTGAGAAGGTGCATATGAAGGTGTGGATTTTCCCATGTTAGCGTTTCATTTTTTTCATATATTTTTTGGATACAAGCTAGAAATTGATAGTATTACTTAAATATGAATATATATTTTAGAATTTGGAGACATTATTTGACATACATGTAGTTCAAATTGAAATTATACGTAATAAATAGCTTGAAAGTCCATTAATTTGAAAAAATAGTAAATGTTTTTAAAAAATGGTGCAACTCCTACAGGAACACTATAATGCACTCTACTCTATCTAGAATTGTTTTGAAGTACTCTAGATCAATATTTTTGGAAGGTGGCACACAAGATACCTTAATTAGGTATTTTATAAGAAAGGCAAAATAGAGCAGTTGAGTCACAGACAGGTGGGGCCAGGCTCCTGACAACGACCATATACATAACTCGCTTCCTCCACACTCCTCATAAATGCCTCCTCCTCCACCACACAGGTTGCCTCCTTGGCTCCCTCTGATGACCGCCGACGGTGCCTTCATCGTCCTCTCTGCCTCCAGATCCACGCTCTCCACCTCCATATCCACGCTCACCACCACCCTCTCGTCGATATTCTCTTCTTTCTCCAACAATTTTTTTGCCCTAATCATGGTTAGAGGAATTGTGGTTAGGAGTGAATTGGGTGCTTTCATTCTCATATGATGTAGGCATCGCTCATGGTTGTTGGAGAGGTTGAGGGTGCAGATCATGGTTGTGTGGATTTGGGGTTCAGCGAGCCCGGGAAGCATCCCTCTAATTTTGTCGATCATTTATTCACAGTGACAACCATTGTCCCGTTAGGTAGCAATTTCCTGTTATGATTAAATCGAGAGCCAAGTATACCTTCATAGTTTGTTTGTTATCCTTGCCAAGCATCTAATAATATATAACTGTCTTGCTGTTGTATTTGTATATATTGTGTGTGTTCTCTATCTTGTAAAGAACCATTTAGTGCTATCATTGTGAAGTGACAAATATGAAGGGACTTTCCAAACAACCCTGTGCTATGGATGCGAACTACTAAGCTTATGTTTGCATTTAAAAGTGTTATTGTCCAGTTCACATTAATAAAATAGTAGCTTGAAGATAGTCAGTGATCAACACTCATGACCCCACTAGAAACTAAGTAACCAATGACATCAACTGTCATCAGCTCTTGATTTTTTTTAAACTTGCAGAATATGGTAGATATTTTTTTTTTGGGAAAGAATATGCTATGCTCTTGCTTGACATACAGAGAATGCTAAGTTCTCTTGAATAGTGAAACAAGTGAGACCTAATAACCCATCCTTTGCAGCAAAGGTCTTGTTATGTATTGTTGTTAGCTAGCTTTGCTAGCCATATGAGTGTTTGAGGAATTGTGGAAGGGAATGATGCTTGCTCTGCTCAATCTGAAGTTTACCTGATTTTATGATAACCATTGCATTTTAGATATGTGCATTGTGTTTTTTAGTTTGCTTGGGGGGGGGGGGGGGGGGGGGGGGGGGGGGGGGGGGGGGGGGGGGGGGGGGGGGGGGGGGGGGGGGGGGGGGGGGGGGGGGGGGGGGGGGGGGGGGGGGGGGGGGGGGGGGGGGGGGGGGGGGGGGGGGGGGGGGGGGGGGGGGGGGGGGGGGGGGGGGGGGGGGGGGGGGGGGGGGGGGGGGGGGGGGGGGGGGGGGGGGGGGGGGGGGGGGGGGGGGGGGGGGGGGGGGGGGGGGGGGGGGGGGGGGGGGGGGGGGGGGGGGGGGGGGGGGGGGGGGGGGGGGGGGGGGGGGGGGGGGGGGGGGGGGGGGGGGGGGGGGGGGGGGGGGGGGGGGGGGGGGGGGGGGGGGGGGGGGGGGGGGGGGGGGGGGGGGGGGGGGGGGGGGGGGGGGGGGGGGGGGGGGGGGGGGGGGGGGGGGGGGGGGGGGGGGGGGGGGGGGGGGGGGGGGGGGGGGGGGGGGGGGGGGGGGGGGGGGGGGGGGGGGGGGGGGGGGGGGGGGGGGGGGGGGGGGGGGGGGGGGGGGGGGGGGGGGGGGGGGGGGGGGGGGGGGGGGGGGGGGGGGGGGGGGGGGGGGGGGGGGGGGGGGGGGGGGGGGGGGGGGGGGGGGGGGGGGGGGGGGGGGGGGGGGGGGGGGGGGGGGGGGGGGGGGGGGGGGGGGGGGGGGGGGGGGGGGGGGGGGGGGGGGGGGGGGGGGGGGGGGGGTTTGCTTGATCTTTTGGCTTATAGTACCTTATTGTGCAATTGTAGATACCTTTCTAATATTTAATTCTTGCATTTAGGTACCACTATCTTCGGTGTAGATCCGTCGTTTGAACCTTTTTGCGTACTAGGCAGTGACCTAATGATGACCAAGCAAGAAGTAAAGACAGTTAGAGAGCTCATTAAGAAAGGGATACCAACAACTCTTCTCTATGTTAGAGCAATAACCAAGTCCACATTCATTCTAGGAAAAAATAAGATGGTACGAACTAACCTTATTTTTTCCCACGCATAATGAAAATTCAAACAATTGTATCTGAATTTTTGCCATTTTAGTATTTTTGGTGAAGTTCACTAAGGATTACCTCACAGGCTACCTCAATGAGGCAATGGAAGTACCAGTCTTTTTCCCACACTATGATGATGAACATCAAGTATGTCTCAAGATGGGTAAGCATGACTGGCGGGCGATCATAACATGTAATTGGACGGATGTTGTGTAGGCCTTCGACATCAAGGAGGACCAAAATATATGCCTTTCACTTCCACATGGATAGAGATGAACTTTGCCTATCTTTTACCCCTCTGATGTACATGGGTTGCTAGATCTTCATAAGTTGTGTGAACTAGTAGTGTTTTGGTACTTGTTCATGTCAAGTATTGTAAGTCAAGTAAGCAGAACTTGGTAGTATCTTGCCGATGTACTATTGGTATTAGTTGATGTCAAGCAATTGTGAAATGCTTGTGGTTGTGAATTGCTAGTTGTCATCAACAACATGTGAATTGTTACTTGCTATGAAGTAGTGCAATTTGCTAAGATTTGTGCATTTTTATTTCTGGTATAATGTTGTGAAACGTAGCACTATTTTGGTACAAGTATAATCCTATTTCTGGTTGATGTTCATGTCCTAGGTTTTTTCAATTCTTTTTTGCAAGAAGCCAAGGTATTAATAAATACGAACGCACATACAATTTATAAGAATCCTATATCTAGCATATGGGCAAGTCTCATCCACATTTGATGCCTAGGTCCTGGGTTCAAAACCTAGGAGCCTCTATTTTGTGTGTGTATTTTTTCTGCTTCACTGAATAACCTAATGCGTTCAACCATAGATGGATACAAACCTGAAGCATGCAAACACAAACTTTTAAATCATCAAGTTGCTTATAAATTTGCTCAAATTTGAGTGGAGGGCATCAGGTCTAGCTCCAAACTTGATATACCAGAACACAGGCACAAATTTGCTAGCTATTCTAGCACCAAACAAAAATGATTAGCAACAAGCAAAACAAAGTTCCTAGCAAACCAACAAGCATCATAAACTTCAGCAAGTTGTATCCTTTCTTATAAGTCATAATCAAGACAAGTCATGAGCTAATCTTCAGGAAAATTCAAATACGCATTACAAAATCTACTCATCATCACTAGAATGCTCACTTCTGTTCTCACTCAATGTGTCACCTTCCTGTTCATCTTCATCAATACCACTATCTTCATCATAGTGGTTGTCATTCTGCTCAAGATCATGAATAATACTAGCATCAACAACCTTTCCTTCTTCATCATCACGGCTAAAAGTGTCCAACAACGGATCAACACCATTGACAGTGAAAGCTACTGAGCTCATTTCTTCTTGGTATGCATATGCAACATCGATCTCACCTGTCTCTAATTCAGGAACAACATACAAATGTCTATGACTAAAAATCTACACCGGTTTCCATTCTTTTCCAAACCTTGTTTCCTCCATGTGAAGCACTTGTTCTGCTTGAGAAGCCTAGATGAAGGGATCCTTCTTGTACCAACATACCTTAGCATTAAGACTTTTGAAGCAATCATTATCTCTCATAACGGTTGTCTTGCCATGAAGATTAAACCAATCACAATAGAACAAAAACACTAACATATCTCTATACTTGTTTTTAGGGTACAACAACTCAATATGTTATCTCAGAACACCATAGTGCTTAGTCTACATCACTGTGATTTGCCTTCACCATGATGCCTGAATTTTGAGTTCTTCTCTTCTTTTCATGATCCAAGGTGTGTTACTAAACACCTTCATGTTGCAAGCAGAATATACCAGTAAACGCTTCTTGATGTCTACTACACAACTTATTCTTGTAGACTCATGTTAGGCCTCCAAGCGCAGAGTTTTGTAGGACAGTAGCAATTTTCCCTCAAGTGGATGGGGGGGGGGGGGGGGGGGGGGGGGGGGGGGGGGGGGGGGGGGGGGGGGGGGGGGGGGGGGGGGGGGGGGGGGGGGGGGGGGGGGGGGGGGGGGGGGGGGGGGGGGGGGGGGGGGGGGGGGGGGGGGGGGGGGGGGGGGGGGGGGGGGGGGGGGGGGGGGGGGGGGGGGGGGGGGGGGGGGGGGGGGGGGGGGGGGGGGGGGGGGGGGGGGGGGGGGGGGGGGGGGGGGGGGGGGGGGGGGGGGGGGGGGGGGGGGGGGGGGGGGGGGGGGGGGGGGGGGGGGGGGGGGGGGGGGGGGGGGGGGGGGGGGGGGGGGGGGGGGGGGGGGGGGGGGGGGGGGGGGGGGGGGGGGGGGGGGGGGGGGGGGGGGGGGGGGGGGGGGGGGGGGGGCTAGCGGAGAACATAAGAATAAATTGTTTGTAGGGTACGAAACCACCTCAAAGTTATCCTTTCCGATCGATATATCCAAGAGTTCGTACTAAAATAATAAAAGTTATCCTTTTCGATCGATCTATCTAAGAGTTCGTACTAAAATAACAACATATCACCTAGATACTCCAATGTCACCACGAGTATCCGTGAGTTGATTATACGATATGAATCAAACAATTTCAGATTCATAATACTCAATCCAACACAAAGAACCTCAAAGAGTGCCCAAAGATTTCTACTAGAGAAACAAGGACAAAAACATACATCAACCCCTATGCATAGATTACCCCGATGTCACCTCGGGAATCCGCGAGTTGAGTGCCAAAACATATATCAAGTGTATCAATATGATACCCCATTGTCACCACGAGTATTCACAGCAGGACATACATCAAGTGCTCTCAAATCCATAAAAGTATTCAATCCAATAAGAACAAAATATCAAAGGGAGAACTCAATTCATCACAACAAGATAGAGAGGGGGAAAACACCATATGATCCAACTATATTAAGAAAACTCATGATACATCAAGATCGTGCCAACTCAAGAACACAAGAGAGAGAGAGATTAAACACATAGCTACTGGTACAAACCCTCAGCCCCAAGGGTGGACTACTCCCTCCGCATCATGGTGGCCGCCGGGATGATGAAGATGGCCACCGGTGATGATTTCCCCCTCCGACAGGGTGCCGGAACAGGGTCCGGATTGGTTTTTCGTGGCTACAAAGCCTTGCGGCGGTGGAACTTCTGATCTATCTTCTCCCCTAGGGTTTCTGGAATATTTGGGAATTTATAGAGCTAAGAGGCGGTGCAACGGAGCTACGTGGGCCCCACAACCCATCAGGGCATGCCTGGGCCTCCTAGCGCGCCCTGGTGGGTTATGGTCCCCACAGGCCTTCCCTCGTCCACTTCCTTGGCTCCCAAGTTGTCTTCCGGTCCAAAAAAATCTCCAAAAAGTTTCGCTGTGTTTGGACTCCGTTTGGTAATGATATTCTGCGAAGTAAAAAAAAGGAAAAAACAGGAACTGGCACTGGCACTGGGCACGATGTCAATAGGTTAGTCCCAAAAAATGATATAAAGTTGCTATAAAATTATTGTAAAACATCCAAGAATGATAATATAACAGCATGAAACAATAAAAAATTATAGATACGTTGGATCAGCATCCCCAAGCTTAATTCCTGGTCGTCCTCGAGTACGTAAATGATAAAAACAGAATGTTTGATGTGGAATGCTGCCTATCATGTTCATCACATATTCTTTTCTTTTATAGCAAGGACATTTGGACTTGCATGATTGAAAGCAATAGTCTATAATTTGACATGAGGACATCAATACTCAAGCATATCAACAAGCAACCATGTCTTTCAAAATATCAACACTAAAGAAAGCTATCCCTAGCTCATTATGCTCAATCATTGATCCATTCATGAGACACACTCAAATATTAACTCTGCCCAATGCACAAGTATGACAATAGTGTTCCCTAGTTGGTGCTTTATAAAAGAAGATGGAGACTCAATAAAAATAAAAATTGCATAAAGTAAATAGATAGGCCGGGGGGGGGGGGGGGGGGGGGGGGGGGGGGGGGGGGGGGGGGGGGGGGGGGGGGGGGGGGGGGGGGGGGGGGGGGGGGGGGGGGGGGGGGGGGGGGGGGGGGGGGGGGGGGGGGGGGGGGGGGGGGGGGGGGGGGGGGGGGGGGGGGGGGGGGGGGGGGGGGGGGGGGGGGGGGGGGGGGGGGGGGGGGGGGGGGGGGGGGGGGGGGGGGGGGGGGGGGGGGGGGGGGGGGGGGGGGGGGGGGGGGGGGGGGGGGGGGGGGGGGGGGGGGGGGGGGGGGGGGGGGGGGGGGGGGGGGGGGGGGGGGGGGGGGGGGGGGGGGGGGGGGGGGGGGGGGGGGGGGGGGGGGGGGGGGGGGGGGGGGGGGGGGGGGGGGGGGGGGGGGGGGGGGGGGGGGGGGGGGGGGGGGGGGGGGGGGGGGGGGGGGGGGGGGGGGGGGGGGGGGGGGGGGGGGGGGGGGGGGGGGGGGGGGGGGGGGGGGGGGGGGGGGGGGGGGGGGGGGGGGGGGGGGGGGGGGGGGGGGGGGGGGGGGGGGGGGGGGGGGGGGGGGGGGGGGGGGGGGGGGGGGGGGGGGGGGGGGGGGGGGGGGGGGGGGGGGGGGGGGGGGGGGGGGGGGGGGGGGGGGGGGGGGGGGGGGGGGGGGGGGGGGGGGGGGGGGGGGGGGGGGGGGGGGGGGGGGGGGGGGGGGGGGGGGGGGGGGGGGGGGGGGGGGGGGGGGGGGGGGGGGGGGGGGGGGGGGGGGGGGGGGGGGGGGGGGGGGGGGGGGGGGGGGGGGGGGGGGGGGGGGGGGGGGGGGGGGGGGGGGGGGGGGGGGGGGGGGGGGGGGGGGGGGGGGGGGGGGGGGGGGGGGGGGGGGGGGATGAAAGTTTTTATTATATCCCTCTTGAATATCCATTACTTTGGGACTAAATTTATATATTACCATTGCTACTAACAAGCTCTCAAATAAATTTAAGTGAAGCACGAGAGCATAAGTATTTCTTCAAAAATTTCAACTCTCAAAATAATCTAAGTGAGGCATGAGAGTAAATGACAAACTACTCCAAAAAGATATAAGTGAAGATCAAATGAGTAGTTAAGTAAATAGGTAGCTATGTGGGGACTCTCTCTTATTTAAAAGTTTCAGATCTAAGTATTTTATTAAAACAGCAAGCAAAAAAAAAAATCTAAGAATAGCACACATCATGTGAAGAAGCAAAAACTTAGGCTCAACCGAGGCTAATCGATAATTGTTGATGAAGAAAGGTGGGATGCCTGCCGGGGCATCCCCAAGCTTAGATGCTTGAGACTTCTTCGAATATTAACTTGGGATGCCTTGGGCATCCCCAAGATTAAGCTCTTGTGTCTTCTTCATTCCTCTCATATCACGGTTTTCCTAATTCTTAAAAACTTCATCCACACAAAACTCAACAAGAACTCGTGAGATAAGTTAGTATAAATCAATGCAAAACCTTATCATTCCCTACTGTAACAAATCACTAAAATTATAATTTGACATTGCATACTAAATGCCTCTGCATATTTAATACTCCTATCCTCAAATAGAATCATTAAACAAGCTAACATATGCAAACATAACAGCAATCTGTCTAAACAGCACAGTCTGTAAAGAATGCAAGAAGATTCTTACTTATCTAACTTAAAAAATTCCAAAAATTTACCACACTGTAGAAAATTTATCATATCTTATTGTGCAAAAAATTTCAAAATTTTATCACATTCTGACTTTTCTCGGGAATTTTTGTTTTGAAACAGCAACTCGTATACTTGCAAACTAAGCATCGTAAACTCTATACTTGACACTTTTATTGAAGTAAGAGATGCAAAACATTATTATAGATAACAGCAAGAAAATATCAAAATAAGAAAATGATGCTCCAAGCATAACTCATATTATGTGATGAATAAAAATATAGCTCCAAGTGAGGTTACCGATAGTATTGAAGATGAAAGAGGGGATGCCTTCCGGGGCATCCCCAAGCTTAGACGCTTGAGTCTTCCTTGAATATTACCTTGGGGTGCCTTGGGCATCCCCAAGCTTAGGGTCATGCTGCTCCTTATTCTCCTCATATCGATATCTCAACCAAAACTTGAAAACTTCAATCACACAAAACTTACCGGAACTTCGTGATATAGGTTAGTATGATAAAGAATAAACCATCACTTAGGTACTGTCCAAGACAAGATTCACAATTGTTCCCATATAATGCCTACTGTATTCTATCATTTCCACAATTTATATTACTCAATATAAGCCATGGAAACACTAAATCAAGCAAACTATGCATTGAAAACAGAATCTGTCAAAAACAGAACAGTCTGTAATGATCTGAACAATGACCATACTTCTGTAACTCTAAAAATTCTGAAAAATTAGTACAACGGAGGCAATTTGTCTATCAATCATGTACAAAAAATTCAGAATTTTTTTTATGCACCAGTGATTTATGGTAATTCCAGAACTGGGCGCAAAAGTTTCTATTTTCGCACAGAATTAAGTCAACTATCATCCACACTATCCAAAGGCTTTACTTGGCACTTTATTGAAACAAAAGCTATAAAATATGATTACTACAGTAGCTTAATCATGTGAACACACAAAAATAGTAGGGGTAAATGTTGGGTTATCTCCCAACAAGCGCTTTTATTTAATGCCTTTTAGCTAGGCATGATGATTTCAATGATGCTCGCATAAAAGTAAAGAAGTGAAACACAAAGAGAGCATCATGAAGTATATGACAAGCACATTTAAGCCTAACCCACTTCCGATGCATAGGGATTTTGTGAGCAAATAGGTTATGGGAACAAGAATCAACAAGCATAGGAAGGCAAAACAAGCAATACTTCAAAACTTTCAACATAAAGAGAGGAAACTTGATATTATTGAAATATGTAGAAGCATATATTCCTCTCTCATAAAAAATTTCAGTAGCATCATGAATGAATTCAACAATATAGCTATCACATAAAGCATTCTTTTCATGATCTACGAGCATAGAAATTTTATTACTCTCCACATAAGCAAATTTATTCTCATGAATAGTAGTGGGAGCAAACTCAACAAAATAGCTATCATGTGATACTTGATTGGCATAATCATATTGAGCATTAAAATCATGATGACAAGTTTCGTGGATATAATTACTCTTTATAGCATACGTATCATCACAATAATCATCATAGATAGCAACTTTTTTATCATAGTTAATTGAAACCTCTTCCAAAATAGTGGATTCATCATTAAATAAAGTCATGACCTCTCCAAATCCACTTTTATCAATATTGTAATAAGATTCAACACCCTCCAAAATAGTGGGATCATTACCTAGAGTCGACACTCTTCCAAACCCACTTTCATCAATATAATCATCATAAATAGGAGGCATCCTATCATCACAATAAATTTTCTCATTCAAACTTGGGGGACTAAAAATATCATCTTCATCAAATATAGCATCCCCAAGCTTATGGCTTTGCATATCGTTAGCATCATGAATATTCAAAGAGTTCATACCAACAACATTGCAATCATGCTCTTCATTCAAAGATTTTTTGTCAAACATTTTATAGAATTCTTCTTCTATCAATTGAGCATAATTTTCCTTTCCATCATTTTCACGAAAGACATTATAAAGATGAATAATATGATGCAACCTCAATTCCATTTTTTTTGTAGTTTTCTTTTATAAAACCAAACTAGTGATAAACAAAACACTAAAATATTCGATTGCAAGATATAAAGATATACCTTCAAGCACTCACCTCCCCGGCAACGGCGCCAGAAAAGAGCTTGATGTCTACTACACAACTTATTCTTGTAGACTCATGTTGGGCCTCCAAGCGCAGAGTTTTGTAGGACAGTAGCAATTTTCCCTCAAGTGGATGACCTAAGGTTTATCAATCCGTGGGAGGCGTAGGATGAAGATGGTCTCTCTCAAACAACCCTTCAACCAAATAATAAAAAGTCTCTTGTGACCCCAACACACCAAATACAATGGTAAATTGTATCCGTGCACTAGTTCGGCGAAGAGATGATGATACAACTGTAGTAATGATAGTAGATGTTGATTTTTGTAATAGGAACAATAAAAAACAGCAAGGTAGCAAGTAACAAAAGTGAGCACAAACGGTATTGCAATGCATTAAAATGAGGCCTAGGGTCCGTACTTTCGCTAGTGCAATCCCTCAACAATGCTAATATAATTGGATCATATAACCATCCCTCAACGTGCGATGAAGAATCACTCCAAAGTTCCTATCTAGCAGAGAACATACGAAGAAATTGTTTCTAGGGTACAAAACCACCTCAAAGTTATCCTTTCTGATCGATCTATCCAAGAGTTCACACTAAAATAACACAAGTTATCCTTTCCGATCAATCTATCTAAGAGTTCGTACAAAAATAACACCATATGATACACATCAACCAACTCTAATGTCACCTAGATACTCCAATGTCACCACGAGTATCCGTGAGTTGATTATACGATGTGCATCAAACAATTTCAGATTCATAATACTCAATCCAAGACAAAGAACCTCAAAGAGTGCCCCAAGATTTCTACCGGAGAAACAAGGACGAAAACGTGCATCAACCCCTATGCATAGATTACCCCGATGTCACCTCGGGAATCCGCGAGTTGAGTGCCAAAACATATATCAAGTGGATCAATATGATACCCCATTGTCACCACCGATATTCATAGCAAGACATACATCAAGTGCTCTCAAATCCATAAAAGTATTCAATCCGATAAGAACGAAATCTCAAAAGGAAAACTCAATTCATCACAACAAGATAGAGAGGGGAAAAACACCATATGATCCAACTATATTAACAAAGCTCGCGATACATCAAGATCGTGCCAACTCAAGAACACGAGACAGAGAGAGAGAGAGAGATTAAACACATAGCTACTAGTATAAACTCTCAGCCCCG
Source organism: Thinopyrum obtusiflorum (assembly GCA_036873465.1). Lineage (NCBI taxonomy): Eukaryota > Viridiplantae > Streptophyta > Magnoliopsida > Poales > Poaceae > Thinopyrum > Thinopyrum obtusiflorum. Next base: position 95,979 of record JAAAWM010012125.1, on the reverse strand, counting down.
AGGGTGGACTACTCCCTCCTCATAATGGTAGCCGCCGGGATGATGAAGTTGGCCACCAGTGATGATTTCCTCCTTCGGCAGGGTGCCGGAACAAGGTCCAGATTGGTTTTTCATGGCTACAGAGGCTTGCGGCGGTGGAACTTCTGATCTATCTTCTCCCCTAGGGTTTCTGGAAAATTTGGAAATTTATAGAGCTGAGAGGCGGTGCAACGGATCTACGTGGGCCCCACAACCCATCAGGGTGTGCCTGGGCCTCCTTGCACGCCCTGGTGAGTTGTGGTCCCCACGGTCCTTCACTCGTCCACTTCCTTGGCTGCCAAGTTGTCTTCTGGTAAAAAAAATCTCCAAAAAGTTTCGCTGCGTTTGGACACCGTTTGGTACTGATATTCTGCGAAGTAAAAAAAAGCAAAAAAACAGCAACTAGCACTGGGCACTATGTCAATAGGTTAGTCCCAAAAAAGATATAAAGTTGCTATAAAATGATTGTAAAACATCCAAGAATGATAATATAACAGCATGAAACAATCAAAAATTATAGATACGTTGGAGACGTATCACTTGTCTGCACCAGATGCTAGTGAGTGAAAATCCACTAAAACATTTTTCTGTCCAAAATTATGTATCTGTTACAACATGTGCATACATCAATAATAGGGTCATGTTAATGATAAACAATGCAAGATGGACATATCAAAAACATAAACAAATAACATACATGCTTCTTAAACCATGTAGGGAATTCCTTTTTAAGTGTTTGCTCAATGTTAAACACACCTTTCCTTTGTAATTCTTCTTGGCAAACCCTACAACAACACAATCAAAATTATCATGTAAACATTTAGTTTCTCTATGAGCCAATCACATACTATTCATAGTGATGACAAGGGAACGTACTCCATGTACTCATCTACTTCTGGACAATGGTTGAGCACATACCAAACCATTTGGTCGTACTCACTATCATAATTATTGATTGTGGACTACCCAAAACCTTTTGCAGCAGCTGAAAAATATAATTAGGAGAAACACTCTATTTCTCTTCCCTGTTCCTATTTTTTTGTTAAATCTTGTCACAATATTACTCAAATATCTGGAGAAAAAGGTCAAACACTCATCCATGACATATCCCTCTATAATTGACCCTTCCAGCTGTGCTCTATTACTAGCAGTTCCCTTTAGGTACCCAAGCCTTCTTTCCACATGATACATCCAGCCATAATGCACGGACCCCCTCAGAATTACCACTTGAGGTTGGTGAATTGGTAACTGAACCATTAAATCAAAGAATGCAGGTGGGAAAATCCTCTCAAGCTTGCTGAGAATTATAGGAATATCATCCTTCATCTGCTGAAGCGCATCAAGTCTATGAGTTTTTTTAGCACAACTGCCTAAAAAAATCCAATTCAGCTATGGCCTCATATATCCTTTCTCACAAGTCCTCTTAGTGCAACTAGTATGACTCGCTGCAAAAGTATGTGGCAGTCATGGGTTTTCAGCCCATGCACTTTACATGTTTCAAGATCCACACATCTTGCTAGATTAACAGTGTAACCATCTGGGAATTTCACATTAGCCAAATAACCATATAATTTTTTTCTTGTTTTCCTTATTAAGATTATACACTACTTTTGGCTTCGTAAATCCATCATTTCCATCAGGTTTCATGTGTAGGTCTGTCATGATTCCTAACTCTTTCAAATCCACTCTTGTACTTACCATAAATTTATTCTTTCCATCAATCTCTAGTAGAAACCCAAGTATATTCTCACATATGTTCTTCTCAATGAGCATTACATCAAGGTTGTATGCTAATTTCAGTTCTGACTAGTATGTCAGATCATGTAAGCTCACCTTCTGACTCTAGTTTACTTCACCTTTCTCAGGGCGCTTTCTCTTATTTCCTGGATACTTGTCATTTTGCTGATCAGGTGCAAGGTAGAGCATGCCTTTTAATTAGTAGTCGCGTTGGTGCCCTTTTTGAAATCTTTAGCTTTTTCCAACTCATGCAGGACTTCTGCATTTGTCAATGCAATGACATCTTGCTTCTTCTATAAGGATGATTAGTAGGCAGAAATCTTCAATGCCCAACACACCCAATTTTGGTTTTCATAGGCTCAAAACAAGGGTTCAGATCATAATGTACACATGGATAATAACCTCTTGTGCTACACCCTAATAAAGTGGCCAGTCCAAGGTAATCATGAATTGACCGCAAGAATGCAACACGCAAAGTAAATAGTACCCCGTTAATGCATCATATGTTTCCACACTAGTTCCCTGAAGTTTCTCAAATCTACAATCTATGGTTGCATAAATACAAGGAACTCTTTTCTAGGTGCTTTTCTCCAAGGAATAAGAAAAGCAATCATGAAATTGGATTGGTCCTTGCACATCCAGGGTGGGAAGTTGGATAGGATGACAAAAATAGGCCACATACTATATGAACTACTCATGTTTTCAAAGGGGTTGAATCCATCTATGGCAATACCAAGTTTTATGTTATGGGGATCATCAGCAAACCAACCAAACTCACTGTCAAAGTGCTTCCATGCTTCACCATCATCAGGGTTTTCCATAACATTTTCCGCATCAACCCTCTTCTCATTATGCCACATTGCATCTGTTGATTGTTCCTTTGACACAAAAACATATTTGAAGCCTTGGGATTATAGGAAAGTACCTAAGTACCTTTTGAGGTATCTTTTTCCATCCCTCCATGTGTTTCCATTTTGATGTCCTGTACTTAGGACAATGGGTCTTGTTGGCATGCTGCCCCCAAAACAATGCACAATAAAACTTGCATACATGAATTGTCTTATAACCAAGCCTAACTACACAAAGACCATTCTTAGCTTCAACGTATGATTTTGGTATATCAGCATGTGGAAACACCATACTGATCATCTCAACAAAATGATTAAATGCTCCATTTGTGATCCGATTGTATAATTTGATATGGAGGAGCTTAATGATGAACGACAACCATGCAAAATTGCTTCATCCTTCATAAAGATATTTCTTTGCTTCATCCATTAGCATGGAAAAGAGGTTATGCTGATCCTCACCTTGCCTTCCAGACCTGACCAGATCATCTACCATATACGGAAAAACACCTCATTGTCTTCACCAAAGTCATCATCATCGGATAGATATGCAGCATCCTCCATACTTTCACCTTCATCATCACTCAATGCTTCACCATGAAAGATCCACATTGTGTATGTAACGGATATACCATGACATAGTATGTGTTCCATCACATTTGACTAGCTGTGGTGTTGCATATTAAGGTAGTCCCTACATGGGCATAATATGTATTGATTTTCTCAGAAATTTTGGCGAACAAAGCCCATAAACTCATCAACACTCATCAACATCATCAAGCCTATAATGAGTTCCATGTATCCAACTTCAGTCCATTACCCTACAATAAATGAGTTGACTTGTGAGCAAATTAAGCTTACACCACATCCATGTTGAAGTAAACTCTACTACTAACACAACTAGTGAACTCAGTAGTAAGTAGAAACATTAAATCCAGTACAAATTACCGAGGCTTTGAGCTATTTCCCGATTCTAGAAACTTTCTTCAAACAATTAATCCTTTCAAGATTGAAAATATATATTTAATGAGGCAATGGATTTAGTTACGCAAAACCTTCATCACATTGTCATTCCTAAGGTACAACATATTGGTGGGGGGGGGGGGGGGGGGGGGGGGGGGGGGGGGGGGGGGGGGGGGGGGGGGGGGGGGGGGGGGGGGGGGGGGGGGGGGGGGGGCTATACATCATAGAAGCAGTTCAACCATGCATAAAAAACAATAACGGCAACTCAGTTCAACAACAGCATCAACACTTCAATCGTGCACACAAATTTACAATGGTAGGGCTGGGTTGGACTGATGCTTCGAGAGTTGGGGGCGAGCCAAGAGCACTGGTGAGGCTAAATGGTGTGGCTTGGCAATGGGATGGATAGAAGGTGACCTCCTCGCACGGTTGGAGGCAGGGCGACGACTAGTTGGGGAACTGTTTGAGATGGGGCGACGTTGTCCCGGGCGCCGACCAGCAAATGCCCTATCGAGGAAGAGCAGTGCTAAGAGAGAGAGGCGGAGGCACAACGTGGTAGGCTATGAGATGTGGTGGCACTGTAGCGCGTCGTAGGACATGGTGGTAGGTTGATCTGACTAGAAAGAGGAGGGTGTAGGGGAGAGAAGGTATTGACCTGCAATCACCAGCCGCTAGCCAGAACTAGTACTAATCAAAGGCGCCATGCTATGTCTCACCTACCGCCGCCATGCCTCTCCCAGCCGTGATGCGCCGCCAGCCAGTTAAGATGAAACAGGAGCGAGTAACAGACACCGAGAATAAAGAATTAACCTACTGTAGGCCGTATAATGCTAATTTATAACAAAAGAATTTTAGCGTGATGTATATCAGCTCAAAAACACTAGTCTATTGGTAATGCCTTGAGCACAGATGCAGGAGGTCACGGGTTTGACCCTCCACGACCCAATTTTTTCTAGCGACCCCTAATTTTCTTGATGTTTTTGCAACACTGGCATGTGGGTCCCACCGCTCAATAATCTTTGATGAAGCTATGGCGGCTCACACTACAAGATATTACATGACAAAAATATGAATGTCACTTAATTGTAATCTTCCATGACCCTAGTATGTTTGCCATGGAAATTACCAAACCATGACAAAAATTGGCAGCAGGTGGCACTTTACGAAGGAGATGATTCATTGGCATTCTTCTTGACTAATGCGTAATGGTGATTCCGTGACCATCACAGATTTGTTGGAATCCATGACGCAAGGTACAAAATGTCACACGTTAGGTATTTCTATGATGTTTTCAACCGCTGTCACGAGGGTTTTCGTCATAGTATGCCAATTTTTTCGTAGGGAAATTGCAATCTTCTGGCACCTGGACCTTATGATATGAGACATTGATTGTAGAGTTTTATGTCTTGTATACTAAATCCTCATCATGGGTCTTTGTCTCTCTGGAAAGGTTGTGAAACTCATCAGCTGGTACCAAGCATTCACGTGGCATGAAAACATTTGGCCAAAGACCGATGGAGTTGATAATTGTGACGAGGGGGAGGATAAGAATTTCTTCCTGTTGTTCTCCCTCTCTGCCTCCTTCTTATGAGTATCGGCCCATCTATTTTTTTTTCTCCATGCATGCTCAAGTTTGAGATATATGGCCCTCTTCTTGGGCATTGCTTCTTGTTCTGTGATTGTACTCTTCTTGGGCATTGCTTCTTGTTCTGTGGTTGTAAGTGTGGTAGGTGATAGAATCTTCTTGCCTTTCTGCAACATTTGTCTTGATCCAAGGAGCATTTTTGGGGGGGCGTTGGATCCTTCTTGGTTAGCTCTGGCTCCTCAGACTACATACTCAGCATGTCCTACTCCATGCCAAGATCGGTGTCCAGATTCACAAAACTTAGAGGAGGTGTATGCAAAGACCCGAAGGAGATGCCTGTGTGATGGAGTGTGGTTGCTGGTCAATCGAGATGTGCAAGAGGAAGCTGTCCCAAATAAAATTATTGTGACCTTTTGCCAGTTGAGGAAGTTCCCCTTACAAAGTCCTACCATTAAGACATTTGGTTCAGGGTTATAGGGACTTGTAATTTAATGAAGGGTGAGCACTACATGCACCTCCATCCTTGCCATGTTGTTAAGTAATTCCACACAGTGAATTATTTCCCGCTCTTTTCTTGAGCTGACTCACTTGTGTGCAATCATCACCATCGTCCCTAGCATTGGAGCTGTGAGTTGGCACTTAGTGATATCCTGCCAAACAAATGATAGATGTGTCATCCCAATTAGAGTCTACAAAATGAAATAAAGACTTACTATAATGATTAGGTTAGCCTACAAATTTTACAGTGATTACGTTGTAAGGATGTGGGAACCCATGGGCAATTCCCAAGATGGAGGCGCAACTACTCCATCTAGTTGGATAGGAGCTCAGCTAGCTGTCAGGATTTAGGGGTAGATGGCATTACCCCTTCACTTGCATTGTTTCATGCATTCATATGAACACCTACTGGGTCATCTCCTCCACTTTCCTCCTCAATCACTCTTCCCTATTGGATTGTACCATATCGTGCCTCCTACGGCTGGCTTCCACTCGGTCTTGGGGAATTACTTGGCCCCATAAAGGGCCAGACCCAATGCCTCACACATGCCCGTGATGCTCTGGGGTGCCAATAGCTATTGACAGATCATCCTTCCACCTCTCGCTTTGGACAGAGTACAAGGAGCTTTTAGGTTGCTAGCTTTGGTCTGTCTGCAATTCACATTAATTGCTCAGAAACTTATTTAATTTGGATAAGAAAGTTATTTATTATGTCAAGAAATTAGGCTGAGATGTCACCAGCCATTTGAAAACGGCCGCCAGCCCCTTGTTTTTGTACATTGGCTCACCTGTCTTTGGATCATAATCTATGTAGGCCCTCATGTAGTTCCTTACGCGCGGCTACCGGATGTTCTCAAAAGGAAGGGGTTTCCCAGCTGCGCATAGTTCGGCGTCCTCTGTGTCCCATCGCCTAGCTTTCTTCCAAGGGTACCCACGGCTACCACGTTTGTGGGAGAATGTTTTTTGGAGTGAAGCTCCTTGGACCTATGACTCTTCTCCCCAACTCGGATGTCCTTGTTCCAGCGACGAACTGCTTCCAGTCATCCTCTTCTATCGAAGGCCATTTTATTTTTACTTCACTCTCTAAATCTTTATCAAGGCATTTCCTGGCTCTGTATCACCATGACCTCCAGGTTCTAACCATGATACTGGTGGCTTTATTTTTTACTGTTTCCACGTGTTCCACTAGGATCCTATAACAATTGAACATTCTCACATAGATGCGGTTTAGAGTTGCATTGTCCAATGTATAGAAGTCCTGGCATGTGATCTTCATAGTTTCCTGGACAACGCACCTGCATGCATTATTGAACCCACAAACAGTAGTATATGGAACGACAGGAACACCTATGACTACAAAAATCTCTTCCCCCAACTTTTTTCTAGGCATGGACTTCTTTTTGGCCCGCGTAAGTGATGCTCCATCCTTGGGCGCTTTAGTGGGCGCTTCCTCTTCTTTGGAACTGGAATCAGAAGAGCCAAACTCGTCATCAAAAGGCATCGTCGTATGAGCCGGGTTGGTTATCTTTGATGGTCGTCAGGATAGAATTGTCCATGGTGCCCCCTGGGGCGGCTTCTTTGGCCGCCTCTGAGGCAGTTTTTGCGGCTGCCTCTAGGGTCAAGACGTCCATCCGGGCCGCCACTTATAGGGGTCATCATGTCATCTACGGCAACAAGTTCCCAGGATGGCGATGGACATGGGAGTTATAGCAAGCATTTTAGAACTAAAATCAAGAAATAAAAGTGTAACATTAATGCAAATAGTGTACACATAACTATCCATATAGCATTCAATACGCAAACACCTTTGCTAAACTTTCAACAATGAAGCATTTTCAATGGCTAAATTTTCACCAATAGCTAAAAATAATCAACAATGAGTCCCATCTAATAAAAATCGACAGCACCAAATATGACCTAAACTCCATATCGGCACCAAACATGCCCTAATCATAGAAAATAAATTAAATTGCCACGGCACGATGCTGGCATGTCATAGAGGAGCACGGCTCTATGGCTGGTTCACAGAGCTAGCACGCGCTTGATGGCCAGCCAGTTTACATGAGGGTAGGAACCGAGGGACATATCACTTGAGATGAAGAGGCGTGCATGGGCTAGAGGAGGAGGAGGGCATGAGGGCTCGGGGATGAGGAGGATGTGCTTGGGGAGGAAGAGACCAGCCGAGCTCAGGTAGGAGATGGCCAACGTACGGTGAGAAGGCCATAATCTTGAAGGAGAAGGGGTGCGGGGTGGCCGGTGGTGACCGAGGAGCATGGCGGGAACCGATGCGTCAACCCTAGCAGGCGCCACGAAAGAGGGATGGGGGGATGAGGGGTGCCGTGGGATAGGGGATGACAGTGGGCAGTGTGTGGCGGAGGAGCAGGGGCGTGGAGACCAGCAGTCGGGAGGCGTGGCAGCCTGCCGGTGCCAGCGGTGAAGTTTGTCTCACCGCTGGCTTGCAATGCAAACACGCGGGACCTGGCAAAATTGTCGCCAAGCCCAGCACTGTTTATGTATGGAGAGGGATAATAGCGAGGGGGCGCCTTGCCAGAGCCCGTCATTGGCAGTCTACTGTTGGTAGGAACAGCTACAACTGACGAGCGACAATAGACGGCCCGTTAGTGGATATAACCAGTGACGGGTGGAAAATGGCATACCATCACACGGGCTGATCTTTGGATGAGGGTTTTAGTTTATTGTGTGATTGGGGGTTGGTTCTAGGGCGTGGATTTTAATTTAATATTTAGTGTTTAGGTGTATATGTCTTTGCCTGCAATAAAGTTTTTAGGGTTGATAGTGTTTTTCGTTGGACACATATGTAAAAAACGGATGCAACATTTAGATGTGTTTGACTCATCAAAAAAATATAGTATAGTTAGGGTAGATTCCTAAAAAATAAAATAAAATTGGAGAGTACATGCAAATTTTCATTATTTTTACACTCATATAAGTACACCATTAAATAAATTACTGATTCGCTGAGTGCATCACCACTGATGGGTCATAAGTCCCGGCCCGTCAGTAGTGAGTCAGCACAGATGGGTCATGTCGGCTGACCGATCAGTGGTGTGGATCCTAGGTTTAGTGGGTTTTTTTTTTTTTGGTGTATGAGGTTAGGGTTTGTCATTTAGGCTTTAAGATATAGGTTTTAGGTTTATAGGGTTTTTGTTCTGTCGCCTATGTCCAAAACGTACTCGAATTGTATGGAAGAGCCACATCTCGGGCTAGGTATTTCAACTACAAGTATGTGATTTACTCATCAACAAAATATGTGATAATTAGGGTAGCTTCCTAATATTATTTGGAGAGTACATGCAAATTTTCATGATTTTTACACAGATGTAAGTACACCATTAAATAAATTACTGATTGACTCAGTGCATCACCACCAGCGGTTGATATGTCTCGGCCAGTCAGTAGTGTGTCATCACTGATGGGTCATGTCGGATGACCCATCAGTGGTGTAGATCCTAGGTTTATTGTATTTTTTGGGGTGATTGAGGTTTGATTTTGTCATTTAAGCTTTAAGCTTTTGGTTTTAGTTGTATAGGGCTTTGCTTAGAACATAGTCTTAGGGTTATAGGGTTTTTGTTCGATCGCCTTTGTGCAAAACAGATTTGAACTGTTTGGAAGAGTCACATCTTGAGCTCGGTGTTTCAACTACAAGTATGTGTTTTACTCGTCAAAAAAAGATGACATAATTAGCATAACTTCCTAATATTATTAGGAGAGTACATGCAAATTTTCATGATTTTTACACTGACAGGTCCTACTAACTAACCCTTTAGTGGTGTAGATTGTCCCAGGTATAGGTTTTTTTTTTTTGGTGATTGAGGTTTGGTTTTAGGGTTTAGGCTTTAAGCTTTAGGTTTAGGTGTGTAGGGATTTGCTTTGAGCATAGGTTTAGGGTCATAGGGTTTTCGTTCGGTTGCGTATGTCCAACACTGATTCGAATGGTAATGAAGACCCAGTCACCTCTCGAAGTCACCTCTCGAGGTGTTTACTCATACATAAATACTCCCTCCGTCCGAAAATACTTGTCGAAGAAATAAATGTATCTAGACATATTTTAGTTCCAAATACATCCATTTTTATCTATTTCTCCGACAAGTATTTCTGGACGGAGGGAGTATGAAATAATTATGATAGCTTCCAAATAATCACAATATTCAATACATGACAAGCATTAATTGAGAATTGTACATATAGGAATATAACACATATAGAAAAATCAAACATTTATCTCAAATTTAGTGAGCTATAGCTAGGTTTCATCGTTTTCTTTGACAAGCTGATGATGAATAACCGATTTCCTATTGCTGGTATATGCCAATCCTTCGTTGTGAGAGCATCTTACATATGGGCGCACTTTTTTGCATAAATCTAACTCCCAAAAAAAAATTTGTTTGCTAAATTGTTACCTCCTTTCTGCATAAAAAAAGACATTTGAACTTCATTTCAACTACCATTTGAACTTCATTTCAAACACCATGATACAAGTTCGCACATAGTACTAAACATAATTAAGTGACGTGATAAACATAATTTAATGGCACAAAGAAGACATAAACTCCATGATAAACATAAAGCCACACAATGGGAAGTCTCTCACTACTTCTTGTTCTTCTTCAACCCTAATGAGTCGAGCCGACGTATGCTAATCACCCTAGGTATCGGCCGCCTGCCTTTGTACCAGTCGGGCTGATCCAAGGATAACCGTCATCCTCAACCTCCTCGACAACCTTGCCCTTCTCCTTCTTGGCGGCCTTGGAAGCCTCCTCCTCCTCCTTCTTGGCGGCCTCAGCAGCCTCCTCCCCCTCCATCTAAGCTTCTAGCTCAACGAAGATGGCGTCAATCTCCTTCCCCAGGCCTCGGCAACCTCCTCCTTCTCCTTGGATGAATCCTTCTCTTCCCCCTCGGCCTCGGCCTCTAGCTTCGCCCCCCATCGCCATCGTCGAAGGGTGAGCCACTATTTTGCGACATTTCGGTGAGCACGTGGCGGGCGCCACTGCCGGAGGAGGCAAGGAGCACGCGAAGGCTGGCCGGGGGATGCCGGGAGCAGGCGCGGGCATGGAGGAGATGGGGAGGAGGCAGGGAGGTGGTGGTGACTAGGAAGAGGAGGCAATGCAAATAGAATGCCAAGCAACAAAATCATCGCCCTCAAGCCTCGGTTTTTAGAGGGGAGGGGAGGGTCGCATGCGCTTATAAAAGGCCACGGTTCATCACTGACGGGCTGGCAGAGCAACCAGTCGACAGTGGTACCTCACCACTGACGGGTCAGCTCATGCGACCCGTTAGAGTTCAGAGGTGAGCGGCAGTCAGAGGTGTGCCAACCGAGGGTCGCCGCTCGACCCACCACTGATGGGTCGGCAGGTGGCCCATCAGTGGTGACTTGTCATACCAGTCATGTATGAGTCACCACTGACGTGTCGTCGGTGGCCTGTGAGCGGTGATGATCACCACTGACCGGTCGACCAAGGCCTGTCAGTGGTGAACTGACTGCTGTAGCCTGTTCTGTAGTAGTGTGCAAAATCTGATGATGCTACTTTGCATGAAACCAATTATCAGGCTGAAGTTCGTAGTTTCCAACATGATGGATCTCTTCATCTACAAGCAAGGAATCAAAAATATGGAAAGATAGATGCCAGACCAACTCTTTGTCAGCTACTATTATTGTGCAGTACCCTACCAGTTTAGGTTTCGGTGTTACGTTGGCCATTCTATGCGATGAATCTGTTCCTTTCAAATCCCCCCAGGGTAGCTATACAATATTGTGAAAGCACTGCCTTTACAATGCTGACTTGTAAGTATTTCGAACTTCATTAATGAATAGCAGAGCTCCTGCCATTGTCCTAAAAAAAATATGCTAGCTCTTTAATGTGCAAGCTAGTTGATGTTGATTACCCTGTGCAGCAATGCAAAGCAGGTAAATGAACTAGTTCATAGACATGTCAAGTCCTGATAGTTCATATTGTCTATACTGTTGATTATGACTTAGGCTGATCGATTATTTGTGTTTAGCTGCTGGAGTTACGATCTCACCTTTTCAGAAGTGAGACAATGTTAATGTGTTAACTTGTTACTGAATAGCTTAGTTTCGTTATGCAGCTTCAGAGATGTCAATTGATCACGGTGCCTACATGTTTGGTAAAACGTCAGAAGCTGCATTTCCATCATCTTGAGCAGTATGACATGGACTTGATCCTTGGTTGTAATGGATTCATCTGGATTTGTAAGCATGTTGTGGTGCGTGAAATTACTGATTAGAAGGAAGATGAACAGAAGTTGAGCGCCGAAGTGGAGATTTTTACCCCAAAACATAGAAACTGGAAAACATATTTGCCGGCTTGCCAATGCTGTGCGTGTGCGTTCGGCCCTAGGATTCACTCCGACCATCGAGCTGATAATTCCGACCGCTGAAGCAAGTCTATCATCAAATGTTGAGATAAACGACATGCTCGGAGCTGAATTTTATGTCCAGACAACGAAGAGAGAGGCTAAGCGTCGAGCTGACCACTTGAGAAAGAAGAGTGGGGCAAGGTAAATCCTCTTGGCCCTGCCTCCCTGGTTTGCAGTGCAAAATTGCCAGACCTGTATGAGACCCGTAAAAGTGCTGACATGTACGAGATTTTTATTCTTTTTGGCGAAAGACATGTACGAGATCTGTAAAGAAGATGGTGCCAACCAGTGCCCTCGTAGTCTAAGACACAGATCCGACGATTTTGAGATTTTGGAGCTTGCTCCACTCTGTCGTGTGCATGTATTTTTTTAAGATAGTATCAAGATAGCGGTTAGCTGTCAATGGAGCTATGGCAAATACTATGTTCTTTTGTTGTGTGCTCGACTTCCAATCAGTTATTTCAACTTTTATTTCTGGAAATTTAGGTTTTCATGGTGATAAAATGCTGTTCGGAAACACAGCCAGATCAAGGACTCGGTCTGGTGTCTAACGCCCTGACCTAGGCTCTTGGGCCAGCGAGCGTATCTCGTCTCGTGTGAGCTGTCTGCCTCTCTAGGCTTTACTGTGCAGCGGAGGACAAAAGCCCAAAACCCAGCACATGGCGTTGGATGCATCATCATGCGTCCAGTTTTCACCTGTTGTACGCAAACACCAACCACCACATCCCACTGAGATTTCGCTCTAGAAGCTAGCTGCATATCCTGGCTGTCAAAATTCAAAAGGAAAAAGAAAAACAGAATCTGCATATCCTTAGAATACCCTGACTCTCGGCAAAAGCTGTGCTAGTGCACACGAACTGTTAGATGACTATACAAATGGACGTCAGTATCATGGAGACGGAGCACCACTCCCTCCCCCTCGGGGGGGGCTCCCCGACTCCCGTGTCACTCCCGAGCGAGCGACCCGGGAGTAACCTAGCCGCGGCCACCAACAGGCCACCCCGCCAGCGCCTCTCCTCGCCGCCGGCACGCTGGCAGGGTGGTGAGGTTCTCGGCCGCACGGTCTCGTCTCGCAGTGGCGCGTCTCCTGCTCGGGAGCCGTCGGCCTTCTTCGCTCATCTGGAGGTGTCCCGGTGGCACGTCGCTGCACTGCTCCGGCGACGGCAGATCCGGGCGGCACAGCCTCATGTCCGTGCCGTGGTGGCGGATCCGAAGCGGACTCGGCCGCTGCTGCTTTCGGCGTTGGCGGCGATGGGTGGCCCTGGCCCTGTGGGGGGTGGGGTCCCGCGGGGCTCCTGCGCGGCGGTATGGACGGCAGGACAGCGGTCCTGTGGTGCTCTCGGTTGTGGCCAGCGTGGCCGTGCAGGCGGAGCAACTGCTGGCGATGGTGGAGGGAGGCTCGTCCCTGACGGCTGATTTGGCGCGTCGATGCGTCCTGGAGGCCCCTTTGCAGTGATTCACCGGCCTGGTGCCGTGGAGGTGCCGGCTGGTGCTTCGGCTGTCGTAGGCTGCGGATCTTCGTCCGGCGAGATGAGGTGGGGTGGCGGGCCCCTCTCCCTGCTCGGGGTTCTTCTGTGGCTGTGCAGTGCCAGATCTGGCCGGTTTCGGCCTGATTCAGCTCGTTGGTGACTCCCGTGCGTCGGCGACGCGGCTGCCGCACGGGAGGTGAGCGGGTCAGCGGATTGCAGCGCATGGGGGTGGAGTCCGAGATGCTCTGGGTGAAGGCATGCTTGGTTGCTGCCGGCCGGCGGTGGCGGCACCTGCGGGCGTCCGTTCCCCTCCTTGGAGATGCCGCCATGGAGATCTCTGGCCTCTCCTACCCTCGGTTCAAGCTCTTCGGGTGAAAGCCTAAGGCCCGGCGTCGGGTGGGACGACGGTGTCGTCCACGTCACATGCCCCCTTTGGGGCGTCGCCTTGAAGAGCTTTATCTTGTTCGCGCATTCCATAGGGTGGACGCTCACGGCATTGTGGCCGGCTGGTGTCCATCCGGCAATGTGGGCAGTTGGCGTTGCGACTCGTGTGGCGACGACGATGGAGGCTTGCGGAGCCGGGTCGCAGGTTGTCCTTCTGGGGTCGATGGTCCGGTGTGCCTATGCTGGTTTCGTGCTGTGACAGAGAAGTCGGAGCTGCGGTCGGCAGGGCCACGGCGACAACGTTGACTCCATGAGGGTGGTTTTCAGCGGTCGGTGCTCTCCGGATGTTGCGCTGGACTAGGTCGATGCGAGGCTTACAACTTTCTCCCGTGACGCTCTTCAGCAAAATCGGAGCTGCCATGTCCTCGATGCTTCGGTCGACTGTTCGGTGTTTGTGGCCAGGTCGTCCGTGTGTGCCCCGTGGGGGTTGTAATCTAGGATTTCGCCCGGTTTTCCTCTAATTAACCGGGCAAATCTCTTCTTCTTAATCAATGAAAATGGCAAATCTTTTGCCTCGTTTAAAAAAAAAGTATCATGGAGACACATGTCCTTATGTGCAGAACAGTAGAATAAGACGGCAAATTTGTCTGGCAGGGAGAAGAAGACGCAAAATTTGGTGCAAGCTAGTGGTTTGCGGAGCTTTCGAGGAGATCTGGCAAAATACTTACCCTAAAGTACCCCATCCGCCCACTAGATCACACAGAAGCCTCATTACTTTTCTTTAGGTACCAGGTAATTTGGTCAATCTGTTGTTATTGCCGTTGCTGTTGGAACAGGGAAATAAGTTGAATTGGTGGCCGACTATCTTACGTGCAAGTAGTAGAATGATGTGTAAAGGTGCATCTAGTACATAACTATATTAAATTTTAGTCATGTCTTCTGTTGCTGCTGGAGCTATAGTGGCCAAAGTGCCGGAGTGGTCTCCGGTTTGCCCGTGATGCTAATAGTTATGGGGAAAATCCATATTTCTTAGATTGATGATCATGATGTAATTAATGAAGCATCCTACAGAGACTAAGTGACTAACGAAGAATACAAAAACTCCTTACCGGCTGCTGAGCTCATGTTCAATTTAAAGGTGGCAGACTAATACTTCTATCCTCCGTTCTGGACTCTACCAACTTACTACATGTCTGTCTTCTGCTTACCAAAAAATAAAATTCCTCAAAGCTATTGATGCAATATGCCGAGCCTTTTTCTGGGCTGCCGAGGAAACATGTACATGTACTTAATGCTTAATTGCATGTAAAAACGTTTGCAAACCAAAAATGTTTGGTGGTTTAGGCATTAAAAATGTGCACATCCAAAACATATATGTCTACTTATGAAATTTGCTGCAAAACTTTTCTCTAATTCACCTTGGGACGATTGGTTCCATCGAACCTTAGCATCACCTCACACCGACCACTCCTTCCTATGCAAGATTATAAATCAGCAACTACCACAACAACAAATCTTCCTCAACAAACAATGGCAAGACTACCTTCTTTTGGCTAGATGTTTGGTTACACCAATTACCCCTAGCCAACGCCTTTCCAAACCTTTTTTTCACACTCAACCGATGTCAAACGTCCTTGTTTCCTACATCATGCAAAACAGTGTGGAGTCTAACCTTCAAAATCGCCTAACCCATGTAGCTTCTATGGAGTTGTCTGCCTTGATGTCTTTGCGGATGACAAGCGATACCTCACCCACGGTCTGCCCTTATCCATACTACTTCATGAAGACGAGGAGGACCAAAACGGTGGGCTGATCTAGGGTAGTAGTTCCTAACAAGGTCCAGATTTTTGCTTGGCCTCTCTTCTGCGACAGGATCAACTCCAAGGCAGACCTGCTCCACAAACACTTTGCACCGAATAGCAAATGTCCGAGATGTGGTCATCCTATAGAACACTCCGAGCACATTTTCCTCCAATGCCCCCTCTCTCTGCAAGAATCTAGCAACGCACTAGCATCCTTCAGGGCTTGGACCCCTCTCTCTATGGGAGTTGCCACTACCTCCTACCCTTGACGGCACTATTTGGCCTATGGTAATTCTTACCATTTTCTGGAAAATTTGGGATGCCCAAAATTCCAAGGTTTTCCGTGACATCGACAACCCTAGCTCTTCGACGGTGAAGAACATTATCTCGGACTTCACCTTATGGACTCATCGGTTCAAGGAACCGACCGACAAGGTTACCGCCACCTCGTGGCGACAATACTTATCCTCACATGCAAACATGCCCATGTAATCTTTGATCGGTTGCTAGTTTCCAGTAACTGGTTAAACGTTGAGGAATATCTACATGTGTGGAAACCCCCCGCCGCACGATTGATTCCTCAAAAAGGAAAAAAAAGAAATTTCAGTGATTTATTTGTTTCCTCTATTCCCAGTTTCCTTTTCCTGAGGAGCTGTTTCTTTTTGTTTTGTCCATGCACACTGAATTCACAAAATTTTCTTTCACGGCCATTTCCATCACATAGACACACACGCATGGTGTATGATTAATTGGATGCATGTGAGTGTGTGTGTACCTAATGTCTTTCTGCACCAGATACACCCTCAACAATTCGTGGCCTTCAAATATTGGAGAAGCAACGTGAGGCCGAAATCGCGCAAGACTTTTTTTATCGCTAAGCCATCAACGCACTAACCCGCGTGACACAGCTTTCAATCCAGCAAAATTGTACCGGACTTGCCATCTCTTTGCCCGTACTTCAGTTTCCTTTTCTCCATGCGTGAGTTCAACAAGATGTCGATCAAGCCATGAATGGACTCAGGTCTTTCCAAGTGGCCCCCGAGGTGAAATTAAGAATTGACAAAAGCGAAAAGATTTCCACGTCCATACATAAATTATACGCCCAAATTCTACAGACACCACCACTATAAACACCCGACAATATAAAATGTGATCTCCTGAATTAACAGCCATTACACAACTCTAATAAAATATGATTAGGGACGACCTAAGGCCTTGTATAGTCGCTATAATGCGCTAATGATCCATCCGTCAATCATTTGGACTTTCCATCATCCCACAATAATTAGGATTATGATTCCCATTGGCCATGGATCGGGCGAAGGAATCGGTCACATGCCACGCGCCGCTCCCCTCGCGTCGGCGCTGCGGGTTGAGGGTGGATGCCCGGAGATGGCGCGAGCCCGTCCCGGCCATGCTGCGAGGCCATGGACAAGGCGCTGCTACAAGCATCCTGGCGATGTTGGGGCGGTGCTGCTGGGAGGGGGGTGTGCTGCTAGGGCTACTGTCGCTTTTGCATTTTGCTGCAAGCCGGTGCTGGGACGGCATGCTACGAGCTGTCGCTGCTGCAGAGGTCGCCGGTGGCATTGCTGGAGCGGGGATGAGGCCGGTCACCGCCTACTATGACGGGCTACCGGCAATGCTGCAGCTGGTGGCGCGCAGTGCTATGACCGATGACGCGGGATGCTACAAGCTGAGTCGCGCACTGCTGCGAGGGATGTCGGCGTGTGATGCTGCAACCGGCGACGCACCATGCTACAACCGGTGACATGCGCTGCTGGACGGCGACGTGTGATGCTGCAACCGGCGACGCACCATGCTACAACCGGTGACATGCGCTGCTGGACGGCGACGTGTGATGCTGTCAGGACGGCGATGCTGTGACCGGCTGCGCTCTGCTTCAAAGGACAGGTGATGGTGCTGCAAAGGACCGCCACTAATGCTGCAAGGAGGGGATGAAGCCGCTATGAGCTGCCGTTTGCTGGTGAGGGAGACGTGCGCTACGAGTCCCGCACGTTGGTATTGCAAGCCCGCTCGACGGTGCTGCGAGCCCGACTAGCATCTGCTGCAAGGTACAATAGCGGCGGCGATCCGACCGGTCGTTTGCTGCGACGAAAGATGCTCCAAGCGGCGACAAGGACTACTGCGAGTTCGCCGGCAGCGTGTGCTGCGGGCACGGCGCCGGGGTACGGCAAGCTTGCTCGTGAGTGTTGCGAGTGCGACGGCAAGTGTGCGAGCGACACGGGGAGGGATGTGGCTGGGGGGGAGGGGAGGCATGAGATGGAGACGACAACTAATCTGATCAAACGGCTAGGCACGAGGCAATCCGACGGCTCCCGAGGAGGCCGGATCGGGCGACCGACGCGTAGCAGCGCCCTAATAATTAAGGCTCGTCGGAAGGCAAGGGATTATATATGTTACGGACACGTGGTGCAATTCATGGTGCACCGTGATCCACACATATCGTCATTCCATGGTTCGCACAATTGGGGTCAATGGTGATGCTATAAAAAATAGCTAGCAGCGCAATCCCACACCCTGAATATTCTAGAAGACAAAAGCATTCGGATTATCTTTTAGACAAAAGAAATTATATATGCAGCAAACGTGGGTGCCATAGGTTGCCTGTCATTCTCGTTAAGATTGGAAGAGAGAAATAATTATTTCTAGGGAGCAGGTGTTGTACTGCTGTGGGTGGGCTAATGCCACATGTACCAGAGCATACTCTTTTAATTATTGCTAGCAATTAGCTACTACTCCCCGTGTAGCTGCACTATTTAGAGAGAATGAGCGCACAGCTCGAGGAAAAGAAAAATCACGCAGCGATGGCATGTGCTTTCCTGTTTGGGAGAGAAAAGGGCAGAGGGATGTGGTCCCACATGGGGGGACAACCGGCGCAACAGACACAAGGATTAGGGCTGTGCATTCTCTCTACCTTGCCATGCCATGGGCAAGGTAGATAGCTACAGTAATCCTGCCTTTCCCCCTCTTTCGTCCGTTGGACCGCAAGCAGACCGGCCAGATTTGATGGAACAGTGCCCATGCTACAGCAGCGTGAACATTGTGCAAACAGTACCGTCAAACAGTACCCATGAACAGTGCATGTGCTACAGCATTTCGCCCGATCTGGACGGTCGCCTTATGATCCAACGGCTGTGCGGCAAAGGCAGGGTACTATAGCTCTCTACCTTGCCGATGGCAAGGTAGAGAATCCGCGCCCAAGGACTAGGATGCATACACTGATGTCATCCCATTTTATTTCCTTCCAAACAAATTTAAAAGCTACAACTTTTGAACTGAGCATCGGAACGAAGATCCGTTTTCATTGTTAGGTTTCTCGCGACCAGCTCTTCAAAACTAGATCCCATATCGGTATGTTTTGACATTTTTTTTTAAGTGATTTTGATGCTAGATGGGGCAATTTTAGTACTACACAGAAGCAACTTCCTTGCCCTGTCTGTACTAGTGAATTCACCTAGAATTCTTCTAATTTTCCTACCATGACTACTAAGTTCACTACATGAAATAAGTTAACTTGCGACCATCAATATTGGTCACTGAATGGTCATTGTTATCCATTTGTGACCTTTTTGAGACCAAAAACAGTTGGTCAAAAGTTGACCGTTTTTAATGAAACTTAACGACTTTTTTTATGAAATGGTCGTAGATAGTTACGACCAAAATAAAAGGTCGTAGATTTTACGACCAATTGTTTTGATCACTGGCAACCTGCCCACACCACGTCAGATCCAACGTGCCAAGCTGACGTGGCAAAATTGTGACCAAATGAATTAGTCATATATCAGAATCAGCCGGGTCCAGTTCATGCGTTTATATGGGCCAAGCCCAACAATTCCGCCCATTTAATATATTTTTTTCATGTTAAGTTTGGTCAGCCACATGGGCCAAGCCCAACAATTCCGCCTTTTTTATTTTTTGGGCCATGGCCTTTTTTGAATCAACCATTTTAGTTTTTCTTTTTTTCCCGAAAGAAGGGTCCAGTAGTCAGATGGGTCCCAGTTGCCAGGTTCTATTAAGTGGGGCCCTTTTGTCAGCTTCATATTCTTTAGATTTCAATTTGACAGTACTTAAATAATCAATATTTAAATCAGGACAGACAGAAAACATAAGTAATACTTAAAATAACAGCAGCCAGAATCAATCTGTTACAGATATAATGACAACCAAAGTTACAAGCTCGACAAGTGTAATAACAACATACTGGGCTCCTGCTCCTGTCATATGACACAGTTACAAGCTCTACAATCACAGTTACACAGATACAGTGACAATCACAATGACAATTGACAATCGACACAAACTGGGCTCCTGCTCCAGTCATATGAAACCGTATGCAGAACTCACTAGGTGACCATAGTCGACTAGGCTGTGACCATCGCTACACTGGGCTAACAGAACAGGAATATGAACTATCATCATGCCTTCCACGGTCGACCTGTTACATGAATCAGCAGAGAAGAATCAAAAAATGGAGCCAATATATTATGAACATACCGTTAAAAAAAAGGACAAGTTCTTTAGAATGATAAAACAAATTCAGCTAGTATAATGATTTTTGTTCTCCAGTTAGTTAAAACAAGGTACTCGTTCATACAAGAAAGGTGACGCAAGAAAATAGAGCGTTTTACTCATAGCATGCAGAGTATCATTATTCTGTTCTTATCAGCTTATTCTTATGCCTACAGCAAGTAAGGAAATCTGACCAAATAAGCCACAACTCCATAAATTAAAACATTAGGACTGAATAAGAAGACTAATCTCTTTGTGAAAAATGGATTGGATAATGGTTTTCCATATACAATCCCTTGCATTTAGCAAGAACTTGACGCATAGCGTCCACAAAACTTGGGAGAGCAACCAGAGAAAATACATAGTTGGTGTTGGAGGGAGTGGTTAATTACCTCAATGGCGTACTTGATGGGTGATGCTGGTCTTTTCGAGGAAGTAGTTGTCGTCCACAGTTAAGCAGTTTGATACATTTGTCTGCAACAATCAGCAAACCACAAATCAGAACGAATGCTTCAATCTCATGAGAAGTTTAAAAAAGACTATAGCCGGACCTAATTAATGCTGCAGATTATATTACGGATGCATACATTGTGATGCGAAAAATGCTTAGATCATCGTAAAATGACATTCAACATGTATGTCGTACAAAAGAAACTGGCATTTCTCCCTCGATTGCTTGTTCAAGCTAATTTAGAGTTTTAGACGAATGAATTAAAATTGAGATGAATAGTCAATATAATTATATACAGACTGTCCGAGTGAGCACACCATACTGCAAATAAACAGAAATGTAAAAAGATATAGATATATTGATGATAGTAAACCTATAGACTATTTGTGTTACATGTTTTCAACAATGGTGTGGGGCAATTTATAGTACAGACTGATGACAGTAAACCTATGGACATTCTGTTCATCCAGAGAAAAGTAGCAAATACCATATGATACACACATATTTAACAAGCCAATTGTGGAAATCAAGACATGAAAATTTCCACTTCATTACTATCCCCTACATTTTATAGCTAGGATCAAACCATTGTCAGGTCTGCTTGAACGCTAAGATCAAGTCCTGGATCTGGCACTAGAAGAGTGTATCGCAACATTGCTAACCCCTAATACAGATCATCCATTGCTAACAAACCTATATAGAAAGTAATAAATTGTACCCCCTAATAGAGACCAGTAATTGGCCCAAACAAGCTCATGTTAAGTGGCTACCATTCCAATCATAATTGTACCATGGCATAGAAAAAAATTCAATAACCTCACTTCTACAAATTAACCTGATGTTGTTGTACTACTACACCATTCAAGCTCATGGTCGGAACAAACAATACTAATAACCCATAGGTAGCATGGTACAGAAGCAAGCAAACAGTTTATACTAGCTATCTCAAGGAACAGCAAACAGTGACAATCGACAGCACCTGAAGAAAAATACGATCCTACTGCTACTCTCATCCATTCAACTGACATCATATAATACTAGTTGTCTCAAGGAAGGAGAGAAGGGAATATGGGGTTGGCGTCGGTGAGGAGGTATATGATCTCCATGGTGTGCTTGATGATGCGGGCCGGCATGATATTCTTCCTGTTCTGCTTGGCCTAGTAGCGCCCTGCTAGGAACATGTCGTTCACCTGCGCCCAAAATAAACACAATTACCGCCGCCGGCCATGGTTTGTTGGTTAGTCAAGCCACCGCCCTCTAGATCTGCAAACTCATGGAGGAGGAGGGGGTGGCACCTGTACGTCGTAGAAGGTCCAGCGGTTGAAGAGCTTCACGTCGCCCACGGGGCTGGCTCCACGACTGCCATCATAGCCGGATCCGGCAGCGTCTAGGCCCGGGGCTGCCAGATCTGAGGGATGCGAGGCAGGGACGCATCCCAAACAACACGCACCGGCAAACGCATGGAAGGGAGGGGTTAGCCGCGAGCCCGACGATGCCGGCCTCACGACGACGAGATGTGCATCCCTCCGTGGACTGCGTCGGTGCCGTCGCGCCGTGGCGGCCGGCACCCTATGGCGAGTTAGATCTAGAGAAACGCCGGTGAACGAAACCCTAGTGGTTGGCCACTGGAGGCCGCGCGCACCGGATCTCGCCGGACAGGAGGGAGGAGCGGAGCGTGGGGGTCATGTTGGTGTGGTCGCCGGGATCGGGCGCGGGAGGTGGCAGAGGCGGCAGGTGAGTCGAGTGGGAGAGAGAGGAGGGCACGAGGGGTTGGGTGGGGTTCTCGAGAGAGAGGGGGGTTTGTTGCGGTGGGTTGGATGAACAGATGGATGGACGGATCGATGGATGTATGGATGGACGGATGCTTGACATATCATCGATCCATGCCACAACTGGCTCCACCAATCAGAATAAGCTTATGTAATTTTGTTTTTTCCCTTTGTTTCTCTTATATTTGTTACCCTCTTAGGGCATCGCCAACGCTAGTCACTATTTCTCTCCCGCAAATGTCCCTTTTTACGTCCGGACTGTGTCCGCGGACAAGATACCGGAGCGTGCCATCCAACGCTAAACTGAAAATTTCTGTATTTATCCACCCGGGCATTTCATCGAACATGTGACGTGCGATGACAGTGCGTGCATCTCCGGCGTGGCTATGGGCGTAGCCAGCCACGGGTGCGGCCAGCGCGGCCACGGGCACGGCCGCAGCCAGCCACGAGCACCCAGGACGCGGCCACGGGAGCGCCACGGGCGCGGCCACGGGATCGGCAGGCGCGGCCACGGGCGCGCGGCCCCGACGGCAGGAGCCACGGGCGCGGCCGCGGGATCGGCAGGCACGGCCACGACGCCAGGAGCCACGGGCACGCAGCCACATCGACAGGAGCGTCGGGCGCGGCCACGCCGGCGGCCATGGCGGATACCCTCGTCGTGTGTGGCTCCGACGCTGCTATGTGCCGTCGAATTACTTTTTAGGAGAGAGAAGAGGGAGGGCGTGGATACGTGGCCCTTTATTGTTCGTCAGCCGGATGTCCGGACTCCCTCAAAGCTCCCCCACGTTTGTTCCGAAAATACCATAATCCGTACGTCCGAACCACTCGGTGGACATATAGTGGTCTCCGTTGGACGGCAAAAGTGGTCCGGACACTGCGGTCCGGACATATACACGAGGTTTGCGGGTCCGCCTTGGAGATGCCCTTATTCCGGGTAAACATTCAACATGTTACCCTCTTATAGTTTGTTAAAATGTCTCAATATTATGCACATGTGTGTATCTTGGGATGACAAACAATGTTGATTTGGGGGGTTTTCATTTTCTTTGCACAAAAAAAACATTTTCTATTTTCGGAGAGCCAAAAATCGGTTTTTTGTGAAGAATCTACCAAATCTTTGTTGCAAAATTATAACGCGTCATTTTTCAAAAATATTAGACCATAATTTATGTACAATTGACCAAATGGTTGCCACTCAAAAGTTTTCGATCCACCTCTCGTCAAATTGACAAAATTCTACGGATTCAACACGAACCAGGTCAAATTTGAACTAGAGGTGCCTCATAGTTTGCACATGATTTTTTCTAAAAATCATTTTTAGGTACAAAAGTAGTTATTTCATCAGAGATCCAACAAAAAGATTGGCAAGATTCAACCCCTAGCTATGAACGGTCATGCCCGCCGTTTTGACCAAATTTTGAAATTGGCATAAGAAATTCAAAGAAAAATAGGAAACCTTCATGTTGTGTCATTATATGTGACCTAGTTTCTAGGAAAAATAACAAACTTGGAATATGGCAATTATTTTAAAAAAGTGTTCTCAGAATTGAGCTATGATGTATGAAGATTCATGGCTCTCAAGCCAAATGATCAATGGTATGGCCATATTTATGGCATAGTTTGTTTAAATGATCTCATATTGTGCACAAGGGTGCATCTTGGAATGGCAAACAATGTTGTCAAAGAGAGTTTTTATTTTCTTTGCACAAAAAAAACATTTTTCATTTTTTGAGTGCCCAAAATGAGTCTTTTTGTGAGAACCTACCAAATATTTGTTGCAAAATGGCACCATTCCATTTTTCAAAAATATTATACCATAATTTATGTCCAATTGACCAAATGATTGGTTGTAAAAAGATTCGATCCATCTCTCATCAAATAGGCAAATTTTCGCCGATTCAGCTGGAAGTGGGTTAAATTTGAACTACATGTGCTTGATAGTTTGCTCATGATTTTTTCAAAAAATTATTTTTAGGTACAAAAGTAGCAATTTCATTAGAGATGCACCAAGAGTTTTACAAGATTCAACCTCTAGCTAGGAACGGTCATGCCCGTCGTTTTTACCCCATTTTGAAATGGGCATAATTTTATTTTTTTCAATCAAAAAATAGAAAACCTTCGCATTGTGTCATTATATGTGACCTAGTTACCAGGAAAAATAAAAATTTGGAATATGGCAATTATTTTAAAAAAGTGTTATCAGAAATGAGCTATGATGTATGAAGATTCATGGCTCTCAAACCAAATGATCACATTCATGGCATAGTTTGTTCAAATGATCTCGTATTGTGCACAAGGGTGCATCTTGGAATGGCAAACAATGTTGTCGAAGGTAGTTTTCATTTTTTTTGCACAAAAAATTGATTTTCAATTTTCTGAGTGCCTAAAATGAGTTTTTTTGTGAAGAACCTACCAAATATTTTTTGCAAAATGGCACCACTCTATTTAAAAAAAATATTAGACCACATTTTATGTACAATTAACCAAATAATTGCTTGTTAAAAGCTTTCCATCCACCTCTCATTAAATTGACAAAATTCTGACAAATCAGTAGGAACCGGGTCAAATTTGAACTACAGCTGCTTCAAAGTTTGCTCTTTACTTTTTATAAAAAATATTTATAGGTACATAAGTAGCTATTTCATCAGAGATCGACCAAGAGTTATGGATGATTCCACACCTAGGTATGAACGGTCATACCCGCAGTATTGACCGCATTTTAAAACCGGCATAAAAATTTCAAAAAAAAAATCATAAAAATGGAGAACCTTCGCATTGTGTCATTATATGTGACCTAGTTTCTAGTAAAAATAACAAACTTAGAATACGGAAATATTTCAAAAAAAATTCTCAGAAATGAGGTATCACGTATGAAGATTCATAGTTTTCAAACCAAATGACCAATGTTATGGCCAAATTCATGGCATAGTTTGTCCAAATGATCTTGTATTTTGCATAAGTGTGCATCTCGGAATGGCAAACAATGTTGCCGTAGTGAGTTTTCATTTTTCTTTGCATAAAATATTTATTTTTCATTTTTAAAGTGCGAAAACATTTTTTTTAAGAAACTACCAAATATTTCTTCCAAAATGTCACCACTCCATTTAAAAAAAATATTAGACCATATTTTATGTACAATTAAGCAAATATTTGCATGTTAAAAGCTTTCCATCAACCTCTAGTCAAATTGATAAAATTCTGACAAATCAGCGCGAACCGGGTCAAATTTGAACTGCAGCTGCTTCATAGTTTGCTCTTTATTTTTTCTAAAAATCATTTATAGATACATAAGTAGCTATTTCATAAGAGATCAACCAAGAGTTATGGATGATTCCATCCGTAGCTAGGAATGGTCATGCCCGCCGTTTTGACCGCATTTTGAAATGGGCATAAAAAATGAAAAACCTTCGCATAGTTTCATTATATTGTGCACAAGTGTGCATCTTGGAATGACAAACAATGTTGCCGAAGAAAGTTTTCATTTTCTTTGCACAAAAAGTCATTTTCCATTTTCCAAGTGCCAAAATGGTGTTTTTTGTGAAGCAGCTACCAAATATTTGTTGCAAAATTAGACCAAACCAATTTTCAAAAATATTAGACCAAATTTTATGTATAATTAACTAAATGGTTGCATGTAATTTTTTTTATACACCTCTTATTAAATAGACAAATTTCTATCAATTCAGTTCGAACCGGGTCAAATTTGAACTACAGCTGCGTCATAGTTTGCTCATAATTTAAAAAATATCAATTTTAGGTACAAAATTATATATTTCATCAGAGATCTACTAAGAGTTTCGCAAGATTCAACACCTAAGTAAGAACGGTTATGCTCTCCGTTTTGATTGGCATAAAAATTTACAGTAATTGATGGCGCAGATACAGTGCATGGAAAAATGTTCGTCAAATAGGTTATTTACCTATGAGCATTTATAAATTGTAATCCCTAATTTAAGAGTTCATATGAACAGTTTATGGGCTTTCAAAAATTGACTTCATATTGAAGAAATGGCTAAATAAATGTTGGTGCACAAAAGGCTATATAGAAAAATGTGCATGGCGCACCATTGGTTAGGGAATGATTTAATAAGCCTTTGATAATTTGAATCATCAAATTTGGTGGTCAAATGAATCTCCTGTGAATATTTGAAGTCTCTGATTAAAAGAAAAAAAATGAAATAAAATTACCATGCAAGATGGGCCAGAACGGCTGGCGCTACTGGGCCGCGCGGCATGCCAGCCCGACAGCGCTGCCGGAGAGCGACGTTGGAGGCGGGTTCTAGGTAGTGCGCCTTTGCCACAGGAAGGTGGTGTCCGCAGAGGCCATGTCCACTTAAACCAGTAGGGGGCCACCTGTCGGCTGCCCGCACTTCTTTGCGAGGACGCTTACATGTGGGGCCTGCTGGTCAGGTGCGTCTTCCTCCTCCCGCCCAAAACAGAGCAGGAGACAGGGCCTCGACGGTCGGTGACTTCCGACTCTAGGATGTGCGGATCCAGGCGGTACTAGGGCGCTGGGGCGCTGGAACTAGCAAGGCTTCGGGTGCGGCGGTCGGCACTGACGGCGAAGATGAATTTGACATCATGGCCATGGAAAAGAGAGGGAGAAGCTCCAGGGAGTTCCACCTTGTCCAGATGGGTCTTCCCATGGGTGGGCTTGGAGCCAATAGGTAGTGGGCCGCTCGAATTTAAATGAGGATCGGCAGCGGCAATGGTGATTATAGGTGGAGAAGGAGGGCACAACGAAGAGTGTGGATCGTCCAAGGATATGATGGGATGTCGTGAGTAGCTAGGCGCGCGTGAGAGGGCTCCGGGGAAGGTTTTATAGGGCGCCCATGGTGCACCGTGTCCATGACGGCTCACTGTAAGGTTAGGGCAGCATTTTTTGTTTCAATTATTTTGCCAGGAACGAGCACAATATTTAAGTTGAGGTATCACGTAAATGAATAACATATCCCACTACAGTGTAGTGGTTAAAGCTTGTGTAGCTGAACTTGAGGTCTGGGGTTCGAACCCGTCGACCTGCACATTTTGCTTTTTATTTTTATTTTTGTCCGCTCCAATAATCTGCCATGTAGGTCCTAGCAGCCCCACATGCTTGGTGACACCCTACTATAATATCAAATTGACATGTAGGCCCCATGCGTCAGTGGTAGGTCCAGATCTAGTGCTATTCTGACACGTAAGCGAAAATTGATACATCAACATGACATGTAAGCGAAACTGCTGAGGTGACCGCCCGGTCATTTCAATGCATCACAAATTAGCAGTAATGACCATCTAGATTGGTCGTAATCAGCTAGAAATACGACCATTCTAACCAAAATGGTCGTTATGGTTCATGGTTTGGACCCTCTCAAACAACTTACGACCAATTGGTTTGAAATGGTCATAGATTTATGACTATTTCTTTCAGGGTCACTGACAGAAGATCACAAGTTAGCATATTTCTTGTAGTGGTTGTCTACCGGTGATGCTTAGTTGCCTACCCTCACTAATTAGTTTTCTACAAAACTATGAAGTTTCCTACCGTTGATGTTCATTTGTCTGCCATTGCTAACTAGTAGCCTAACGTGACTGCTTAGTTGCATTGCATTGCTAATTAGTTGCCTACAATACTATGAAAGTTGATATCATCATTGTGAAGTTGCCCTCCTCTAAATCTAAGTTACCTACAATATTATGAAGTTATATGACATTGATGCTCAGTTGATTTACCGTTGCTAGTTAGTTCCCTATAGTACTGTGAAAAGTTGTCTATCCGTGTTGCTAAGTTGCCTACCTCTGAATCTTAGTTGCCTAAAGTACTGGAAAGTCTTATAGGCACCTTGAGATAATATTAGCAATAGTGAACAACTTCGAAATAGAGGTAGCAAACATCACATCACTTTCAGAAGCAACTTTCCTTCTACGAGAGGCAACTTTAGTGCTACAAAGAAGAAACTTCACTTCATTTCGTGTCCTCGTTAATTTTGTCTAACATTCTCCTAACTTTCTCACAGTGACTTCTAAGTTTTCTACCGTTGATGCCCGTATGTCGTTGTTTCTAAATTGCTTACAATTCTATGAAATTGTCTAACATTGATGCTCAATTTTCTGTCATTGCTAGTTAGTTGCCCATCGTGGGTACTATAGGTTGCTTGACATTGCTAATTAATTGCCTACTGATGATGCCCAGCTGCATGTCATCACTAATTAGTTGTTGCCTATAATACTATGAAAAGTTGTCCATCATCGTTTCTCAAGTTGCCTATACTCTGAAGCATAGTGTTAGGATACTCGCTAGTTATGGTACACAATTTAGAGGTGAAGTTAGTCAACTTGGTAGTCATTGTAGCCAACTTGTAAGGACTTCTCGCTGATAGGCTGTCATACTAGGCAAACTAAGAAGAAGTTGCTTTCCTATAGCACTAAAGTTGCCTCCGTAGCACGCAAAGTTGCTCTAAAAAAAGTATGTTGAAACATACCCATATGGGATCTAATTTGAAGAGCTCGCCGCGAGAAACCCAAAGATGAAAACGGATCTTCATTCCGACGCTCACGTCAAAAGTTACAGCTTTTATTTTATTTTGAAACTCCAAATAAATGCATGTGGGATCTTTGGTTGAATTTTTTTTTGGTAGCATGGGGACAAGGATCAGGTACTTTCCTCTTTTGGTGCGCTCGAAGGGGACAGGGTGCGTCGGCTGCCTTTTATGGCAGTTGATCACCCCAATGAGTGCATGGGCATTGTCTAGCCAGGTTCAAAATACATTTCTCTCTCTCCAACCATTTCGTCAAACACCACACGTGCAAGTGTTGCATTTCAGTCCCCGCTCATTTTTGTCTTGGTGGCCAATCTCCTCCAAGCAGCCATCAATGATGCGATGAACCAAGGCATGATCAGATGCCCTATTCCCCCTGTCAGCCAACAAAAATTCCCGGTCATACAGTATGCGGATGATACAATAATTGTCATGCAGGCTTGTAGGCAACAAGCCACTTGTATGAAACAAATACTGATGGACTATGCAGACTCTGTTGGGCTGAGAATAAATTTTCAGAAATCTACATTGGTGCCAATTAACCTCGATCAGCAGGAAGTCCATGAGATGGCGGCGATCTTCCAGTGCTCGGTTGGCTCCATGCCATTCATGTACCTAGGCCTACCGATGGGCACCACCAAACCCTCCGTATCTGATCTGATGCCACTTGTTGGCAAAGTAGAGCGCAAGCTTTCTTCTACACTCTGTATGGCCTCCTACGGAGCGAAGCTTACACTGGTTGATACTGTCCTAACATCTATTGCGATATATGCTATGAGCTCAATCAGAATCCCACCGAAAATCCTCGCACACTTGGACAACCTGCATAGGCTGTGTCTTTGGAGAAAGAAAACTGAGCATGGGGAGAAATCGAACCCTCTGGCTTCATGGTAGATGGTTTGCAAACCCAAGGATAAAGGAGGCCTCGGGATAATTGATACAAGGACTTTAAACATTGCTCTTCAAATGAAATGCCTTGACAAATTCTACAACCATCACGACGTACCATTGGTTGAACTCGTTTGGTCAAAGATTCAGTCCCGCATGCTTCAGGGCCTTGTGGATCCTTTTGGTGGAAGGAAATTCTCCACTTAGTGCCCAGCTTTAGAGGAATATCTTCTGTGTTGATTGGCGATGGGCTAACAACGCTATTCTGGAACGATGTTTGGTGCAGTCAGGTCCTCGCAGAAACCCATCCCCGGGCGTTCTCATACTCCTTGACTGAAGATGTGACGGTCAGAGCATTCCTTCAGATAGAATCGGTGCGCGATGGATTTCACCTACCCCTGTCCATCCAAGCACGACAAGAAGTGGAAGACATGCAGACCATAACCGCTGACTACCAAATAGACACAGAGATGAGAGACACTTGGACCTACGCGTGGGGCAGCAAATACACTTTTGGAAAATTCTACCAATTCTACTACAGAGATGTCACGACCGACGATTCATTCAGATGGATTTGGAAAACCAAATGCACCATGAAACTGAAAGTGTTCGCCTGGCTGCTCCTCTCGGACAGATTGAATACCAAAAATATGCTACGCCGACGTCATTATGTAGTAGGACCGAACATAGGCCAGGCTGATGATTGCGTCCTCTGTCAACATCGCTGCGAGGAAACTCTGGAACACCTATTTTTTACCTGTACTTTCTCCAAGAGTTGCTGGGATACAATCGGCATGGTCGGGGGGGGGGGGGGAATAGTAGATTTCAGTGGCTAGCCCATGCCAAAGGTAACTGGACCACACCCATATTCATGGAGGTTTTTGTCGTTGCGGCCTGGTCGATCTGGAAAGAAAGAAACAACTTCATATTTCGAAGGATCCCACACTCCTATGTGACCTGGCTGAGAAGATTCAAAGAAGACCTCCTGCTGCTCAAACATAGAACTAGGACTGAATTGGGAGAATTCATAACAACCTTTGTACAAGGTCTCCGTAGCATCTCACCACCACCTCATCGACTAAACAGCTAGTAGCGGGTGTTATCCTTCCTTCCTTGGTATGGCCAAAGGCCTACCAATGTAATTTTTTTGTAAAAATGTAATTTGTAATACTCTTTTCCCTTCTAATTTAAAAAGACTGTAGGAAACTCTCCTACAGTCATTGATCGCTCAAAAAAAAAGTGTTGCATTTCAATGGCACTATTCACTCTGTGCATTTCAACTTTGGTTTTTATGGTATATACCCAAAAACCGAACGGTTAATCGAATAAACCGAAGTAAAAAATAAACTTATATTTCTTGAGGCAAACAACCATACAAGTTATCATTTTTCCTGTACATGAGTCAAATTCACTACCTAGCACGTACATTTTTCTCATAACATAGCCATTTTTCTCTCTAAAAAATGCTAAGCACATCCATAACCATCAAGGGATGAATCCATTCATGCATATATACTTATATATATAGTTATATACTATTTGTGTAAAATAGTATGTGTTTTGAGTCATAAATTTGTAAATTGTTATTACGTCATTTTCAAATTCGCGTCAACTTTGGTCATTATGGTATATACCGAAACCATACCGAAATAATTTGGTATATACCGAAACCGAACCGTATTTTAATTTCATACCGTATTTACCGAAGTATTAATACCGTACAAACCGAAAAACCATATAAACCGAACCATGTAAACCGAATAAACCGAACGCACAGAGTGAGGCACTATGACAGTGTAGTCGTAAACTTTACTGTCTGCTCGTCGGTGCTATAATGTGCCAGATGGCACTGTGCTCATCATGGTACGCCAAGTCGAGGTGGCGTCGGTGACGCTGGTCCGGCCGGGCAAGACGCACACTCTTTCGGATCTGGACAAAGCTATGGAGCAGCACGCCGTGCACATGGTGCTCTACTGCACGCCGGCATCAACCGAGAACCGCTCAAGGAGTCGTTCTCCGAGGTGCTCTCGTGCGCATGGTGGATGCGAGGGCTGACGGAGTTCGCGGACAATTCGTGTGCGCTAGGACTGAGTTGCACGAGCATCGACGTCTCTTCTTCCAGGGCTAGGTCGCTGCCAACCGCAAGAGCAGCATGCACTGCCCTTCCTTCTCCACTCTTGTGTTCTTTGAGCCCGAGATCACCCCGTTGGTCGTGCTTTCCATGCTCTTCTCTTCTGGCTGGCAGGTACACGCGTGCGTTACGGCGTGAAGTAGCCCTTGCAGCCATCAGTTCACCCATCGCCACACGCTCGTTGGTGCCGAGCGTTGCGGCAACTATGGCACTGTAAAGACCTAGTTGCCGACTCTCGGTATCGGACGTGGCGTGACTCGGCGCCTACGACGGCGCCGTGACGGAGTACGTCGTGATGGAGTACAACGTGGTGCGGGGCATAGCGGCATGGCACTGCGACGATCACGCAGGGATGCAGTTGTGGGCGCTCGACTACCTGTCGGGCGGCGTCTGGCTGAGGATGGATCATGTTTGAGAGGCAAAATATTTTGCTGAAAACCCCCTCGTAGAAAATTTCATTCACAGAAAAGTCCTCTCTGAACAATTTTTGGACCAGAGTGTATCACTTAAACGAGTTTATGGCTTCAGATGTGCAATATTTGAGTTAATGGACTAAAGTGTTCATCAGGTCCGAGTTTATGGACCAATGGGGCATTTCACTCGTTAAAATATATTGCCCACCCTTCTCTATCAGTTCAGATTTTTGGATGAACTAGCTAGAGCAGGCAATTCAATAAACCCTACCTTGTGCAAGCTCGATAGCTTTTTCTGTAATTCTTATTGGGACACACACTTCAATGACCACCTTCTACACGCCTTGTCGTCTTCCCTATCGCACCATTGCCCGTTTCTTTTGGCATGTGACAGAACTTCGAAGAGGCCGAGAAGCTTCAACCTCAATTTTTTCACTAAATGACTAAAAGTGCAGCTGCATGATTTCGTCAAATTGAGCGCACATGTGCTGCACCGTTCAACCAAGCCGGGACGCGTCTTGCGGCAGCCCAGGTGCCACCTGGTCGGGACGTTGGGGAGGCCCACCACGAGCGGGCAATAAAGCCAAGTACGAGATGTGCGACTTAGCCAAATAACATTCCAACCCCCTCAGGCAGTTTTTGTTGAATATGTGCATTTAATTGCCTTATCAAAATTTTTAAAAAGTCATAACATTTGAACCGAGCGTTGAAATTTTGATCCGTTTTCATACGCATGTTCCTCGTGATGAGCCTTTCGAAACTAGTCCTCATATGGGTATGTTTCGATGAACTTTGTTTCTGTGCAACTTTTGGGCTCCTGGAACCAATTTTAGATTTACGGAAACCAACTTTAGTACCACATGTGTCAACTTACTGTTTAGGTGGAAATTGCATATCGACAGCTAGGCAGTTGGCCGGGGCAGAAGACAAAGTTGCACATCCCACTTACTTGGTAGCTGGGACGGGGTGCTAGCGGTGAAAACTACACATCCGCGGGCAGGGTGGAAAAGATGCACATCGACTGTTAGGCAGTTAGCCGGGCCAATAGACGAAGTTGCACATCTCACTGGTAGGGGTAGTCGAGGAGGGGTGCCAGCAGTGAAAACTACACATCCACGAGTAGGGGGGAAGTGGCACATCTACTGCTAGGCAGTTGGCCGGGGCAATAGATGAAGTTGCACATCCACTTGTAGGTTAGTTGGGAAGGGGTGCCAGCAGTGAAAACTGCACATCCACGGTTGGATGAAAAGTTGCACATCGACTGCTAGGCAGTTGGCTGGGCCAAAAGACGAAGTTGGACGTCTCACTGGTGAGGTAGTTGAGGTAGGATGCCAGTAGTGAATACTACACATTAACGAGTAGGGAGGGGCGAAGAGTTGCACATCGATGGCTAGGCAGTTCGCCGGGCAGCTGACTAAGTCACACATCTCACTTGGGTAGGTGGGGTAGGATGCCAGCAGTGAAATGGCACATCCACGGGTAGAGGGAAAAGTTGCACATAGACTGCTAGGCAGTTAACCAGGACAGTAGACGAAGTTGCACATCACAAGTAGTTGGTTACAATGCTTGCTAAGCTGCAACCCCACAGAAATTGGATCATGCAGCACTAAAGTTGCATCCTGTAGTAGTAAAGTTGCACCATGTAGCACTAAAAGTTGGCATTGAAATTTTTTCGTTGAAACGTATACAAATGAGGTCTAGTTTCAAAGAGCTCGCCACGAGGATTCCAAATGCGAAAAAGGATCTGAATTCGGACACGTGGTTTGAAAGCTATGGCTTTTTGAAATTTTGAAAAAGCGAATTTAAGGCACAACAAATGCATTTAGCCGCACACATCAAACACATGGGGACCAGGTGGTCTCACTCGTCGGGAAGGTGGAGAGGACCAAGTGAAACCGATTTTTAGCAGATTTCCTAATGTGGTATCATGGGGGACAGGGACTTGCCTAATCGGGCGGTGCGCTCGGGAATGGTCGCGAGCCAACGGCCCCCGGCTTGACGCGTCCTTTTTATGTATTAAGATGCCATGTTTCTTCAAACGCTGGCCGATGCTTGGGTCAAAAACATCACACATAGTGAGCCTTGCCATGCACTCTTCCACATGCTTGAGAAAGTGGGATACCATCTTCGCAAATGGAGCCAATGTTTCGCCTCCGATGCAAAACTCTAGCTTCATATGGTGCTTGAGATTATTCTAAGGCTCAATGTGGCCCAGGACTTTAGGGGGGTCTCCCAGGAAGAGAGAGACATTAGGAGTAGGCTAAAAAGACGGGTCATTGCCTTAATGCTTATCGAGAGATCTAGGAAGAGGCAATGCCCCCGGGTGACCAACTTCAAGGAGGGTGTCGACAAAGATACTCATATTTATACAAATATGGCATAAGTATGAGACATGAAGATATGTGGAAGGCGTATCTGTATTCAAGACCCGAAGACATTCCAGAAGGCCCTATCTCTAGGTGTACGATATAGGAAGGGAGGAGCGAATTTGGAATCCACCACGATGGAGTCCGGAATCGTGTGAGCTAAGGACACTACTTCCCTTAGTCATGACAGGGTTGGAATCCGGGACGGTTTGACCCCGACTTGGAGGCCAAGACAAGACGCATATATAAAGACTAGTAGGCCTAAGCGAGAGGAATTCTCTCAAGTCCCTGAGTTCCCAGAAGCCAAGAGGGAGGCTCCACCATCTAGAGAGGAGAGACCTCATCTAGATTATGTATCGACACCATTATTGGAATCCCTGAGATAATAAAGATTAGAAGGCAGGACGTTGGGCTATTACCCACATCGAGGCCTAAACCAGAGTAAAAATCATGTTTCTCGTCTCATCTCACCGAAGTCGGTCGACGGGCTCCTTTGGTCGCCCCCACCTCCTCCACTTGCCGGAGCACATATACCCTCGTATATGCGATTCTCGAATTTTGTGCATCGATAGCTGAGGCCCACCGTGGAGCGATGCGTTGACCTCGTGGCAACGACTTCAGCCGCATCTTCATCGAGTCTTCACTGTCAACATCGTTTTTCTCATCAACAAGATCTGCTCCGCTTGAGCCAGAGAGGTCTCGATGGCGGTGTCCCTGGTGATTCGGGAAATCGCTAAACCGCCTAGGCCGGCACAATTCGCCGAAATTCTTCGTCTCCAGGTCGGGCACGTAGCCGCACGCATGGCCGTGCTGCTCCGCCTCCTGATCAGGCTCGCGAGATGGCAGTCACGTCTGTGTAAGCGTCAAAGGCCAAAGGCATGTCCTGGCTAGAAATGTGCGCATGCGGGGGCTTGATTCGTGCTCATGCGGGCGAGACACACAAAGTCGCATGCATGGCCGAGGATCTAGCCAAGAAGCGTGCGTACGGGTGCTGTAGGAGCAAGCCACCAGTCCGGATAGTAACGTGTGCCATGCACACCTACCCATAGTTGTGTTGATTATTCTATTGTTTTGATTTAGCCTAAACCGTAAAGATAGCAACCTTGCTTCTTTGTGCATGAATATGGTTAATCTCGATCGACAAGCTACCGACTGGAAGGACTCGGGGAGGCTCATGCATAAACCTAGGACTTCGGCCGAGCATTTTCGGGCTGGCACGAAACCCGGCCAGCATGGTACGGTCCAAAGCATGGCACGGAATGAAGTAAAACGGGTCGGTCTGGCACGGCACGACAAACCAGGCCGGGCTGGGCCTGAAAATTGAGAAAATGGGCGGCACGACCTGGCATAGTGATGCGGGCCGTGCTTGGGCTGGCCCGGACCGGTTGGGCCTGAAATCTCCGTAAATGCGTGTTGTGATCATTAGGAGAACCTATATAATGTAGTTATGTTCTTGTAAACGAAAATTAAACCTTTTTAGATAAATATGTATTGTATATACTTCATAAGATGCCTTAATTAGTGATTTAAAAATATATTATTCTACTGGACCGTGCTTGGGTTGGCCAGGACCGAAGGCGGCATGGTGGCCCATTGGGCCGTGCCTGGGCCTCCCCTTGGCATAGCAGCATGGCACGGCACGGTATGGTAAGTAAACTGGACTGGGCTGGCCCGGTTTGCTGTGGCCCGAAGCACGCTGGGTTCAGGCTGGGCTGGCCCAAGCACGACGTGTGACTTTTTGTCATGCCACAAGTATCTTATGTCAGGCCTCCTTTTGGGGTCCCACTTTGTAGTGGTGTGCTTGGCAGTGGCATGCCACCAATAAGGCATTTACTAGTGGCGTGTGAGACGCGTGGCACGCCACTAACAGCTTCGCTCTTATAATCCAGCTCACTATTCACATGTGACAAGCATCCATGCCCCTTCTCTTCTTCCTACTAATTTTCTTCCTTCTCTCCCCTTCTTTTTCCTAAAAGTTCCAACTTCCGCATGATAATTAATTAGGTAGCTAGATCTAGCTCATTAATTAAGCTTAGATCTGCCACACACACTCTCTCCTCCACCCACTCACATGCATTAAATATCCATCTCTCCTTCATTAATGATACTCCTCTCTCACCTATAGCTACCACTTCCCCCCTATAAATCTTCTATCTAGATCACTCGTACTACCCCCATGCGCCCACCATCTACATACGGATGGCCTCTTGCTCGATCGATCGACGGCTCGGTCATCTTCGTCTCTCTAGGTGAGAGAGGTGAGAGAACAAACTTCGGTGTGTGATGGATGCATGTGATCGGTGTGATTGCTATACACATATGCTATGTGATGGATGTGATCGGTGTGATGGATATATATGTCTGTTGTGGTGTCGGCCATCGGGCTGAGGCAACATTGTGTTGCTTGCGAATTGTTTCGCGCTATGTTTCTTTTTGCAGGGAATGCCTAGAGTTGCCAATGTTTTGGCGAAACATTGATTCATTTCCGTTTCGTCAAATTTCCGGCACTCAATATGTCCCACTTTTAGCAAAGGTCATTCCAAAATTTTCTATGACCTCGTTGGTTATAATTCTTTTTCTTATACCTTGTTGGCAGCTCGATGGATCAAACGATTCCATGGAGCGAACTGTAAATGGGTTCTTGAAGTTGGCGGTGGAATATATGATTAGAAAGGGTAACATGTAGATATTATGTTCATGCAAGAAGTGAAAAAATGGAGTTTTGATCGACCCATTTACTGGCCATGTGAAGGCGCACTTGCTCAAATATGGTGGACAAGACACGGTGAGGAGGAGAAGGATGCTGTTTCCGACGTCGAAGGGGCGGCAGATGAAGAAACGGGTAACCCTTTCAATGAAGAGCCGGAAGGAGGGAAGGACCAAGAGGTCCCCGAACATGAAGAAGATCAGGATGGACATGAAGAAGAGTCTCTGGCGTAGGAGTCGTCGCTGGCTACAATGCTGGAGGACCCTCATATTCAAGCGCTGCTTCTGAAGAAGATGACTAACGAAAGAGCTGCTTTTAGGGAGGCTGCTAAGTTATCGCAACTGGAAGTAGACTCAAAAACTCTACTGTATGGAGGTTGCGATCCCAAGGACATCCGCCTGAACATCACGCTCAAACTTCTAGACATTAAGGCAAAATACAAAAGCACGGACGCAAGCCTGGATACAACATTGGAGTATCTACACCAAGTTTTTCCCAAGAGGAACATGTTGCCTCGTAGTATCGATGAGGCAAAGAAGATCGTGTGGCCTCTTGATTTTCCACACATAAGATACCACGCGTGCGTCCGTTATAGCATCATTTATCGAAACAAGCACGTGGAAAAAATAGAGTGTCCAACGTGCAAGGAACCCCGATACAAGCATGGAAAGGAAAATCCTCGAAAGGTTGTATGGCCCTTTCCACTCATTCCTAGCCTGCAGCGTTATTACGCAAACAAGAAGGAAGCAAAGCACATGTGTTGGTACAAGGATAGAAAGCTCGCGGCTAAAAATGATGGCATGCTGAGACACCCTGTCGATGGTTGCCAGTGGAAAGCACTCGACTATGTATACCTAGACATCGGTATTAGGGTTGAGCTTCATGACGGAGATCGTAAGACTAGGGAGACAGACAAGGACAAGACTAAGGAGACAGACAAGGGCAAAAATGTTTCCAAAACTAAGGATGATTATTGCCCCCCCTTCTTGCTTCACTCTAGATGAGAAGGAGCTCGCTCAAGTTTTCAGGTGCCTTGATGGTATCAAAGTTAGTTCCGGTTACTCGAGGATCATACACAGATATCTAGACACGAAAAAACAAAGGTTTAGCAGGATGAAATCCCATGACAGCCATGTGATGATGACATATCTACTTCCAGTTGCACTTAGAGGGATAATGGACAAGCAAGACCATGACACACTTCTTGACCTCTGCCATTTTTTTATGTTATCTCCCGAAAGTCGATCAGTGTGAAGCGTCTCGCAAGGCTACAGGAAGAGATTATTACCATACTATGTGAGCTTGAGATCTACTTTCCGCCCGCATTCTTTGACATTATGGTGCATCTGTTGCTCCATATTGTCCCTGAGATCAACGGCCTGGGACCAGTTT
This sequence comes from Thinopyrum obtusiflorum, assembly GCA_036873465.1. Classification (NCBI taxonomy): domain Eukaryota; kingdom Viridiplantae; phylum Streptophyta; class Magnoliopsida; order Poales; family Poaceae; genus Thinopyrum; species Thinopyrum obtusiflorum. The sequence goes on along the minus strand of JAAAWM010012125.1, from coordinate 57,108 downwards.
TCTTGCACACCATGTTTCCATTTGAAAGGATGAATGACTTCGTGAAGGGATACATTCCTAATAATGCCCATCCGGATGGAAGCATCGTCCAAGGCTATCTTACCGAGGAGTGCATCTCATTCTGCATGAATTATCTGGATGTCAATAAATCTATTGGTGTGCCTGTTAATAAGCATCATGGTAGGCTCGAAGGAGTAGTTCACTTACAATTGAAGCATGATTTATATGTGGACCATGTTACACCGGACCTACGTGCCGACTTTGATAGAGCGCACACAGTAGTGTTACAACACGCAGATGTGGTCGATCCTTGGTTGCAGAAGCACAAGGACACTATAAAGAAAAGGTAAGCACCAGTTGGGAAGCAGAGGACCGATGACCAAATCATTAGAGAGCACAACTCCTCCTTCGCGGCTTGGTTCAAAGAGTGAATTTGGAAGAAGCCATTGCCAGTGAGTAATGGCAATGCAAAACTCATCTTTGCCTTGGCACATGGCCCCGCATGCACTGTCATGACTTATCAACCATATGATATAAATGGATACACATTCTATACGTATGGAGGCCAAAGACAAAGACAGTGATTACTAGAACTCGGGTGTGACGATAGTTTCCTTGACCGGTGGTGTAAAGCAAAGATACTGCGGTAGGATCAAAGATATCTGGGAACTTGACTACTCCGGAGAGCACACGGTGCCATTGAGAAGATTGTGAAACTACGTCGTACTCGATTTGTGTATCTCTTTAGTTTGTATCAACCGCACTTAACCGTACGATATATTGATGTAATATATACTTCATTGTATCTCATCTAATTAAGCACATCACTTTTGATGTCACACATCTTAATTATATCGAGACTTCGTTAAAATATGTTTTCTCATAATGCTATTGTGGCACCCCGGCTCAGAGAACAAGATTGCCCTATGTTCCAGCCCAGAGATCATGTCTTCTGGAAACACACAACTTGGAGCATAACTGAACTGCTTTATTCTGAACTTCTTTATTAATATGATACAGATACAAAGGTTTGGCATACATGATATTATGAGGCCAGGTGGCACATCTCATGCTCTGACAGTATCTACATTATTTATGTGGCAACTCAAGGGCCTCGGTACTAGTGGTGGAATACTACAACGTAGCGGAACAACGGGGTGGCGGAACTCCACTCCACAGGGACACTGCTGGGACACGGCCTAGCTCACGAAGTAGGGACCTTCTGGATTCCCGCACACGGCTTCTGTTGCATCTGGCATGATAAGCCCGGTGAGTACTTGGAATGTACTCGCAAGCTCACAGCAACCATAAGCATCAAGACAAAACAATAGCATGGCAATGGTGGGTTAAACATCTATTATCATAGCAGAATAACTATGCATGATACTGTGGAACTTACTGAGCATCAAACTTCATTTAAGGTCACATGGACCAACTCAATTACCATCATGATCATCCCATGATCAGCTCAGGTTCCATAACTACCAAGGAAAGATAGGTGCTAAGATAAGTTCTTCCATCATTAGCGTTGATCAGATAGTGTGACCTAGTATGAACTGTGCCCAATACCATGGACTCAGCTATTTGAATAGATTTTACACTCTCCAGAGGTTACGCACTTTACCCACACCATGGACATTTGTCCAACAAAACTTGTCTACCGCATGACACTAATATCGTATCACCGACATCCTCTCAAGTCATGTCCTGGGTGGCCACTTGCGACGCTTCTCGACACACGCCACCTCATCACTAAAAACTGTCCCAAACAGGGACCCTTGGCCAAATAACTCAGGCTCACAAGGTTACCATCGCCTACCGAGCCAGGGTAGCACGCACGGCTAACCTTCCCTCTTTGGTGATATCGATAAGAGTGCATACGATAGCCCAACTCAGGGCCTCTCCATAAAAACAAATGTGGCTGCACTGGTAAGCTCGGTTCGGTGGCACTATGACTTGATCAACTGGTTACTTCAAAGTTAATTTGTTAACAACATTTTACCTCAACAGCATTTGATCTAAGCCATAGCAAAATAATTTACCAAAGCAAAGCATAGTCATGACCATGGCATTCTTACTTACCTTGCGAAGCTAACAAGCAGTTCTTGTGAATGCATAAACTAAAATAGGCATGGACCTACCGATCATAGTAATTGCAAATAATAACATGGCAGCAACATGGAAGAAATATTAGTGACAAAAATTATGGCATTATCAAGTTTTAAATAATGCAAAGTTTGATCAAAATTTATTCAAAATCATAGCTCTTGCAATGCCACCATGCAAGTGGATGATGTAGCTTTCCTTGATAAAAATGGTTGGTGCAATACTCCTGGTCTTCAGCACCAAAGTTATTTTCCTCTGAAAAATATTTTTAAGAAGCTTCCATAAATGTCACATAATGCATTTTCTCTGTCCAGAAATTCTAGACAGATTGGAAAATTATGAAATTTTGTCAACAGATAGAGGAGTTCAAGACAAAACCAATGCAAAAAGTTTCAATTCATTTGGCCTCATGGTTTAAAAATGGGAGCTAGTCAAAGTTTTTGGTCAACTCTGGAATTAAAACAGAAAAACAAAAATCCTAGAGGTGGCCACGTCAAAGACATAAACTTCTAGGGCACCTCCACTTACCGCTTGAGTGCGCGTGAGAGAGATTGAGACTGATAGGTGGGGTCTCGGCTGAGTTTAAAACAGAGAGACAGAGAGGGGAACAGAGCAGTGCGGCTCTGGTCGTGACGATTCTCCTGCGAGGAGACCTCGGCGGTGGCCGGAGATAAGCAGAATGGAGAGAGGAGATGATGGTGGTCCTACACATACCCACAAGATGGCCAGGGATGGACGGATGGCGTCGGTTCCTCTCCAGAATCGGCCGTCGGCAGCGCTCCTCGGAATCGCTCATTTTGGAACAGGCTTGAGCAATTGAGCACAGCAGCAGGACCAGGAGAAGCAGGGGGACTCAGGGGAAGCGGCGGTTGGAGCTATGGTGATCTAGGGGCGCGCAGTGGCAGAGCTAGCTCAGCGGCGGAGCTTCGGTGGGATTCAAGGCCAGAAGGCCTCCTGGCCTTGGCTCGATAAGCTGGGGGTCGATTTGAGGCTTGGTGAGGCTGGCTTTGTGCTAGGAGGAGCCGGGCGGGGTGCTATTTATAGCCAGGGAGGAGGTGCTAGCTCGAGTGCCGCCAAGGAGGAAACGACCGAAGAACCGCGTTGATCTAGCCGTCACGGACTGGGCCGACGTGACGGGAGAGAGGTGAGGAAAACAAGGCCGCAGGCTAGGCTCTAGGAGCATTGAATGGGCTGGCCGGCCACTTTGCCGTACTATGTGGCGTGTGGTCCGCGTCGGCCGCATCCACCGGAGCTCGCTACCGGTGATGAGGCACTTCTAGATGAGCCATAGGGATGGTGGGGAGGGCGTCGACATGCCAGGACAAGGTACGGCAACACGGGCGAGCGGTGCCAGCGAGGCCCGAGACAAGACGGTGCCCAGAGTGCGTCTTTGGCACTCCAGACGCATGGTCACCTCATGCACTGGTGCAAGCGGGGTGACCCGGCCTAGCAGCCCATGTCCAAGGTGTAGTCGCTTCACCCAGTAGCCCATCAATGGCTTGGAATCGACCAGAGCTTGCCTGGACAGCTCAGCAGCTTCCAGATAAGTTTCTGGACAAAAAACTTTGCAAAATTTTCTAGGGAATTTGGCTGGATGATTTGAGCTCAATTTTGGTGTGAGTGGGTTATCTAGGAGGGTCTGTACACTAGAAAAATTTCAAGAATTATTGATGCCTGGAAAATATAGTTGCTTCACAAAGTGGCAATTCTGTCCAGAAGCTTCCAGGAATTGTTTGGCCAAAATTTTGAACTAGGCAATGAAATGTCTTTTAATATTGCGGCAAGATATGGTGTCTAAGACATGTGGGAGAAATTTGAGGAAGAATTGAGTAGGAAACTATAGGTTGCTTCCCAACCTTAGGACGAGATGAGCATTCCTTTTGAGAAAAAGGAATATATAAGAGCAAATAAAATTTAAGGCTTGGGCTAGAAATCTTATGGCAGGGTTTTGGCAAGGTTTTGAGAGTCTTGGTTTACTTGGGAAAAGAAATGAAAAGATTCCCAAGTTCCAGAGTCCCATGAGTTGGTTCAAAATACATCAAATAGCAAATAAAACTAGAAAAGTTTATTAAAAAAAAGTTGTGAAAACCAGAGTGTCACAAACCTACCCCTCTTAGGATGAATCTCGTCCTCAAGATTCGGTTTCTTAGGGAACAAATACGGATAATATGGCACCCCGGCTTAGAGAAACCGGAACGCCCCGTATTCCAGCCCAGAGATCAAGTCTTCTGGAATATGGCACTGCTTGGCATAGAACAAATCAGCTCTTTGTTAAAAGGGATCAAAGTACAAGGTTTGAGGGTTACAAAGGTTACAATAGCCTGGTGATGCTATGCCTGCTATGGCAATCCTATGCTAGCAGCGAAGCAACTACTAGCAGCGGAGCAGCAAGACCGGTGGTGAACTCCAGTCTGCAGGGACTTTGGCTGGGACGCGTCCAAGCTCGTTACTCAGATCCTCAAGTTATACAAACATGGCAACACCTGCAAACTAGCATGACATGCCAGGTGAGTACTTTGAATGTACTCGCAAGCTCACAACAGACAAAAGCATTAAAGCAAAGCAACCTCATAGCAATCAGATTAATGCATCGGGATTAACTATTACCGAAAATGGTGGAAGAATGTAATAAACATGTTATCTTCAAACCATTAACACTTCAGGTCACCGAGACCACCTTACTCTCGTTATCCAGGTGAACTAACTGAAGGAAATATGCCCTAGAGGCAATAATAAAGTTGTTATTTTATATTTCCTTATTCATGATAAATGTTTATTATCCAGTAGAACTTGATGAGGTAATTGTACCTTCTCTCAATTTGGAAAGTAGCTCATCAGAAAATTCGTTCCCGTGATGCCTACACCAACTAGAGAGGAAGCTAATGATGATGATCATGAAACTTCAGATCAAGTTACTACTGAACCTTGTAGATCAACCAGAGCACAATCCGCACCAGAGTGGTACGGTAATCCTGTTCTGGAAGTCATGTTACTAGACCATGGCGAACCTATGAACTATGAAGAAGCTATGATGAGCCCAGATTCCGAGAAATGGCTTGAGGCCATGAAATCCGAGATAGGATCCATGTATGAGAACAAAGTGTGGACTTTGGTGGATTTGCCCGATGATCGTCGAGCCATAGAAAATAAATGGATCTTCAAGAAGAAGACTGACGCTGATGGTAATGTTACTGTCTACAAAGCTCGACTTGTCGCGAAAGTTTTTTGACAAGTTCAAGGAGTTGACTACGATGAGACCTTCTCACCCGTAGCGATGCTTAAGTCTGTCCGAATCATGTTAGCAATTACCGCATTTTATGATTATGAAATCTAGCAAATGGACGTCAAAACTGCATTCCTTAATGGATTTCTTAAGGAAGAGTTGTATATGATGCAACCAGAAGGTTTTGTCAATCCTAAAGGTTTTAACAAAGTGTGCAAGCTCCAGTGATCCATTTATGGACTGGTGCAAGCATCTCGGAGTTTGAATATATGCTTTGATGAGGTGATCAAAGCATATGGTTTTATACAGACTTTCGGAGAAGCCTGTATTTACAAGAAAGTGAGTGGGAGCTCTGTAGCATTTCTAATATTATATGTGGATGACATATTGTTGATTGGAAATGATATAGAATTTCTGGATAGCATAAAAGGATACTTGAATAAAAGTTTTTCAATGAAAGACCTTGGTGAAGCTGCTTATATATTGGGCATCAAGATCTATAGAGATGGATCAAGACGCTTAATTGGACTTTCACAAAGCACATACCTTGATAAAGTTTTGAAGAAGTTCAAAATGGATCAGTCAAAGAAAGGGTTCTTGCCTGTGTTACAAGGTGTGAAGTTGAGTCGGACTCAATGCTCGACCACTGCAGAAGATAGAGAGAAAATGAAAGTCATTCCCTATGCCTCAGCCATAGGTTCTATCATGTATGCTATGCTGTGTACCAGACCTGATGTGTGCCTTGCTATAAGTCTAGCAGGGAGGTACCAAAGTAATCCAGGAGTGGATCACTGGACAGCGGTCAAGAACATCCTAAAGTACCTGAAAAGGACTAAGGATATGTTTCTCGTTTATGGAGGTGACAAAGAACTCGTCCTAAATGGCTACGTCGATGCTAGCTTTGACACTGATCCGGATGACTCTAAGTCACAAACTGGACACGTATTTATATTGAATGGTGGAGCTGTCAGTTGGTGCAGTTCCAAGCAAAGCGTCGTGGCGGGATCTACGTGTGAAGCGAAGTACATAGCTGCTTCGAAAGCAGCGAATGAAGGAGTCTGGATGAAGGAGTTCATATCCGATCTAGGTGTAATACCTAGTGCATTGGGTCCAATGAAAATCTTTTGTGACAATACTAGAGAAATTGCCTTGGCGAAGGAATCCAGATTTCACAAAAGAACCAAACACATCAAGACACGCTTCAACTCCATCCGTGATCAAGTCAAGGAGGGAGACATAGAAATTTGCAAAATACATACAGATCTGAATGTGGCAGACCCGTTGACTAAGCCTCTTCCACGAGCAAAACATGATCAGCACCAAGACTCCATGTGTGTTAGAATCATTACAATGTAATCTAGATTATTGACTCTAGTGCAAGTGGGAGACTGAAGGAAATATTTCCTAGAGGCAATAATAAAGTTGTTATTTTATATTTCCTTATTCATGATAAATGTTTATTATCCATGCTAGAATTGTATTAACTGGAAACTTGATACATGTGTGGGTACATAGACAAAACACCGTGTCCCTAGTAAGCCTCTACTAGACTAGCTCGTTAATCAAAGATGGTTAAGTTTCCTAACCATAAACATGTGTTGTCATTTGATGAACGGGATCACATCATTAGGAGAATGATGTGATGGACATGACCCATCCGTTAGCTTAGCATATTGATCGTTCAGTTTTATTGCTATAGCTTTCTTCATGTCATATACATATTCCTTTGACTATGAGATTATGCAACTCCCGAATACCGGAGGAATACCTTGTGTGCTATCAAACGTCACAACGTAACTGGGTGATTATAAAGATGCTCTATAGGTATCTTCGAAGGTGTTTGTTGGGTTGGCATAGATCGAGATTAGGATTTGTCACTCCGAGTATCGGAGAGGTATCTCTGGGCCCTCTCGGTAATGCACATCATAAGAAGCCTTGCAAGCAATGTGACTAATGAGTTAGTTGTGGGATGATGCATTATGGAATGAGTAAAGAGACTTGCCGATAACGAGATTGAACTAGGTATGAAGATACCGAAGATTGAATCTCGGGCAAGTAACATACCGATGACAAAAGGAATAACATATGTTGTCATTACGGTACGACCGATAAAGATCTTCGTAGAATATGTGGGAACCAATATGAGCATCTAGGTTCCGCTGTTGGTTATTGATCGGAGAGGTGTCTCGGTCATGTCTACATAATTCTCGAACCCGTAGGGTCCGCACGCTTAACATTCGATGACGATTTTGTATTATATGAGTTATGTGATTTGGTGACCGAATGTTGTTCGGAGTGTCGGATGAGATCATAGACATGACAAGGAGGCTCGAAATGGTTGAGAGGTAAAGATTGATATATAGGATGATAGTATTCGGACACTGGAAGTGTTCCGGAATGTATCGGGTATTTATCGGACTACCGGGGAGGTTACCGGAACCCCCCGGGGGAATAATGGGCCTTATGGGCCATACGGGGGAAGTACACCAGCCTTGGCGCACCCCCCTAAGGAAGGAGGCCGAATAGGAGAAGGAGGAGGGGGTTCGCCCCCCCTTTCCTTCCTCCCCCCTCTCTTCCCTTTTCCCCCTTCCGGTAATAAGGAAAGGGGGGGGGGAATTGGACTAGGCCCCCAAGTAGGATTCCTCCTACTTGGGGCGCACCAAGGCTGCTCCCCTCCCCCTCCCACCTATATATACATGGGGAGGGGGCGCCTAGAACACACACCAATAACTGTTAGCCATGTGCGGCGCCCTCCTCCACAGATTACACCTTCGGTCATATCTTCGTAGTGCTTAGGCGAAGCCCTGAGCGGATCACTTCACCATAACCATCACCATGCCGTCGTGCTGACGGAACTCTCCCTCGACACTTTGCTGGATTAAGAGTTCACGGGACGTCATCGAGCTGAATGTGTGCAGAACATGAAGGTGCCGTACGTTCGGTGCTTGATCGGTCGGAACGAGAAGAAGTTCGAATACATCAACCGCGTTAACAAACACTTCTGCTTTTGGTCTACGAGGGTACGTAGACACACTCCCCCCTCTCGTTGCTATGCATCTCCTAGATAGATCTTGCGTGAGCGTAGGAATTTTTTTGAAATTGCATGCTACGTTTCCCAACACTAACTATGCCCGTGACCAACTCACGGTCACCTCGATACCAGCTGACGTTCATACCCAAGACCACTCCAAGATTACCAACAGTCTTTTACTAGACGAATACTGCGATGAGTGCTTCCATCATTAACAAGTCATTCCCACACCGATGTTGATCAAACAGTGTGACTTAGTATGAACTGTGTCGAATACCGTGGACTCGGCTATTCGAATAGATTCTTACACTCTGCAGAGGTTGGGCACTTTACCCACATCATGGACGTTCATCCAACGAAACTTATCTAACCCGTGACTCCTCTATCGTACCACCGACAATCATTCACCACTCTAGGTCATGCCCTGGGTGGCTCCTGTGTCACCATTGACACCCGCCACCATCGTGGCCAAACCAAACTGTCCCAAACGGGGACCTGAGCTCAATAACTAAATTGGGGTCACAAGGTTATCGTCGTCTACCTGATCAGGGCAGCACGCATACATAATCTCCCCTCTTTGGTGGTACCAATAAAAGAACACGCGGTCAGACCAAGTCAAGGCCGTCCCATTTTGGCAGATGTGGCTACACTGGAAAGCTCGGTTCAGTGGCACTGGATCAACGAGTGAAGGAATTTATCCCCAGTAAACCCCGGTCATAATTATTGTTCCAGTATCACAAGAATATAATTTGAAACAATCACCACTAGTAACTCAAGGAATATCAAGCAAATGATTCAAATATTTACACTGAAAATAATTATTTAAACTACGATATTGCAATGCAATTATGCAAATGAAGGTTGTGGCTTGCCTGGCACCAACAGAGTGTAGAAGTTCTCTTGGTCTTCTCCAACAATTCAAATCTCTCTGAAAAACATTTTTGAAAACATTTTCAAATACCACATAAAGCACTTTCTACTGTCCAGAATTTCTAAACAGTAGAGAAAAATCCCAAAATTTTAATGCAGAAAGAGAAGCTCATATGAAAAATGATGCAAAGAGAATGAACTCATTTGGACTTATGGTTTAAAGGTAATGGGAAATCAAAGTTTAGTCAAACATCTATTTAAAAATGAATTTAAACAGAAATTAGAAAATCCCAGGAGTGGCCATGTCGAAGATGTAAACCAGCCGGGCGCTTCCACTTGCGTACCACTTTGGGAGCGCAGTGGGTCACTGACGTACGGGGCGCGCTGTCAGTTTTTAACAAAGAGAGAGGGAGGACAGAGGACGGCGGAGCTCACCGGCGTGGTTCACTGGCGTGGAGGCCATGGCAGAGCTGGGCAAGGGCGGGGATAGATCGAGCGGACGCCAGTGAGTACTCCTGTACCCGCAGCTCCTCGGGAGGTGGTCGAACGACGCCGGTCCCTTCCTCTTAGGCGGCGATGAGCTACGGTGGTCGATGGATCCGGCGATTCCGGCGAGCTCTCGAGCGGGGGAAGGGCTGGGATGAATCAGTGAAGTGCCAAGGGCTCAACGGTGGTTGTGGCTGGAGCTGGGGTGGATGGATGTGAGTGGGTGGAGCTCGAGCAAAGCGGCAGAGCACTTCACCGGAGATGAAGAAGGAGAGCTCTCTGGCCTGCTCGGGTGCTGCTGGTGGCGATTGGGAGGGAGAGAGGTGGAGTGGTAAGGAAGGGAGAGGCCGGGGAGGGCCTTTTATAGGCGAACGAGAGGTGCCTGAGCTGGATCCCGCCACGATTGCGTTGGCGCGGCAAGGATAGCGAGTTGGCTGCTACGCTAGCCGTCGCGGCGTTGGAGGAGGGACGTGAGCTCGCAGAGGGCGACGGGATGGCTCCAGCACCATTAAGAGCATGCGAACATGGCGGTGACCGTGGCACACCGTGTGGCCCATGCGTGAACTTGGCCTGGTGTGGCGGCGAGCCTTGCCGACGGTGATAGAGGGTTCGAGAGAGGCTATGTGTGCGGCTGGAACGATGTCGGCACCAACGGACAAGGAGAGGAGGCAGGGGCTAGCTGGAGCAGTACGGTTTTGGTTCATGAAGATGCATGGTCACCTCGTGCATTGGTGCACGTGGTGCGCTCTTGCCTGTCCAATTGTGTCTACATGGTAGTCCGGGGGGGGGGGGGGGGGGGGGGGGGGGGGGGGGGGGGGGGGGGGGGGGGGGGGGGGGGGGGGGGGGGGGGGGGGGGGGGGGGGGGGGGGGGGGGGGGGGGGGGGGGGGGGGGGGGGGGGGGGGGGGGGGGGGGGGGGGGGGGGGGGGGGGGGGGGGGGGGGGGGGGGGGGGGGGGGGGGGGGGGGGGGGGGGGGGGGGGGGGGGGGGGGGGGGGGGGGGGGGGGGGGGGGGGGGGGGGGGGGGGGGGGGGGGGGGGGGGGGGGGGGGGGGGGGGGGGGGGGGGGGGGGGGGGGGGGGGGGGGGGGGGGGGGGGGGGGGGGGGGGGGGGGGGGGGGGGGGGGGGGGGGGGGGGGGGGGGGGGGGGGGGGGGGGGGGGGGGGGGGGGGGGGGGGGGGGGGGGGGGGGGGGGGGGGGGGGGGGGGGGGGGGGGGGGGGGGGGGGGGGGGGGGGGGGGGGGGGGGGGGGGGGGGGGGGGGGGGGGGGGGGGGGGGGGGGGGGGGGGGGGGGGGGGGGGGGGGGGGGGGGGGGGGGGGGGGGGGGGGGGGGGGGGGGGGGGGGGGGGGGGGGGGGGGGGGGGGGGGGGGGGGGGGGGGGGGGGGGGGGGGGGGGGGGGGGGGGGGGGGGGGGGGGGGGGGGGGGGGGGGGGGGGGGGGGGGGGGGGGGGGGGGGGGGGGGGGGGGGGGGGGGGGGGGGGGGGGGGGGGGGGGGGGGGGGGGGGGGGGGGGGGGGGGGGGGGGGGGGGGGGGGGGGGGGGGGGGGGGGGGGGGGGGGGGGGGGGGGGGGGGGGGGGGGGGGGGGGGGGGGGGGGGGGGGGGGGGGGGGGGGGGGGGGGGGGGGGGGGGGGGGGGGGGGGGGGGGGGGGGGGGGGGGGGGGGGGGGGGGGGGGGGGGGGGGGGGGGGGGGGGGGGGGGGGGGGGGGGGGGGGGGGGGGGGGGGGGGGGGGGGGGGGGGGGGGGGGGGGGGGGGGGGGGGGGGGGGGGGGGGGGGGGGGGGGGGGGGGGGGGGGGGGGGGGGGGGGGGGGGGGGGGGGGGGGGGGGGGGGGGGGGGGGGGGGGGGGGGGGGGGGGGGGGGGGGGGGGGGGGGGGGGGGGGGGGGGGGGGGGGGGGGGGGGGGGGGGGGGGGGGGGGGGGGGGGGGGGGGGGGGGGGGGGGGGGGGGGGGGGGGGGGGGGGGGGGGGGGGGGGGGGGGGGGGGGGGGGGGGGGGGGGGGGGGGGGGGGGGGGGGGGGGGGGGGGGGGGGGGGGGGGGGGGGGGGGGGGGGGGGGGGGGGGGGGGGGGGGGGGGGGGGGGGGGGGGGGGGGGGGGGGGGGGGGGGGGGGGGGGGGGGGGGGGGGGGGGGGGGGGGGGGGGGGGGGGGGGGGGGGGGGGGGGGGGGGGGGGGGGGGGGGGGGGGGGGGGGGGGGGGGGGGGGGGGGGGGGGGGGGGGGGGGGGGGGGGGGGGGGGGGGGGGGGGGGGGGGGGGGGGGGGGGGGGGGGGGGGGGGGGGGGGGGGGGGGGGGGGGGGGGGGGGGGGGGGGGGGGGGGGGGGGGGGGGGGGGGGGGGGGGGGGGGGGGGGGGGGGGGGGGGGGGGGGGGGGGGGGGGGGGGGGGGGGGGGGGGGGGGGGGGGGGGGGGGGGGGGGGGGGGGGGGGGGGGGGGGGGGGGGGGGGGGGGGGGGGGGGGGGGGGGGGGGGGGGGGGGGGGGGGGGGGGGGGGGGGGGGGGGGGGGGGGGGGGGGGGGGGGGGGGGGGGGGGGGGGGGGGGGGGGGGGGGGGGGGGGGGGGGGGGGGGGGGGGGGGGGGGGGGGGGGGGGGGGGGGGGGGGGGGGGGGGGGGGGGGGGGGGGGGGGGGGGGGGGGGGGGGGGGGGGGGGGGGGGGGGGGGGGGGGGGGGGGGGGGGGGGGGGGGGGGGGGGGGGGGGGGGGGGGGGGGGGGGGGGGGGGGGGGGGGGGGGGGGGGGGGGGGGGGGGGGGGGGGGGGGGGGGGGGGGGGGGGGGGGGGGGGGGGGGGGGGGGGGGGGGGGGGGGGGGGGGGGGGGGGGGGGGGGGGGGGGGGGGGGGGGGGGGGGGGGGGGGGGGGGGGGGGGGGGGGGGGGGGGGGGGGGGGGGGGGGGGGGGGGGGGGGGGGGGGGGGGGGGGGGGGGGGGGGGGGGGGGGGGGGGGGGGGGGGGGGGGGGGGGGGGGGGGGGGGGGGGGGGGGGGGGGGGGGGGGGGGGGGGGGGGGGGGGGGGGGGGGGGGGGGGGGGGGGGGGGGGGGGGGGGGGGGGGGGGGGGGGGGGGGGGGGGGGGGGGGGGGGGGGGGGGGGGGGGGGGGGGGGGGGGGGGGGGGGGGGGGGGGGGGGGGGGGGGGGGGGGGGGGGGGGGGGGGGGGGGGGGGGGGGGGGGGGGGGGGGGGGGGGGGGGGGGGGGGGGGGGGGGGGGGGGGGGGGGGGGGGGGGGGGGGGGGGGGGGGGGGGGGGGGGGGGGGGGGGGGGGGGGGGGGGGGGGGGGGGGGGGCTTCTGGTTGGCATGGGGCACGTAGCGCATTTTTGTTTGCTTCCCAGGACAGCTTAGTTCATATTTTACTCGAGCAGAGCCACATTTCATACCCTTGATCCGGTTGTACTTGCCTCCAAATTATCTTCCGGCGGATTCCTTTCGATTATACTGCAGTAGACTTGATATGGATAGCCAATCCAAGCTATTATTTGCATTCGATCTAGATGTTCCCAAATCCAGGCAGTCAACTACGGTGTCCACACTATTTAGCGGAGCTTCAAAATACTTGAGATCCTTATTGCCTCTGAGAGTCTGATGATGATTGATGAGCAACTCCCATAGAGAAAGAGTAATGTGACACCGAAGAGCCAAATAAGAAAACAAACACTTTATTGCTACTCAGGTAGTTACAACCTCGATACTACTACAACTTATGCAACATGAACCTCACGTGTGCTTAGGTACTAGGGTCAGGTGGCGGGTTGCTGGAGACTGAAGGAGATGGAGGAGGGGCTGACAGAGCTAAGGCCATGCCTAGTGCTTTCCGGGCATGAGTTGCATCTCTGGCCAACTCGGCGATGAGGACATATTCTGTGATCATGTAGCGAGACATGTATGCTACTGCCGCATCATCGTCTGAATGAACATGTGGGAACCTAACCCGTCGAGGAGTGGTGGTCATAGTAGGGTAGTAGTGGAAGGCATGATTCTCTTGCATCGCGCTCTCTTGATGATGAAGAACGGTAAGGCCCGCCAGAGTGGCAAGCTGGATAGCGTGTTCTGGTGTAGAAGCATAACCACCATGGAGACTATAGGGGCACTTCCCCAAAGGTAGGTCGACGGTCAAGATGACGTTGGCGTGATACTCAAGCACCACTCCTACAAGCGAGGTCTGGAACACTTGGTACCTTGGCATCTCTCCACTGTGGTAGAGAAGACACCAAAAGTCATGAAGTAGGGCTGCGAAACTGAGTGGTGCAGGGGCTGAGTCATAGACAGTCAGAACGGATAACATCTACGAAATCAGTTGGTTAGAGAGCCAAATCTATATGTATGCTATGCAACAAACAAGTGCAGTAACCAAATGCATCACACAAGCAAGCTGTGTTCTAACCTACTGACTTTCTAATGTCTGGGTTAGCTAGGGTGTCCTACAGCCAGACCTACTCTGGTACCAAACCTTGTGGCACCCCGGCTCAGAGAAACAGGAATGCGCCGTATTCCAGCCCAGAGATCAAGTCTTCTGGAATACGGCACTACTTAGCATAGAACAAATCAGCTCTTTATTAAAAGGGGTTGAAGTACAAGGTTTGAGGATTATAAAGGTTACAACAGCCTGGTGATGCTATGCCTACTATGGCAATCCTATGCTAGCAGCGAAGCAACTACTAGCAGCGGAGCAGCAAGACCGGTGGTGAACTCCACTCCGCCGGGACTCTGGCTGGGATGCGTCCTAGCTCACAACTCGGATCCTTGAGTTACACAAACATTGGAGCACCTACAAACTGGCATGACACACCAGGTGAGTACTTTGAATGTACTCGCAAGCTCACAACAGACAAAAGCATTAAAGCAAAGCAACCTCATAGCAATCAGATTAATGCATCGGGATTAACTATTACCAAAAAGGGTGGAAGAAAGTAATAAACATGTTATCTCCGAACCATTAACACTTCAGGTCACCGAGACCACCTTACTCTCGTTATCCAGGTGAACTAACTATGCCCGTGACCAACTCACGGTCACCTCGATACCAGCTGACGTTCATACCCAAGACCACTCCAAGATTACGAACAGTCTTTTACTAGATGAATACTGCGACGAGTGCTTCCATCATTAACAAGTCATTCCCACACTGGTGTTGATCAAACAATGTGACTTAGTATGAACTGTGTCCAATACCGTGGACTCGGCTATTCGAATAGATTCTTACACTCTATAGAGGTTGCGCACTTTACCCACACCATGGATGTTCGTCCAACGAAACTTGCCTAACCTATGACTCCTCTATCGTGCCACCGACAGTCATTCCCCTCTCTGGGTCACGCACTGGGTGGCCCCTGTGTCACTTCTGACACCTGCCACCATCGTGGCCAAACCAAACTGTCCCAAACGGGGACCTGAGCTCAATAACCAAACTGGGCTCACAAGGTTATCGTCGTCTACCTAATAAGGGCAGCACGCACGCATAACCTCCCCTCTTTAGTGGTACCAATAAAAGAACACGCAATTAGACCAAGTCAAGGCTGTCCCATTTCGACAGATGTGGCTGCACTGGAAAGGTCGGTTCAGTGGCACTGGATCAACGAGTGAAGGAATTTATCCCCAGTAAACCCCGGTCATAATTGTTGTTCCAGTATCACAAGAATCTAATTTGAAACAATCACCACTAGTAACTCAAGGAATATCAAGACTAGGCTGCTACTACTGAATCCATAGCTATCATATCAGACGGGGTCACAAAGTAATCATAGATGGTAATCTCACATCATGACTTCCTCAACAGGTGCTATACTGGTCATCATTACCCTAGTCATCATCATTACAGCAACATGTCCAATAATTGTCCAAGTGTTGCGTGAATTTAACCATTTACAAATGATTCAAATATTTACACTGAAAATAATTATTTAAACTATGATATTGCAATGCAATTATGCAAATGAAGGTTGTGGCTTGCCTGGCACCAACAGAGTGTAGAAGTTCTCCTGGTCTTCTCCAACAATTCAAATCTCTTTGAAAAACATTTTTAAAAACATTTTTAAATACCACATAAAGCACTTTCTACTATCCAGAAATTCTAAACAATAGAGAAAAATCCCCAAATTTTAAAGCAGAAAAAAAGCTCATAAGAAAAATGATGCAAAAAGAATGAACTCATTTGGACTTATGGTTTAAAAGTAATGGGCAGTCAAAGTTCAGTCAAACCTCTATTTAAAAATGAAGTTAAATAGAAATTGGAAAATCCCAGGAGTGGCAATGTCGAAGATGTAAACTGGCCGGGTGCTTCCACTTGCGTACCGCTTCAGGCGTGCAGTGGGTCGCTAACGTGCGGGGCCCGCTGTCAGTTTTAAACGAAGAGAGAGGGAGGACAGAGGACGGCGGAGCTCACCGGCGTGGTTCATCGGCGTGGAGGCCACGGCGGAGCTGGGCAAGGGCGGGGATGGATCGGGCAAACGCCGGCGAGTACTCCCATACCCGTAGCTTGTCGGGAGGTGGTCGGACGGCGCCGGTCCCTTCCTCTCAGGCGGCGATGAGCTACGGTGGTCGAAGGATCCGGCGATTCTGGCGAGCTCTTGAGCGGGGGAAGGGATGGGATGAATCAATGAAGTGCCAGGGGCTCAACGGTGTCCGTGGCTGGAGCTGGGGTGGACGGAGGTGAGTGGGTGGAGCTCGAGCAGAGCGGCAGAGCACTTCACTGGAGACAAAGAAGGAGAGCTCTCTGGCCTGCTCTGGTGCTGCTGGTGGCGATTGGGAGGGAGAGAGTTGGAGTGGTGTGGGAGGGAGAGGCCGGGGAGGGCCTTTTATAGGTGAACAAGAGGTGCCCGAGCCGGATCCCGCCACGATTTCGCTGGCGCGATGAGGACGGCGAGCTGGCTGCTGCGCTGGCCATCGCTGTGCGGGAGGAGGGGACATGAGCTCGCAGAGGGCAACAGGACGGCTCCAGCGCCATTAAGGGCATGCGGACACGGCGGCGACCATGGCGCACTGTGCAGCCCATGCGTGAACTTGGCCGCATGTGGCGGCGAGCCTTGCCGACAATGGCAGAGGGTCTGAGAGTGGCTACGTGTGTGGCTAGAACGATGTCGGCACCAACGGACAAGGAGAGGAGGCAGGGGCTGGCCGGAGCAGTCGTGCCCGACGCAGTCAACGTATAGAGCAAGGTTTTGGCTCGGGCAGACGCGTGGTCACCGCATGCATTGGCGCACGTGGTGCACTCTGGCCCGGCCAATCATGTCTACGCGGTAGTCCTTTCAACCTTAAGCGTCCTTGTGCCTTTGGTTTGACAAGAGGTGATCTGGATCGCTGGCTAGCTTCCAGATAAGTTTCTAGATGGCAACTTGGGCAGCAAGCTGGAAAGAATTGGCTAGGGTTTTGGAAGGGAGGAGCTGCTACACTGAAATGAAGTAGAAAGGTGCCCATGCTGGAGAAAATTTAGATCAAATGGGCAAGTTTTGGGTGTAGTTGCTTCACAACCACCTCTCAGGTCCAGAAACATTGTTGAATATGTTACACTCACATAGATGGACTCCTGGAGCTAAAACTTGGTATTTGTAGGTCATTTGGTGGTAGCATGATGCTATAAAAATTTCATACCATTTGGGTAAGTACAAATGGTACTTCCTTCACAAAGCATCTCACTGGACAGAAACTTGGGGAAATTTTGTGGGAGAAATGGCTCAATGAAATGGGCCAAAATTTGGTGGAGTATGATCATATAGATAGGAGAATGTCCTGGATTAATTTCAGAATGTTTGGAGCAGTATAAAGTATAGTTGCTTCACAAACTGAAATTACATCCAGAAACAAAGATTGGATGGTGTGCTTACCATAAGGATAGAATCTTGAATATTTTCACATATCCAAGGTTCATATGGTCCAAAGAATTTATAGGAATTTTTCTGGAATTTTGGGGAGGACAGAAATATAGGTTGCTTCACAACCTAGAGCAGAAAGGCTATTCCTTTAATAGGAAAAAGGAATAATAAATTGGAATAAAAGTCGAGATTGAGCAAGAATGGAAATGGCATAACCTAGGGGAGATTTTTGGAGGCTTGAATTACTTGGGAAGAAAGGTGAAAATTTTCCCAAGTTTTAAGTCCATAGAGCCATTCAACTTGAAATCCAGATCAAATACCAAATAAAATTCAAAAGTGTTTTTGAAAAGAAAAGTTGGGAAAAATCCAGGGTGTCACAGATATGCTAACTTCAGGAAATCTTCTCTTTCCTAGGTTGCTTCGTCCTCAGTATGGTGATCCCACAGTACCTTATAAAACTTGATTACGTTGTTCCGGGTAGTTCTTTCCATCCCATCCAAAATTCTGACGGGTTTCTCTTCATACGTCAAATCCTTGGTCAGTTCCAATTCTTTCATATATGCTTGTTTGACTGGCGGTGCAATGCACTTTCTTAGCTGAGATATGTGGAAAACATCATGAACCTCAGAAAATTCCAGTGTATATGCCACTCTACCTCTTTGAGCTATCACTGGAAAAGGTCCAATATATCTGGGTGCAAGCGTTGCCCAGGTATGAAACCTTATCACTCCTTTCATTGGGGCTACTCGAAGATAGGCATATTCTCCGGGTTCAAAGTTAACTTCACGATGCTTGGGTCATAATAGCACTTTTAGAGGGATTTGGCTACTCGCAGGCGATCCAAGATCCCCTTGACTTGTCTCTAGGCCTCGAGCATCAAAGCTATGCCAAACATATTACTGTCCCCTATATGTGACTAGTTCAAAGGGGTACGGCATTTACACCCATACAATGCCTCAAACGGTGACATCTTGAGGCTGGCCTGATAAATATTGTTGTAGGAGAATTCTGCATATGGGAGACTATCTTCCCATTTGGTTCCATAAGCGAGAGCACAAGATCTGAGCATGTCCTCTAGTACTTGATTCACTCGTTCTGTCTTTCCTTCCGGCTATGGGTGGTAAGCCGTGCTATGCTTCAACATGGTGCCCAAAGCTTGATGGAGTCGTAGCCAGAATGCTGAGGTAAACAGAGATCCTCTGTCTGAGGTGATGGACATGGGTATCCCATGAACACTGAAAATTCGGGACATATAGAGCTATGCAGGTTGGTCAGCTCAGAAGGTGGTCCTTATCAGAATAAAGTGGGCCACCTTGGTCAGGATGTCCACAATAACCCAGATAGCATCATGGCCTCGGACTGACTTGGGTAACCCAACAATGAAGTCCATACATATGTCATCCCATTTCCACTGAGGAACATGCAGTGGTTGCAGCAACCCGGCTAGCTTTTGATGTTCGGCTTTAACCCGATTACATATGTCACAGCAAGCAACATAATATGCAATGTCTTTCCACATGCGTGGCCACCAGAAGGTTGTCTTAAAGTCTTGGTACGTTTTGGTACCTCCGGGATGAATGGAGTACGCTGACTCATGTGCCTCTCAAAGTATTTGCTATCACAAGTTGTCCTGGTCGGGTACGCATATTCGGTTGTTGAACCAGAGCATACCTTGTTCATCAACACAGAAGGGTTTAGCTTCTCCTTGCCATACCTTCTTCTTGGTCCCCTGAACACTCATATACCTTTCTTGTGCTTCCTTAATTTCTCTCTCAAGGGTTGGAGTAATTTACAGGGTATTTGGGCTTATTCGGTCTCAAAGTGTCAGGTTGAGCTTTGCAAATGCTTCTTGGAGTACCGGGTTGATGCTTTCCATCCTCAAATTCACCATACCCGGCTTTCTGCTAAGAGCATCAGCGACCACATTAGCTTTTCCTGGATGATAATTGATTCCAAGGTCATAGTCCTTGACTAATTCAAGCCATCTTCTCAGCCTGAGATTGAGATCGGGCTGGGTGAAAATATATTTGAGACTCTTGTGTTCCGTATATGTTTCACATCTTTGCCCAATGAGGTAATGCCTCCAAATATTCAAAGCATGGACTACGGCTGCTAGTTCCAAATCGTGGGTAGGATAGTTTTCCTCATGCGACCATAGTTGTTTGGATGCATATGCTATTACCTTTCCATCTTGCATTAGCACACAACCAATCCCGCGTCCAGAAGCATCACAGTATATGTCAAAACTTTTGTGAATATCTGGCAAAGTTAAGATGGGTGCCATGGTAAGCCTCGTCTTTAACTCCTTGAAACTGTCTTCACACTTTTCCGTCCAAACAAACTTGTGGTTCTTCTTCAGAAGCTCTATCAGAGGTTTGGCTATCTTGGAAAACCCTTCACTAAAACAGTGATAATAGCCAGCCAATCCCAAGAAACTGTGGACCTTAGTTACTATAAATGGCGTGTTCCAGTTTAACAGATCAGTCACTTTGCTGGGTTTGACTGCCACTCCTTGTTCTAATAGAACATGTCCCAAAAATCCCACTTCTTTTAGCCAAAATTCAAACTTGCTAAATTTGCCATATAAGCGATGGGTTTGCAGCCTCTCTAGTACTATGCGGAGGTGTTGCTTGTGTTCATCCTCACTCTTGGAGTAGATGAGAATATCATCGATGAACACTACCACAAACTTGTACAGGAAGTCCATGAATACCTTGTTCATCATGTTCATGAAGTACGTGGGAGTGTTGGTCAGTCCAAATGACACGACTATAAATTCATACAGACCATATCACATGGTGAAAACAGTCTTGGGGATATCTTCTTGCTTGACTTTCAACAGGTGATATCCCGTTCGAAGGTCGATCTTTGAGAATACCCGAGTTCTATTTAACTGATCAAATAGATCTTCAATGTGGGGAAGCAGGTATTTATTCTTTCTGGTGACCTCATTTAGTGGACGGTAGTCCACACACATCCGTAGGCTGCTGTCTTTCTTTTTAACAAACATCACAATTTATCCCCATGGTGATGTGCTTGGATGGATGTATCCCTTCTGCAATAGCTCATCCAATTGCTTCTTTAATTCTACCAATTCAGTGGATGGCATTCGGTAGTACCTTTTGTAGATTGGGGCCGTCCCGAGAATAATGTCGATGGGAAAATCTTGCTCCCGATCGGGTGGCATTCCTGATAACTCCTCAAGAAAAACATCTGGAAATTTGCTGACTACCGGAATCATGTTCATCTTTGTGATGGTAGTCTTTGGTAGTATTCTACTGGCAATGAACTGAGCTGGTCGTCTAACGGGGTTGACCAAGGTTACCTTCAGAGTTGCACAATTGATGCAAACTCGATGCTGAGTAAGCCAATCCATTTCCAGTATTACATCCAATCCAGAGGATTCGATTGAGATGAGAGTTGCTGGAAATTCTACTCCACTTATTACGATTTCCAGGCCCTTGCATATGATATTTATTCTGAGCACGGAACCAGGGGATTGTACCACCATTATTTTATCCAAAAAGGAAGGAGGAAAGTTGTGTATGGTGGCAAAACTCCGCGAGATGAATGAATGGGAAGCCCCGGAATCAAACAAAATTATTGCAGGTATGTTATTAATAGGAAACATACTGAGGACCACATCTACGGATTCGCGGGCTTCTTCGACTGCTTGGGGCGGCGTCCAATGCTGTTGACTTGCAGCTTGAAGCCAGACTAAGGTTTCCCCACTTTTGTAAGGCACTGCCTGGCATAATGCCCCGCTTGTCCACATGCGAAGCAAGTGTTGTTGCACTGGCAGTCCTGCAGTACAGGACGCTTGATGTATGGCTTGTCCTGGTCCATCTTATTATTGTTGGTGTTGTTACCAGGGTGCCAGGCTGGCTTGTACTCAGTCTGGGTGGGCTGCCAAGTGCGTTGCTTCTGTGGAAACTAATCACGGTCATCCTTCCTAGGCTCAAACTTGCACTTGCGATTATCATACCTAGACTTGGGTTCATATGCAAGTTTATGTTCTCTTTCTGCTATGAGAGCTTTGTTAACTAGAGTTTGGAAGTTCGAGAAATCCAGCATGCTGAGTTGGTAATGGAGGGTATGATTGAGTCCTCCAAGGAAGCGATCTATCTTCCTTTCCTCAGTAGACACATCGTGAGTAGAGTACCGAGCCAGATGGTTGAACTTATTCAGGTACTCAGTCACCAAAGTGTTCCCTTGGGTAAGGGCAAGAAATTCCATTTGCTTGACCTTCAGTGTACCGGCCGGAATATGATACTTGTGAAACTTTTCCTTGAATTTTTTCCAAGTGATGCTCTCCTCTGAGGGTCACATAGCCTTTGTATTGTCCCACCAAATAGCGGCAGGTCCTTCCAGATAGTGAGTGGCAAAAGGTACCTTGTCTGACTCTTCATAGCATGCTATTTTCAATTTCTTCTCAATCATTCTTAGCTAGTCATCACCCTCCATTGGGTCTACAGCGTGATTGAAACTCAGTGGCATGGTGCGCTGAAAATCAGATAACTTGGAATGTGTACCATTATGCTAATTCTGCCCCACCATAGTCTGCATGCTCTTCAGAAAATCCATAAAGTCCTGATTCCTCTTTTCTTTGAACATCCTCATAATCTAGTCTATAGTTGGTGCCTGGGGTGGAGGAGGTGGTGGATTCTTGGGTGGCTGCCCTGCCTGCCTGGCGGATCGACGAACTAGGGTATCGTCTCCACCATGGCTGTTGTCACTACAATGCTTCATCCTATATCCGTTCCCAAGATGTAGTACCAAATTGATGAGCAACATCCATAAGGGAAAATAAGGTGACAACAAGTAAAAACCAAATAAGATGCAATGAGAACGTAATAATTATACATAGCAACCCAACATTTTACATGCCAAGCTAGTAGAGGATATCATGACCAGTATTGCTTATACGGCAGTTGACAACATGCAAGACTACTATGAAGGATGCAATGCATACTCATGCTGAATTTGACACCAGCTCTAGTCATGGTGGTGGAATAGGCACTGGCAAACCGAAGGCTCCTCAGGGTCTGGTGAAGTCTCAGACTCAGAATCAGAACTAACTATGTTAATGACATCATTTGGGGCACAGGAGATGCGACGATGCTGGTGGGAAGACTCTCCCTCGAAAGAAGGGAAAGAATGGCACCCCAACATGGGAGCAGCTGGTGTAGCAAGCATCGAAGCCCACTCAGCTAGGGACTCATGGCGAGGACCAGACAAAGTGCCTGGCTGCTCGAGTGAGCTAACAGGAGTCTCCACAGGAGGTACAGTTGGAATAGTTGGAGTGGGGTAAGGTACAAAAGCGGGAGGAGTAAGTGCCTGTGCCGTCCTAGTGTTGGCATGCCTGCCTAGTGCGGGACAGCTCCTTAGCCAAACTGTTAATCAGCAGATACTTAGCGGTCAGATAGTGAGACAGTTGACTAACCACTCGGTCGCACACCGGATTAATAGACGCAAAAAGGACTTGCCCTTTCATAGGTGACATAGTGGGATAGTAGGAAAACCTGGGTGCGTCTGCCTATCCACCTCGTGGTAACGCAGATTGGTGAGAGCCTCAAGAGCGGCAAGCTGGATAGCCTGGTCAGGAGTGAAAGCGGCTCCACCCTTGGAAGAACAAGTATAGCTAGCATTGATGGAACCAGCAAACAGGTAAACCTCAGCATGATACTCATATACCGCATCCGCAATCTGCTCGTGATACACCTGGTACACCGGATCATCTCCATTGGGGTGGAGTCAAAGCTAGATGTTGCAAAGAAGTGGTGCAAAGCTAAATGGTGCAGGCTCATGATTGTAGTGGTGCGGAACAGGTGCCATCTACAGTCATAGGATCAGCTGGTCAGTAACACAAATGAATCTATATGCATGCCATGCAACAAACAAATGCAGTAATCAAAACACACCGACAAGCACTTAGAACTCTAAGTTTAATGGTAAACTAATGCTCGCGCTAGCTAGGGTGTCCTACAGTCAATGTGGCACTGATACGAAGCATTGTGGCACCCTGGCTCAAAGAACCGGATTGCCCTGTGTTCCAGCCCAGAGATCATGTCTTCTGGAAACACATAACAACTTGGAGCATAACTGAACCACTTTATTAATATGAGACAGATACAAAGGTTTGGTATACATGATATTATGAGGCCAGGTGGCACGTCTCATGCTCTGACAATATCTACATTATTTATGTGGCAACTCAAGGGCATCGGTACTAGTGGTGGAACACTACAGCGTAGCAGAACAACAGGGTGATGGAACTCCACTCCAGAGGGACACTGCTGGGACACGGCCTAGTTCGTGAAGTAGGGACCTTCCGAATTCCCATACCCAGCTTCTCCTGCATCTGGCATGATAAGCCCGGTGAGTACTTGGAATGTACTCGCAAGCTCACAGCAACCATAAGCATCAAGACAAAACTATAGCATGGCAATGGTGGGTTAAACATCTACTATCATAACAAAATAACTATGCATGATACTGTGGAACTTATTGAGGATCAAACTTCATTTAAGGTCACATGGACCAACTCACTTACCATCATGATCATCCACCACCATGATCATCCCATGATCAGCTCAGGTTCTTCCATCATTAGCATTGATTAGATAGCGTGACCTAGTTTGAACTATGCACAATACCATGGACTCTGCTATTTGAATAGATTTTACACTCTGTAGAGGTCGCACACTTTACCCACACCATGGACATTTGTCCAACAAAACTTGTCTACCGCATGACACTAATATCGTATCACCAACATCCTCTTAGGTCATGTCCTGGGTGGCCCCTTGTGTCGCTTCTCGACACACGCCACCTGATGGCTAAAAACTGTCCCAAACGGGGACCCTTGGCCAAATAACTCAGGCTCACAAGGTTACCGTAGCCTACCGGGCCAGGGTAGCATGCACGCCTAACCTTCCCTCTTTGGTGATACCGATAAGAGTGCATACAGTAGCCCAAGTCAAGGCCTCCCCATAAAGACAAATGTGGCTGCACTAGTAAGCTCGGATTGGTGGCACTGTTAGCAAAATTTTACCTCAACAACATTTGATCTAAGCCATAGCAAAATAATTTACCAAAGCAAAGCATAGTCATGACCATGGCATTCTTACTTACCTTGCGAAGCTAACAAGCAATTCTTGTGAATGCATAAACTACACTAGATATGGACCTACTGATCATAGTAATTGCAAATAATAACATGGTAGCAACATGGAAGAAATATTAGCAAGAAAATTATGGCATTATCAAGTTTTAAATAATGCAAAGTTTAATCAAAATTTATTCAAAATCATAGCTTGTGCAATGCCATCATGCAAGTGGATGATGTGGCTTGCCTTGATAAAAATGGGTGGTGCAATACTCCTGGTCTTCAGCACCAAATTTATTTTCCTCTGAAAAATATTTTTAAGAAGCTTGCATAAATGTCACATAATGCATTTTCTCTGTCTAGAAATTCTAGACAGCTTGGAAAATTATGAATTTTTGTCAACAGATAGAGGAGTTCAAGAAAAAAACCAATGCAAAAAGTTTCAATTCATTTGGACTCATGGTTTAAAAATGGGAGCTAGTCAAAGTTTCTGGTCTACTCTAGAAGTAAAACCGAAAATAGAAAATCCTGGAGGTGGCCACGTCAAAGCCGTAAACTTCCAGGGTGCCTCCACTTACTGCTTGGGCGCATGAGAGAGAGAGACACTGACAGGTGGGGTCTCAGCTGACTTTAAAATAGAGATAGAAGGGAACAGAGCGGCACGGCTCTGTCGGTGATGGTTCTCCAGCGAGGAGACCTCGACGGCGGCCGGAGATAAGCAGAATGGAGAGAGGATACGACGATGGTTCTACACGTACCCGTAGGATGGCCGGGAATGGATGGATATCGCTGGGAGATTTCTCTCCAGAATTGGCCACCGGCAGCGCTCATCAGAATCGTTCGTTCCAGCACGGGCTCGAGCAATTGAGCACATCAGCAGGACTAGGAGAAGAAGGAGGACTCAGGGGAATCAGCGGTTGGAGCTAGGCTAATCTAGGGGGCGGGCGGTGGCAGAGCTAGCTTGGCGGCGAAGCTCCGGTGGGATTCAAGGCCAGAGAGCCTCCTGGCCTTCGCTCGGCCAGCTGGGGGTCGATTTGAGGTGAGGTGAGGCCGGCTTGATGCTGGGAGGAGCCGGGCGGGGTGCTATTTATAACTGGGGGGGAGGTGCTGGCTCGGGTGCCGCCGTGGAGGAAACAGCCGGAGCAACGCATTGAGCTGGCTTCGCGGAGCGGGACTACGTGATGGGAGAGAGGTGAGGAAGACAAGGCCGCAGGGTAGGCTCCAGGGGCATTGAATGGGCCGGCCAGCCACTGTGCCGTACTGTGCGACGCATGATCCGCGTCGGCCGCATCCGCCGAAGCTCGCTACCAGTGATGAGGCACTTATAGATGAGCCACATGGATGGTGGGAAGGGCGTCAGCACGCCAGGACAAGGTACGGCCATGCGGGCGAGCGGCGCCAGCGAGGCCCAAGACGGGACGGCGCCTAGAGCGCGTCTTTGGCATGCCACACGCGTGGTCACCGCATACACTAGCGCATGCAGGGCGACATGGCCTGGCAGCCCATGTCCAGTGTGTAGTCCCTTCACCCAGTAGCCCATCAATGGCTTGGAATCGACCAGAGCTTGCCTGGACAGATCAGCAGCTTCCAGATAAGTTTCTGGACACAAACTTGGCAGAATTTTCTAGGGAATTTGGCTGGATGATTTGAGCTGAATTTTGGTGTGAGTGGTTTATCTAGGAGGGTCTGTAAACTGGAAAATTTTCAGGAATTATTGATGCCTGAAAAATATAGTTGCTTCACAAAGTGGCAATTCTATCCAGAAGGTTGCAGGAATTGTTTGGCCAAAAATTTGAGCTAGGCAATGAAATCTTTTAGAATATTGTGGCAAGATATGGTGTCTAAGACATGTGGGAGAAATTTGAGGAAGAATTGAGCAAGGAAACTATAGGTTGCTTCCCAACCTTAGGAAAAAATGAGCATTCCTTTTTAGAAAAAGGAATATATAAGAGCAAATAAAATTTAAGGCTTGGGCTAGAAAGCTTATGGCAGGGTTTTGGCAAGGTTTTGAGAGTCTTCGCTTACTTGGGAAAAGAAATGAAAAGATTCCCAAGTTCCAGAGTCCAATGAGTTGGTTCAAATTCCATCAAATAGCAAAAAAAAACAGCAAAGTTTTTTGAAAAGAAAAAGTTGTGAAAACCAGGGTGTCATAGCTATTACTCTCTGACGTGGCTCAAAATGCCATTTAACCCTCCTCCCATTTAACCCCAAAAATCCCTAAGTGTATGGAGCATTACCGGTGGTGCGGCTCCACGCCAATGCCATGTACACTAGACGCTTAGTTACTTTGGGGGGACAGGGCCAAATTTCCAAATCATGCCCTTCGTTCCGCATCTCCTCGCGCCCCCGCTGCCCCCACCGGCCTTGACCGCGCCTCCTCGCGACCCAGCTACCTCGCGCCACCGCCGCCCACACTGCCCTCAACCGCGCCTCCTTATGCCCCGGCAGCCTCGTGCCACCGCTGCCCACATCGCCCTCAACCACGCCTCCTCGCGCCCCAGCGACCATGCGTCCTCGTGCCTCGGGCAGCCCCGGTGACCTCGCCTCCTCGCGTCTGGTGGCATCACCTCGCGCCGGTGCTGGTACATGAGCTCCTTTTCCTCTCTTTCTTCTAGTTCCTATGCATTTGTAAACTAATTCTAGATTTTAGAGTTAGTTCTAGTTACTATACAATGCTATATTATGGATGTCAGTATGATGGATGTGGTTGAATTTTTTTGGATGCGCACACTAGTACAACAACCCCTTATAGGATTTTCTTATCAGTGGCGTGTACACATATTGAAACGCGACAGCTAACTTGGACAAATAGCAGCAGCGCTCCGGTTTTCATGGAACACTGCAGATAGTTTTCAACTGGCGGCATTTGCCCGACTCGAACTCCGCAGGTGATGTACGTCCAGGCCAGCCATCAGCTAGGAACTACTAGCAGCGTGCCATGGTAGCAAACATCGCTAGCTTACTAACTTGTAGCAGCGCCTCCATGTTGGAGGCGTTGCTTGTTTAGCAACTCCTAGCAGCGTCCAGTTGCTCCTGCACGCCGCCAACGAGATCTATGATGTGCTAGCTGCTGGCCAGAGCAATGCCGGCGAGACGTGGAGGTCGCGTTCATGCAACTAGTGTCCCGGCGTAGGCTATATATAGGCTGCATATATTAGCCGTGTCCAGTCCACCATGAACGTGTCTAACGGTGATGTACATACTAGCAGCGTGGTACAGTTACAAACGCCGCTAATGTGCCCTTGCAATAATTGTCCCATGTCTTCTTATCCACTTCTGTTTTCCTTCCCCAAACTTCACTCTCTCTTCTTTTTCCTCCAACACTCTCTCTCTTTTCACTTCTTTCTCCCCACAAGCTAGCTCCCACCCCTACCCATTCGGTTATGAGCTCTCCGTCATGGCCTACGAACCTGGCTGTGTACGGCAACTCCTCTCATAGTAAGAGTGGGTCGTCCGTCGGATCCGGCGGCATTTCGTATGCCACTGGCGTCGAAGGAACCCCAAATCCTAGAAGCCAACCTATGCTCTGTTGCGGCTGCAAATGCCCAGTTGTGAAGAGAACCTCACACACAGCAAGAAATGTAAGTCGAGAATTTTTAACCTGCGCACACAAGGGAACCGAGGTACAACCAAACATCTCTCTCTTTTCATTAGTTGATTAGGTATTGGTAACTCTCGGTTCGTTGCATTAATATATGTAAACACGCATGCATGCATCATCCATTCTCTTGCCATATATGGATATGGGTCGATCTCTTAATGGCTTACGTAAATCAATTGGTCGAGTACCACACTGGAGCACTCAGAGCCCAGTTGGATGATGCATTGACAGGCACACGAGAGAAGCAAATGAAAATGGATGAGAAGCAAGTAAAATTATTGTTATGCACATCCAAAACAGCGAGATGAGAGCCCAGATAGAGAACTTTAAAAAGCTTTGATATGCACTCCTAGTTGCTGTGATGATTTGTTTCGTACTCCCAGCTGGATCAGTAGCAGGATTTCTTCTAGTGGCATTGATTGCACTAATGATGTTTTTCGCTTAGGCTTTCACCTAGAGGAACAATTAATTGGCCAAGAATTGTTGTTAGTTATTTGAACGATTATTGCGTTCTTTTTACTTTTATGAGTGTACTCAGGATCAGCTCAGAAATGCAAGTAGTACTTCCTCATAGACCTATAGACTTTTCCATAATATATATAAACAAATTTGTGAACACCCTTACACAACAAGAAATTTAAAAACCATAAATACTACTACTAGCGGCATCTAGCATCATGCGCAAACGCAACTAATTAATATACCATACGCGTGCCCGATAGATTGAATGCTGCTAATAGTAATTTTGATGTAAATTTCCTAAAAACATGACAACATGCCCAGGATAACCAAAAATTAATTGGACATGTAACAAAAAATGTTCTACAACATGTATACAAACTTTTTAAGTCACGGAAAAATAACAGTACCATGATCTCTATCAAACTGGACAAACTGTCCTTCGAAACTCTTGATCATCCATTCGATATGTAAGCAACGTACGTCAAAAGTTTTATGTAACAATTTAAAATTTTAACAACAGCTTCAAGGTGTAAGATAATGACCCAATGGCAAAAATCCATCCAAAAATCCTGTATTTTAGATCACATTTATAATTATCTAAAATTTCTATTATATTTAGCAGTGTTTCCGTTATTTGGAAATGCCACTAATGTAAGTACTACCGTCTTTGGCGGACAGAGAACACTGCTAACATTAATTTTGATGTAAATTTCCTAAAAACATGAAACCATGCCCAAGATAACCAAAAATTTAATTGGGCATGTAACAAAAAATGTTCTACAACATGTATACAAACTTTTTAAGTCACAGGAAACAGTACCATGATCTCTCTCAAACTGGACAAATTCTCCTTCAATACTCTTGATCATCCATTCAATATGTAAGCAACATACGTCGAAAATTTTGTGTAACAATTTAAAAATTTAACAACAGCTTCAAGTTGTAAGATAATGACCCCATGGCAAAAATCCATCCAAAAATCATGTATTTTAGATCACATTCATAATTATCTAAAATTTATCTTATACTTAGCAGCATTTCCGTTATTTGCAAACGCCACTCATGTAAGTACTAGCCGCGTTTGGCGGACAGAGAACGCTGCTAACATTAATTTTGATGTAAATTCCATAAAAACATGCCCAGAATAACCAAATATTAATTAGGCATGTAAGAAAAAATGTTCTACAACAGTATACAAACTTTTTAAGTCACAGAAAAATAACAATACAATGATCTCTCTCAAACTGGACAAACTTTCCGTCGAAACTCTTGATCGTCCATTCGATATGTAAGCAACGTACGTCGAAAGTTTTATAACAATTTAAAATTTTAATAACGGCTTCAAGTTGTAAGATAATGACCCATGGCAAAAAATTCATCCAAAAATCTTTGTTTTTTAAATCACATTCATAATTATCTAAAATTTATCTTATACTTAGCAGCATTTCCGTTATTTGCAAACAGCACTCATGTAAGTACTAGCCGCGTTTGGCGGACAGAGAACGCTGCTAACATTAATTTTGATGTAAATTCCCTAAAAACATGAAAACATGCCCAGGATAAACAAAAATTAATTGGACATGTAACAAAAAAGTTCTACAACATGTATACAAACTTTTTATGTCGGAGAAAACTAACAGTACCATGATGTCTCTCAAACTGGATAAACTCTCCTTCGAAGCTCTTGATCGTCCATTCGATATGTAAGCAACGTACGTCGAAAGTTTTGTGTAACAATTTAAAATTTTAACAACAGCTTCAAGTTGTAAGATAATGAATCGATGGCAAAAATCCATCCAAAAATCTGGTATTTTAGATCACATTTATAATTATCTAAAATTTCTCTTATACTTAGGAGTGTTTCTGTTATTTGCAAACGCCACTAATGTAAGTACTAGCCACGTTTGGCGGACAGAGAACATTGCTAACATTAATTTTGATGTAAATTCCCTAAAAACATGAAAACATGCCCATGATAACCGAAAATTAATTGGGCATATAACAAAAAATGTACTACAACGTGTATACATACTTTTTAAGTCACAAAGAAATAACAGTACCGTGATCTCTCTCAAACTGGACAAACTCTCCTTCGAACTCTTGATCGTCCATTCGATATGTAATCAACGTACATCGAAAGTTTTGTGTAACAATTTAAAAATTGAACAACAGCTTTAAGGTGTAAGATAATGATCCCATGGCAAAAATCCATCCAAAAATCCCATATTTTAGATCACATTTATAATTATATAAAATTTCTCTTATACTTAGCAGCGTTTCGGTTATTGGCAAATGCCCCTAATGTAAGTACTAGCCTCATTTGGCAGACAGAGAACGCTGCTAACATTAATTTTCATGGAAATTCCCTAGAAACATGAAAACATGACCAGGATAACCAAACATTAATTAGGCATGTAACAAAAAATGTTCTACAATATGTATACAAACTTTTTAAGTCACATAAAAATAACAGTACCATGATCTCTCTCAAACTGGACAAAGTCTCCTTCTAAACTCTTGATCGTCCATTCGATATATAAGCAACGTACGTCGAAAGTTCTGTATAACAATTTAAAAATTTAACAACAGCTTCAAGTTGTATGATAATGACCCCATGGCAAAAATCCATCTAAAAATCCTGTATTTTAGATCACATTTATAATTATCTAAAATTTCCTTTAGTATTAGCAGCGTTTTCGTTATTTGCAAACGCCACTAATTTCCAACTAGCCACGTGTGCCACCTGGTGGACGCTGCTAATACTCTATAGACTAGCGGGGTTCAAGGGTCCCGCACGTTGCTAATCATCCAGCGGCGTTCAATCATCCTACACGCTGCTAATGTTTTCCGTACAGAAAACCGCCAGCTGCCCCGGCTTGGGAAAAACATCACCAAACCCGCACCCCTCTCTCCCCGCCGCCGCCCTCCTCGCCGCCCCTCCGCTCAACCCAATGTGCCGTCCTCGCCGCCGTCCTGACCCACCGACGTTCCCGCGCGCCGAACGTCGCCGTCCTGACCCGCCGACGTTCCCGCGCGCCGAACGCCAGGGGGGGGGGGGGGGGGGGGGGGGGGGGGGGGGGGGGGGGGGGGGGGGGGGGGGGGGGGGGGGGGGGGGGGGGGGGGGGGGGGGGGGGGGGGGGGGGGGGGGGGGGGGGGGGGGGGGGGGGGGGGGGGGGGGGGGGGGGGGGGGGGGGGGGGGGGGGGGGGGGGGGGGGGGGGGGGGGGGGGGGGGGGGGGGGGGGGGGGGGGGGGGGGGGGGGGGGGGGGGGGGGGGGGGGGGGGGGGGGGGGGGGGGGGGGGGGGGGGGGGGGGGGGGGGGGGGGGGGGGGGGGGGGGGGGGGGGGGGGGGGGGGGGGGGGGGGGGGGGGGGGGGGGGGGGGGGGGGGGGGGGGGGGGGGGGGGGGGGGGGGGGGGGGGGGGGGGGGGGGGGGGGGGGGGGGGGGGGGGGGGGGGGGGGGGGGGGGGGGGGGGGGGGGGGGGGGGGGGGGGGGGGGGGGGGGGGGGGGGGGGGGGGGGGGGGGGGGGGGGGGGGGGGGGGGGGGGGGGGGGGGGGGGGGGGGGGGGGGGGGGGGGGGGGGGGGGGGGGGGGGGGGGGGGGGGGGGGGGGGGGGGGGGGGGGGGGGGGGGGGGGGGGGGGGGGGGGGGGGGGGGGGGGGGGGGGGGGGGGGGGGGGGGGGGGGGGGGGGGGGGGGGGGGGGGGGGGGGGGGGGGGGGGGGGGGGGGGGGGGGGGGGGGGGGGGGGGGGGGGGGGGGGGGGGGGGGGGGGGGGGGGGGGGGGGGGGGGGGGGGGGGGGGGGGGGGGGGGGGGGGGGGGGGGGGGGGGGGGGGGGGGGGGGGGGGGGGGGGGGGGGGGGGGGGGGGGGGGGGGGGGGGGGGGGGGGGGGGGGGGGGGGGGGGGGGGGGGGGGGGGGGGGGGGGGGGGGGGGGGGGGGGGGGGGGGGGGGGGGGGGGGGGGGGGGGGGGGGGGGGGGGGGGGGGGGGGGGGGGGGGGGGGGGGGGGGGGGGGGGGGGGGGGGGGGGGGGGGGGGGGGGGGGGGGGGGGGGGGGGGGGGGGGGGGGGGGGGGGGGGGGGGGGGGGGGGGGGGGGGGGGGGGGGGGGGGGGGGGGGGGGGGGGGGGGGGGGGGGGGGGGGGGGGGGGGGGGGGGGGGGGGGGGGGGGGGGGGGGGGGGGGGGGGGGGGGGGGGGGGGGGGGGGGGGGGGGGGGGGGGGGGGGGGGGGGGGGGGGGGGGGGGGGGGGGGGGGGGGGGGGGGGGGGGGGGGGGGGGGGGGGGGGGGGGGGGGGGGGGGGGGGGGGGGGGGGGGGGGGGGGGGGGGGGGGGGGGGGGGGGGGGGGGGGGGGGGGGGGGGGGGGGGGGGGGGGGGGGGGGGGGGGGGGGGGGGGGGGGGGGGGGGGGGGGGGGGGGGGGGGGGGGGGGTGACGAGTAGGTGTCTTCGGAGAGTCCAACATGCATGGATGTCTGTTTACATCTGTTATGATTGCACTTGTGTTGAGTACTTTATATGGTTGTACCATTAAGTCCTTTAGTTCCAAAATTGCTAGGTACTATGTGCTACTTAAATGTGTTGAACATTTGATATGTTTATATTATGATCCAATGATAATAATTGCTAGATTTGGTTTTGGTAGATCAAAATGGTGCCATGGCACCACTTGGGCTACAAAATGTTGCATGACAGCATTTTGATCCTATTTTGCTTCCCATGGTTCATAGATGATGCAATGGCAGCAAAATTTTGGTACAACATCCTGCCAAACAAAATAAATAATTTTTATATTTTTATTCGAGCATTTTTTGCCACCAGTGTGCAGAACAGGACGAACCCACTATGTTGATAAGCTACTAGCAGCGTCCATCTGCAGCAAGCACTGCTAGTTCATCTGTTATTAGCGGCATTTAGCCTGGATGCTGCTAGTAGGTTATTCATTAGCAACATTTGCACCACACGCTGCTAGTTTAAAGTACCAGCGACGCGACAGTAGTGGCATCTCGGTCGAACGCTGCCAGCAGGCACTTTGAGACACCGCTAATAAGGGGGTCATGTACTAGTGACGTACATATATACTTGTGAATTGTGATGGAATGCATTATATATGTGTGTTGTGGTGCCGGCCATCGAGCCGAGGCAACATTGTGTTGCTCACGAATCATTTTGTGCTGTGTTTCTTTTTACAGGGAATGTCTAGAGTTCCAATGTTTTGGCAAAACATTGATTCATTTCTATTTCATTAAATTTCTGGCACTCAACATGTCTTATTTTTATCAAAGGTCTTGCTGAAATTTTGAATGAATTTTATAGATACTTTGTAGTAATTCTATAGGTTTTATAGATATTTTTGACTATTAGGTAACCATTTCATCTTCGCGGTCGACACATTCGGGCGATGGGGCATATGAAGATGTATCTCCGTCCGCACATAATGCCGGTCTTGACAGCGAAGGGGCATTTACGGACACGCATGATCTGGACAGCTACTATGATTCCACAGACGATAATCCGGATGAGGGCTATGTCATCGGCACCAACAGAGATTCTCCTAATGTGGACGATAATCTGGATGAGGACTATAATCCTAAAGATGTGACCAATAATGGAAAACCCGAGAGGGTGCGGAAGCCTAGGCGCTGAAACATGATCGGTACTGATAGGCCTGTGATCACTCGAGTAGGTGACAAGGGTGAGCCTATTAATCCAAAGAAATATGCATCGTACTACGACAACGCCTTAGGTGTCATCCTCTGAGAAGTCTGTTGGATCAATGACATCAACAGCTTCAAGTTCTTGTTGAAGAGAATGTGTGAAATTTCTACCTGACAAAGATGCATAAAAGATTCAAGTTCTTGAATAAGTACGACAACCTAAATGTTGAAAAGATTCTGGTGAAAAAACCATGCAATCACCAAGTTCTCCAAGAACTTGAGTGCTTGGAAATCCAGGGCCAAAAACAAGTTCCTTACTAGAAATTTCTCCGAGGTCCCCGTGGAGTGGCCTACGATTTCTAAATCGGAGTGAAACATTTTCAAGAAGCGCTGCGAGGGCCCTCTACACGAGACCCAGAAGGTATGGGGGCAGGACCTACGATCAAGGACCTTGAGTAACCACACCCTCAGAAGCCGTGGTTGGGCAGGGAAGAAGCCCAAGTGGGACAAGCAGGATGCTGCACTTGTAGTGGCGGGTGCCCCAAACCCCTTCACGTAATTCAAAGACCCGCTCAAACATGA
The DNA here is from genome assembly GCA_036873465.1 of Thinopyrum obtusiflorum. Taxonomy (NCBI): domain Eukaryota; kingdom Viridiplantae; phylum Streptophyta; class Magnoliopsida; order Poales; family Poaceae; genus Thinopyrum; species Thinopyrum obtusiflorum. The sequence goes on along the minus strand of JAAAWM010012125.1, from coordinate 22,226 downwards.
CTACGTCAGGGGCCGGTGCCATTATGATGAGAAGACGGGTGAATTTAGCATAGATAATGAAATGAAGCAACTCATGCTAGAACTGGTATTTAATTAACCCGAACGCTTAATTATGTTCTCCTAATTAAGTTGGTTTCTCCTTCCAACTAGTCATGTTTCTAAATGGTTCACGTTCCTATTGTAGCTAAAGCAGCATGCGAAACCTCAACGCTCCCAAGGGTCCTCAGATAGGTGGAGCACTCCTCTTAATCGGTCGATCAACGTGACCCTCAGCAAGGACCATTTTACAACGCCAATAGGTGATCGTGTGAATGGCACCGGAGACGATGCCAAATGGTCCATTCATTATCCCAAAGACCATGAGCTACAATGGCAGATAAGGAGAGCTGGCAAGGCTTGTGACACCCCCGGCTTAATCGTGCACTAATCATACACGCAAATGCACATGATCAAGCCTAAGGACTCACTTGAAGATATCACAACACAACTCTAGACACAAATTTAAAAAATACAAGCTTAATATTACAAGCCAGGGGCCTCGAGGGCTCAAATACACAAGCTCACTTACAAGCGTCAGCGGAAGTATCAGATATCTAAGTACAGATATAAAAGAAAGACAAAAAGGCCTTAAGAAGGCGGGGCAAAAGAAAACACTATGATCGAAAGGCGCATGCCTCCTGCCTGGGACCCTCCGATCCTACTCCTGGTCGTCGGCAAGCTCGTAGTAGTAGCCATCCTTGGGGTAGTAGTAGTCGTCGACAGGGCAGCTGTCTCAGGGGCTCCGTCATCTGGTTGCATCAAATGGATATGGGGAAAAAAGAAAGCAAAGCAACCGTGAGTACTCATCCGAAGTACTCAGCAGGCAAGGATCTACACGACATATGCAACATTATCAAAGGAAGGCTGTAAATGTGGACTGGGCTGCAGAAATGCCAGAATAGAAGGAAGGCCTAGTCCTATCGAACACTAGCATCTTCAGCGGTCTTGCAGCAACAGAAGAGAGTAGGTCAGTACAATATGTGATAGTGGTTGTGTCAAGTAACAGTCTCGCCCAGAGATCCTTCCTCGACTCCCTGCGAGAAAGCAATCCTAGAGCCACATATCCAGGTATCATCTCAAGTTCTAGTTGTATCGATCGGGATACAACTCCGAGTGTTCTTTACCGTAGGACCGGCTATCGATAGATGTTTTCTTCCTTGCAGGGGTGCACCAACTTACCCACCACGGTCGCTTAACTCCGGCCGAACACACTTTCCTGGGTCATGCCCAGCCTCGGCCAAATGATACACCGCAACCCTACCTAGAACTCAACAGAGAGGACCCCATCGGTCTATATCCTAAGCGCTCAGGGGTCTTGGGCCATCGCCATGTGCACTCTGGGTCGTTGCGTGCAGGGTGGGGGGGGGGGGGGGGGGGGGGGGGGGGGGGGGGGGGGGGGGGGGGGGGGGGGGGGGGGGGGGGGGGGGGGGGGGGGGGGGGGGGGGGGGGGGGGGGGGGGGGGGGGGGGGGGGGGGGGGGGGGGGGGGGGGGGGGGGGGGGGGGGGGGGGGGGGGGGGGGGGGGGGGGGGGGGGGGGGGGGGGGGGGGGGGGGGGGGGGGGGGGGGGGGGGGGCAGGCGGCACAATCAGGATGGAAGCAGTGGATCGCTACGGGTAGGGCTATGTTAAAACCAACGAACTCGTACATAACGGTTCATCATCTTTATCAATGACAGGGAAATATCTTGAATGCTGTGCAAAGAAAACAGACAGACAACACAATAAGTTCTGCTAGCACATTAAGTTGACGTACAGCCCTTTCTAAAAAAAGTTCAGGTACAAAATTAGAACAGGTCACAATCAAATGTACTGGCACATCAGTGCTTCACACCCATAGGTCGGATTTAACTAGTATCTGACAAGATTCAGTTGTTACCTCAAATTAGAGCACATCCAGGCAGCCAGCCCTGCCTCTTCTCCCAAAGAAGCAGTGGCCTCCGCCGCGCGATGGAGTAGGCCCTGTGCCATCCATCGTTCCAAGCAACACGGGGAAAGTCTGACGTTGACTCCTGTAATGGACATCGTCAACGGACCCTGGCACCAGCGGCGGCGGCAGGACTTCGATTGATGGATTGACCACTTCTTCGACATGCACGAACACTCGATACAGGTACATCCCTAACGTGGTCCGCGGCGGCCTTGGTGGTGATGAATAGTACAACCCCGGTTCCTGCACCGATATCTCAACACCAATCACCTTCGGTATGGTGGACGGCTTCTTCATCAATGCCATAACCGTCAGAGCCGAGCTGTCTGGAGGAACAAACATACTTACGAGCTCACCTCCAAGGTCGTTGATAAGCTCATTCATGGACTCGTCGTTCCAAGCATGTCAAGGCATGCCATGGAAGGTAAGCTTTGTTAAAAACTCAAGCTCAGAGGGCACTGAGCCCCATCCTGGGTGCCACCGATCAAAGCTCATGAGCGCGCCATCGCAGAACAAATGCCGGGAAGATTCGAACACACGACTGCAGTCGAAAGTTGTCCGAAACCTGACGAAGAAATCAGCCGGTGGCGGACAGACTTCGACGAGCAAGTCACTTATTCGGATGTCGTGCGCAATGCCAAGAGCTTTGACAAGGTCGTCCGGCGAGATGGGAGGCCGGTTGCCGTTGATGGTTACCATCAGCACTTTGCCGGCAAACTGGTCGTCAAGCGCCGCCATGCCACTGTTGAGCGACAGCACGCAGCGACCGAAGGCAGGACGGACCTCAGGATCTCCGGCTTGGAGATCCGCATTGACCGGCGACATGATAGTGAGCTTGAGTACAGGGAGTACAGGAGGGGATTTGGGGGAACTGAAGTAGGAATTGAGATTCCAGAGGGGGGGGGGGGGCGGGAGATTGGGGATGAAAAGGTAGCTTGAATTTCGAACACGAGCCAATATGCTCTCGGCGCGCAAGCGCACAAAAACACCGGTGGCGCCCACATGTCGGCCTAAGAGTCCTTATTCTTTCTTTTTTGGAGAGCCCGGCCTTTTTTTTTGAGGATGTTTTGAGAGCCCGGCCTGAGAGTCATAATTGACCTGTTTGGCATTGCGTTACTACTCGGCCCATATTCAACGACACCTCACTGGCCCAAACAAGTGTACATCATCGAAAAGACACTGAGCTCAAATTATATAACTTGAAAAAGAGAGATACACTCTGAACACTGGAGAATGGTGATGCCCTCATTTAGCCCACCAGTAGTTCGAGACAATAAACAGTTCGAAACAACGATATATACAACATTCAAACACTGACTAGTGACTACTACTGACATAAACAGCAAGACATGATAGTTCATAAGAAGTCTTGCTACACCACCAAAATGCACCCATTTGCAGCGCTCAGACTCTCATGATCCAGACGAGAATGACATTCTAAACAGAGCCAACTATTACATAGTAAGAGTGACATAGACGAGGATGACCAAATGACAAGGAATATGCATAACAAAAGAAAGAACTACCCATCCAGAACAAACAGCAAAGACAACAAAGTCATTCGAAGAGATGATCCAACACCATCATAATTTGCAGCCCCACTTCAGCGACCAATGATCCGGAGACACCAGTACTCCACCCTTTCGACGCAACAGCCCAATTACCTATCAACCTGAAGGCTTGAACCACATCACTGCCTGTCGTAATTGAGACATCCAAGGATCAAAGTTAATCCGGATGCCTTTGTCATTCTCACCTTCTTTTGGCTACAGGCTGTATCGTTGACAATCAGGGGAGTTTGCTCCCGAACTCCTAGGGCTCGCCGTGTAGACACAGTTTTCCATAGCAAACAGAGCCTCTCTGCCATCAAGGTCCTTGCCAACGGTGATCTCCTGGTTAATCGGATAATTGAGTCCGAGAAACTGAGAGTGTGAACCAAGGTTGTTTACCCGCCTCCAACTAAAATATCCCGAAGGCCCCAACAAGCTGGTATCCTGCTCATAGACGTAACAGCCACTGTCCGGATACTCACGTATTTCACGGTGCTTGTATATAGTGGGTTTTTTGCAATATAACTTTTCCAGCTCATGTGTCCGAATGATCATCAGTCTTTTGCCGTTGTCTGATCGAGCGAGGAACCAGTTGTGCTTCCCTGTTTTTGGCAAAGGTGGTGTGATTACAAAGGGCAGTAACTGTAGGGACACTGCATCATATCAAAAAGGACAGGCATTGTTAATGTAAGATCAGCATTGTTCAGAGTATGAGTAGGATAATGCAAGAAACATCATTGATATGTCCCTGTTCGAACTGGGAGGAAAATATAGGGAAATGTATACTGGGTTCGAAAATATAGAAGTGCCATGCATGGTTATACTCATGTTATCTCGCAATCGATTCTTCACAGGAAACTACCATGTCATGCATGTTATGGAATCATGTTCTGTCCTCACAAACAAATTCTTCAAGGTAACTAATAGACCATGCATTGTTATATACTCATGTTCTGTGGGCAAAATTTTTGTGAGGATATTATTCTAGCCATTGATTGCTGAAGGGCGAATATAGGTATGTACACATGGTAAGCATTACAGGATTTCACTACTTCCAAATATAGAGTTCTCCATATGCACATTTACTTCCCTAATGTATGGTTAGATGAAACCAACAGTGTGGTGCATGTTTCTACATCATGAAAATGAGGAAACTAACATGGCCATTGATACACACTCATATTTAGTAGTAGTACATAGATTACTGTAAAATAAGGAGAATATCCATATATTCCTAACCGTTTGATTATTCAGGGGTACAAATTGGCTGTAATGACATGATCACAATTGCATGAATTAACACATTCCAAATATAGCTGATTTACGGCATCTCTAATACATTGCCATAGTTCTACTCAAATTCTGCTCAAATAGGGATATGCCAATCATCACAAAAAGTTCAAACAGTGTCATGGCGTCATCATTAACATGAGACGGAAACAACTTACACGCGCCGTCCCAGCAATACGTTGTGCCATCTGCTTTGTCGATCGCGTAGATGATGCCATTGTGTTCAATAGCATCACAGAAGTGCGTATCAGCTTTGATGATGATCCACTGCGAGCTGAGTTGTCTCCAGCTAAAGAAGGCACCGGCGTAAAGATAGGCGAGTCCGCGGTCGAACAAGGCAATTAGCTTGAAGTCTGCGTAATTCGCATGTCGTGTGGGCACTTTGCAGATTACAATCTTCTGCAAAACAAGGTCCGTCCAACTGACGTGGTAATCTAGATGACTAGGACCGCGATGGTAAAACTCTATATAATCCAACGGAGGAAGGATAATCTCATGGGAGGTCTGGAAGTTCACGAGCACAAACTTTTTACCGTCTTCTCTGAAGGCAGCCATCCAGTGGGAGTTCATGCCGACCCAGTACATACCTGCCAAGAAGTTTCGGGCGATGGTGATCGGATCGAAGTCGAGGGAAATGATGTACGGCGACCCACTACATACCTGCAAAGAAGTTTCGGCTAATGGAGATCGGATTGAAGTCGAGGGGCATCATGTACGCCTCCGTATCATGGTGAGCCAATCTCGCAAGACCAGATAGCAGCAAGCAGGGTGTCTTGAAAAGCTTTGGCCTCGCTTCGATGATGGCCGTGTGCATGCCCCTCGAGCATGCAGCCAGCCGCAGGGCGCTCAACATATCCATACACGAACAACAGAGGTCGAGGACGTCACTGGGGAGATTGCTCCAATCGCGGCTCATATGGATCCTGCGCGGTTCGCGTTCGGCATGGTGGAGTTTGGAAGGTGGGGTTTTGGGGGGCTTGATTTATGGGGGAGAAGGCTGTCGGTGCTGGAGCGGCTAGCGAGGGAATAGTGGTACTGGGGGAGGCGAGCGAGGCGAGGGTATGCGGGGGCACAGTGAGATAATGAAGAGTGACCTTAGGATCTCCGGCGAGACGGAGATGGAGATGGAGTGGTGCTAGGGGAGAGGGAGACGAGGCGAGGCATGCTATACAGCAGCGGTGATAGTGACTGCACAGTGCACAAGGTGAGGCTGACTTTGGTAACCCGGACACGCCGCCTGGACTGGTGTCACCTCGGGCGCAGGGTCTTGTCACTTCACTGTGAGGACCGGATGAATAATAGTATTTTGACCATCAAGTGTACCACAGTTGTACTACTACTACTAGTAGGAGTAGTAGGAACATGAGTACACTCCCGTGCTAGCATGCCTCTGGGTTCACTTCATCCTCCGGCTATCATCCATATTGCGAGCAGAACCAAATTCTCGTGCATGTGAAAGCGCGAAGAAGGACTTTTCTTTTTTGAGGATAACCGCATATTCCTTAACCATAGTAGGAACATGAGTAGTACTCCCTCCGGTCCTCTTTTGTATGCGCATAACTTTTTCAGTATTTGTCTAATTAGTCTGCGTATATACCCTTTTGCATGCGCCCATTTCCCTCCATGCCCCGCATTCACAGCATTAATTAGCGTACGCATGAGCAGCTGCAGCCAGACTCCAGCCAATAAACTGCAGCATGCAAGTGGGCCACTCTGTGCGCGTGGGAGAGAGAAAAGGCAATCGAAGAGCTCGTCCAATCCATTGCATGCAGCAGTCAAACCACCGCACCTCTCCTCATGCATGCGCATAACTTCTCCCATTTACTTCTCCATCGGGAACCGATTTTCCTCGGCTTTTTCACTACTCCTTGATCTTCATTTGCATCCAAACCACACTGCATTCACATTGTTTTAACCTCTTCACATCCACCTGGAGTAATTCTGAAGCCCCTATAAAAAATCATCTTCTTCAGTTAGACTAGCCATCTTCCTAATTCTCCAAACCATAGCCCTCCGGTCTAGTGGTTCCAAATGGCGAAAGAGATCGAGATGCAGGTTTTTAGCGTCCAACATGTCCTCGTCGAAGGCTCGTTGAGCATAGTTACCACAGTCACCGACCACCCAAGGGTTGTTCGGAAGTGGATCAACAATGTATCCAACTCCCTCCAAAAGGTGGAGATGAATGTCATCGGTCTCGACACAGAGTACACGGAGCGTGCCACTGGGAAGATCCAACGCGCCACTGTCCTTCAGTTGTGCCTCGAAGATGATGTTTTGGTGTACCACATCATACACGCACCCTCCATACCAGGTGAGCTTCACGATTTCTTGTCTCAGGAGGACATATACTTCTGTGGGGCAGCCATCACAGGGGACAAACAGAAGTTGGAGCCGTACAACCTTGATTTGAAAAGCATCGCTGACCTACAAACCAGAATAAAAATTCCTGTAGAAGATTGTGATAAACCGACACCATCCCTATTTGACGTAGCAAATTTTGTGCTAGGAACAAATCTTCAGAAGGGTGATGAGACGCTGGCATTAAGGTCATCTGGATGGGAGAATTATCCCTTGACGTATGAGCGGATAAAATATGCTGCCCTCGATGCCCGTGTGAGTTTTGAGATAGCTGCAAGGTCCAGAGAGCTTGTTGCGAAGCCGTCTCCCATAGAAAATGAGAATAATAATAATAATAATAATAAGAAGAAGAAGAAGAAGAAGAAGAAGAAGAAGAAGAAGAAGAAGAAGAAGAAGAAGAAGAAGAAGAAGATGCTGCACCAGCAGCAGGGCATTATGGATGGATGAACTATTTCCTCTTTTGTAAAAAAATATTCCCTCTCTATGTATATTGATATAGATGGACTATTTCGATGGTGTGCATGTCTTTGGAACAAGTAGTAGCATGAGTCCGCTTGACTATAAGGAACTATTTATCCGCCTAGATTTCTCTACTACTCCTTCCAGTGATCGGTATGCAATGCATGTGTCCGTAGACATGACAGCTTGTCCATGGAAGTTCAACTACGGCGACCATCACGTTTCATCCACTGCCACTCGCGATTCCCACGATGCCGCTCCAACCCACGGCACCACGTCCCCCGACGTGCGCCTCACCCCTCTCAGCCGCACTGCCCCTCTGCCTTTGTGTGAATGACATGTGGGCCACCTTAAATGCGGCGAGCATCAAGTTTCTACCACAGCCACACGCGATTCCCACGACGCCGCACGAACCCATGACACCACACGTCCCGCACCATCGAATTTTCATCCAGCGGCTGTGACACATTTCGTCCCGGGCATCAATCCTCAGCTGGAGTACTTCTGTACTATAGGTAGTACCCGCCGGTGTGGCCATCTACGCCTCATAACGCCCCGACGCCCAGCTGTGACACCCTCGCCATGGCCACGCCACCACCGGCCGGTTCATCTCGAATGAGTGAGTCGCGAACCACACCACCACCATGAGAATGACATGTGGGACAGCCGCATTTAAGGTCCGCATGTCATTGACTCATAGGCCGGGCACTAAGCCACTGAAGTTCGGTCCCGTGGGCCCCAAGAGGGAAATGTAACTCCTGCGGCAGGCCTTGTGGTGCTCCCGCAGTACGAGCTCGTGCCAAACCCGGAATTTGTTTCTTACTACTACCAACTACTAGTAAGGTACACGTGCATTGCTCGCATGAGATTCTGGTGGTTTGTGCATTATGCTTCTACATGTGGAGTCTTCTAGATTCTACATGTGGCAGAATCTAGTGGAATGTAGATGATATCCAACGGCCAGTAGTGCTCGGATTTGCCATCTTTGTACCGTCGGATTGGCTTCATCCAATGACCAACTTTCAAAGTTATGGTTTGGGGGGGGGGGGGGGGGGGGGGGGGGGGGGGGGGGGGGGGGGGGGGGGGGGGGGGGGGGGGGGGGGGGGGGGGGGGGGGGGGGGGGGGGGGGGGGGGGGGGGGGGGGGGGGGGGGGGGGGGGGGGGGGGGGGGGGGGGGGGGGGGGGGGGGGGGGGGGGGGGGGGGGGGGGGGGGGGGGGGGGGGGGGGGGGGGGGGGGGGGGGGGGGGGGGGGGGGGGGGGGGGGGGGGGGGGGGGGGGGGGGGGGGGGGGGGGGGGGGGGGGGGGGGGGGGGGGGGGGGGGGGGGGGGGGGGGGGGGGGGGGGGGGGGGGGGGGGGGGGGGGGGGGGGGGGGGGGGGGGGGGGGGGGGGGGGGGGGGGGGGGGGGGGGGGGGGGGGGGGGGGGGGGGGGGGGGGGGGGGGGGGGGGGGGGGGGGGGGGGGGGGGGGGGGGGGGGGGGGGGGGGGGGGGGGGGGGGGGGGGGGGGGGGGGGGGGGGGGGGGGGGGGGGGGGGGGGGGGGGGGGGGGGGGGGGGGGGGGGGGGGGGGGGGGGGGGGGGGGGGGGGGGGGGGGGGGGGGGGGGGGGGGGGGGGGGGGGGGGGGGGGGGGGGGGGGGGGGGGGGGGGGGGGGGGGGGGGGGGGGGGGGGGGGGGGGGGGGGGGGGGGGGGGGGGGGGGGGGGGGGGGGGGGGGGGGGGGGGGGGGGGGGGGGGGGGGGGGGGGGGGGGGGGGGGGGGGGGGGGGGGGGGGGGGGGGGGGGGGGGGGGGGGGGGGGGGGGGGGGGGGGGGGGGGGGGGGGGGGGGGGGGGGGGGGGGGGGGGGGGGGGGGGGGGGGGGGGGGGGGGGGGGGGGGGGGGGGGGGGGGGGGGGGGGGGGGGGGGGGGGGGGGGGGGGGGGGGGGGGGGGGGGGGGGGGGGGGGGGGGGGGGGGGGGGGGGGGGGGGGGGGGGGGGGGAGTAGTACGGAATGCTCCTACTCTATCAACGAGCCCCATCTGACACCAAATTTCTTGGCTTCCGTGCTACAGCTAGATCTTCCCCTCGTTTCTGTTTTCCAACCTGGCAGCGGGCGGGGTGTGGTTTGCCAATAGTCGGTTTGCTCAACGGCGGTCCCACATGAAAGTGAAAATGCTAGGCAGCACGCCTTCCCTAAGCTATGTGTCGTGTCGAACGGGCCGTGGAGTACTCCCGATTCCCGGGCTGTGTGGGGGGAGTGCGACGCGAACGCGGCAGGCCTTTTCCTTTTACTAGCAATGTGCCCGTGCGCTGCGACGGATCCAAAGTAGTAGAATAGTAGTACTTGTTCACAAACTTGAAAGAAATCACTCTTGTTTTGATATACTCCTAATATATTACTCCCTTCGTTCCTAAATATTTGACTTTTTAGAGATTTCAAATGGACTATCACATACGGATTATATACACATATTTTGAAGTGTAGATTCACTCATTTTGCTCCGTATGTAGTCACTTATTGAAATCTCTAGAAAGACAAATATTTAGGAACGGAGGGAGTACTTTTCACTCAAAATATATTTCTCAGGCTATTTTGATGAGGTGAGGGAGGGATGTGGTTGCTTTCAAGATAATAAGGGGTTTTCTACAAATTGGAGCAGAGAAGTGGGCTATTGTTGCAAAAATGCCACAACTTACCTCACAACCGTTAGATGTAGATCTAATGGTCAGAAATGACGGATGGTAGACACACCACCATCACCAACTGAGTCTTTTATAGGAGTATATATATTTCTCAGGCTGTTTTGATGAGGTGAGGGAGGGATGTGGTTGCTTTCAAGATAATAAGGGGTTTTCTGCAAATTGGAGCAGAGAAGTGGGCTATTGTTGCAAAAATGCCACAACTTACCTCACAGCCGTTAGATGCAGATCTAATGGTCAGAAACGACAGATGGCAGACACACCACCATCACCAACTGAGTCTTTTATAGGAGTAGGAGTAGAGAAACATGTATAAATTGTAACATTTTGGTTCTGCTCCTTGGCACGATCGATAGATAGAAATAACGATTGGAAACGCTAGGGCGGGGCTATTTCCGAAAGATAAGCAGGGTACGTAGTAGCTAGGTTGGCGCATCGTCGGTTTGGTCACACGCGGTCCGACATGTTCTAGTGTTTCTAGCAAGATGCCCGCGCGTTGCACAAAGTTGATGGAAAAGGTAAGCACAGCTTATAAATTGACGGATGGAGTGCTAGTTACAGTGATGCATATAATTAAGCAAAGGGATCGCACATGTCGGTATTGACTGGAACAAGAATGCAATAGCACAATAAGAATTAAGGCCATGATGATGATGCGATCACAGTGGTGGTTACAGAAGGCAAGAAGAAAGATGCATCCATCAACGTACAACCTCCTCCTCCTCAACTTAGTGCGCCGGGCCACCGACCGGCGGCTAAGGAGCGGCGGCTTTTGTGGCGAGGTCGAGGTGCTTCTCAGCAAAGGCATCCAAGGCTTCCAGCCGGTTGAGGAAGGCCAACATCGTAGCGTCCTCACTGGCCTTGTAGATACCTATGTACACGATTTGCTCGTACACATGGATGTGTAGGTCGACGAATTCTTGCAGGGCGAGGCGCCTCGCGGCGAGCGCGACCTCCAGGTGGACATTCTTCGTGGCGTCGGTGGGCAGTCGCAGGGCCACCAGTGCTTGAAAGAGGTTCCGGCCATGGAGGCCGATTAGGGTGGCAGGCAATGAGGAGCCCGGGCGCACGGGCTGGAGGAGTACGGCGATGTCGTCCGCGAGCTTCTTGAGGATGGTGAACTTGTTGGTGGTGGCAACGATCATCTGGTCCAACTGAGAGTCGTAGTTGGCATCGACGGCAGCCATCCACCAGCCGGTCTCCAACACCGTCTGGAGACGATCCTCGGTGCCATGCCACAGGCCGACGTCGTGGACCATCTGGCACAGCCGCTGGCCGCTTGCCCGCATCGCCGCCATGGGTCTGGAGTGAGCTCTTTTGCGCTTAGTGTAGGTGCTTAGGCAAATGCTTAGGTGCGTACGATGTGGTAGATGCATTGGAATGGAGGGACGCCTTTATATGAGGGCAAACTGCGTTGCATTCACATCATGCAGCCTCTTTTCCCGGTCCTCCTCCCATTACTTCCCTCATGCATTAATTGAAGGAGGATGCATTGGCCGTTCAACATTTCGGGAACCGCTACTCCCTCCCTCGTCTACATTAAAGCCGTATCGGGAACTGCGCCGCCCGCTGTCAAATCGAATAGTACTGCGCCGCCCGCTGCACGCCCGGCTGAACACGCCTCCTCGCCTCCATCAAACCCCTCCGTTAAACCCGCATGCAAACCGAGAAACCTACTCCGGCCACACATCCGTTCATGAGCGGGCCGGAATTAAACGCAACACCGGCCGAGCTCCTCCCGTCCGCCCTCAGTTTAAACGAGGCCAGACGCCAGCCAAGCTCCTACCGTCCGCCCTCTATTTACACGAGGCCAGACAGACAGTGGGCAAGAATCGCACCCCTCCGCTGCTCCCCCATCTCCTCCTTCACCATTTTCTCCACTCTTCCGATGGCTTCTGAGGAGCCGTTCTCCGGCATATTACCCGGCTGGGTGGCCCGCCGAGCCCTCCGGATACGGGCGAGGCCGCTTGGTGCTTCACCAACCTCGCTTGGCCTGACGGAGCCAGTTGCCGCCCCAAGCAGGCGCGTGGTTCAGCAACTCGCCGCTCCAGTTCAGCTCGATGAGGAGTGGTGAGTTGCTCCACGCCGGCACGGCGGCGAGCACACCGGTACGGGCGTCGTCGCTGCCGCATCGTACTGCGCCACCAGTGTCTGCGGTGCCACACCTCCCGTGTCTGTGGGCGCGCCTCCCATGCCTGCGGCAGGGCCATGCAGGCAGAGACAGAAGCCGGGTGCGTGGAGAGCGACGAGTCGGTGGCCAGCTTCTCCGTGTCCGCCGCCATCATCGAGGAGAAGTAGAACACGGGAGGCCGCCGCCACTTGGGTCCCATGAATGCCACCGCCGAGGCGACGACTGCGCATTCAGGTGGTTTCTTTGCTTCTTCGTCTCTTCCGAGGACCTTCGTCGACCCCGCAAAGTGTCTGCCGTACATGAGGAAGACAAAGGGATCCACGGGCGGCCATTTAGATTATGTACTCCCTCTCCAGCTGGCGGGAAATTTTTGTTCTAAGAATGGATAAATTGTATGTATCTATAACTAAAATAAGTCTAGATACATCCATTTCTAGGACAAGTATTTCCGGACGGAGGGAGTATTAATTATACCAAGAGAGCCGGATTGGCACCGCTTAGTTCATGTAAATGTAATGAAATCCATCATGTTTATATGAAGATCTGGCTTTTTTATACGAAATCCTTCATGCTTATATGAAATCAGTCCGTGTTTGCACGAATTTCATCTGGTTGGTTATAGTTGTGAAAATGTATGCCGCTGGCGTTTGATGTCGTCCTCCGCGGAAGGAAGCGGGAGGAAATTTGCCGGCTGCCGTTGGAGATGCTCTTATGCTGGAAATAATAGAGTGACATCCAATCCATTTGAGTTAATTGCGTGTATGATTGTCCCTCTATAAAAAGTTAATTGCATGTACAGTGTACACGTGACTTGCAGGGTGGCTACAGCTTCGTACAGAAAGTTAAAAAGAAACAAGTCCATCCTTAATCTTATATTCTAAGTACTCTGTGGGTTCCACTGTCAGTACAGTAGCGAAAGAAGTATATATTAAATAAGTAATATATAATATAAAAATCTAAAGTTAAAGACAGAATTCGAACTCATGTCATCACATTGTGAGCATCCGGCACTAACCAGTCCAGCACATTTTTGTTGTATACCATGCTGGAGATATATCTCCATGTCTACTCTTATACTCCATCCGTTCCTAAATATTTGTCTTTTTCAGATTTCACATGGACTACCACATATGGATGTGTATGTAGACATATTTTAGAGTGTAGATTCACTCATTTTGCTCCATATGTAGTCACTTGTTGAAATCTCTAAAAAGACAAATATTTAGGAATGGAGGGAGTAGAAAACAGAGTTGGTGATGATGGTGTGCGTGCCATCCTGCAATATAGGCCGTCGGATTTATATCTAACGGATAGGAAGAAAACTATGGCAATTTTGCAAAAATATACCCACACCCCTCTCCATGTTTGCAAATACGGCCTTCCCTCGTTCATCCTTTTCTCTCACAAGATAAACTACTCATACAAATGCATCTTGATGTTCCGTGCAACGCACGGGCATCTAGCTAGTTTCTTTTAAAATAGTTACTGCGATAATTGGGTTGAAGTGATATATTTTATGTCTGCCCCGAATGATTTCAGATTCACTAGTAGTAACAAAGAAAAGGTTGCCTTGTTAATTAACAGAAAACAGGGTGAATACTATCACATGAGGCCGGTAAAAACGAGGCACGCTGGGTTCAGCATCATCGTCACTACAGCTGTGCGTGCGCGAGAAGTCTACATATCGAGGGGGCTACTGAGCGAGGCACAGAGACACAATGTTCGAGAGAGAAACCAATTGACAGATTACGATCAGATCGAGTTGTCACTCTTCTGCTGTCATTGTTGGGGTGGGGAGGGGGAGGGAGAGAAAGACGTATCGAGAGTGTGCGCGGTAGGCACAGAGGCACAACTAGTGAGTGTGTGTGTATGTGTGTGTGTTTGAAAGAGGAGTAGATAGATTACTATCAAGATCGAGGTGCCGCCCTACTCCTTCGGTGTCGGGTAGTGTGTGTGCGTGTGTGTGTGTTTGAGAGAGAAGCCAGTCGATAGATTAGTATCAAGATCGAGGTGTCACCCTACTCCTTCGGTGTTGGGAAGTGTGTGTGTGTGTGTGTGTGGTTGTGTGGGTGTGGGTGTGTGTGTCAGGGGGGGGGGGGGGGGGGGGGGGGGGGGGGGGGGGGCAGTGACACTTACATATCCCTACTCTTATAAAAAACAGAGTTGGTGATGATGGTGTTCCTGCCATCCTGTAATATAGGCCATCCGATTTATACCCGACGGACCCCCCCCCCCCCCCCCCCCCCCCCCCCCCCCCCCCCCCCCCCCCCCCCCCCCCCCCCCCCCCCCCCCCCCCCCCCCCCCCCCCCCCCCCCCCCCCCCCCCCCCCCCCCCCCCCCCCCCCCCCCCCCCCCCCCCCCCCCCCCCCCCCCCCCCCCCCCCCCCCCCCCCCCCCCCCCCCCCCCCCCCCCCCCCCCCCCCCCCCCCCCCCCCCCCCCCCCCCCCCCCCCCCCCCCCCCCCCCCCCCCCCCCCCCCCCCCCCCCCCCCCCCCCCCCCCCCCCCCCCCCCCCCCCCCCCCCCCCCCCCCCCCCCCCCCCCCCCCCCCCCCCCCCCCCCCCCCCCCCCCCCCCCCCCCCCCCCCCCCCCCCCCCCCCCCCCCCCCCCCCCCCCCCCCCCCCCCCCCCCCCCCCCCCCCCCCCCCCCCCCCCCCCCCCCCCCCCCCCCCCCCCCCCCCCCCCCCCCCCCCCCCCCCCCCCCCCCCCCCCCCCCCCCCCCCCCCCCCCCCCCCCCCCCCCCCCCCCCCCCCCCCCCCCCCCCCCCCCCCCCCCCCCCCCCCCCCCCCCCCCCCCCCCCCCCCCCCCCCCCCCCCCCCCCCCCCCCCCCCCCCCCCCCCCCCCCCCCCCCCCCCCCCCCCCCCCCCCCCCCCCCCCCCCCCCCCCCCCCCCCCCCCCCCCCCCCCCCCCCCCCCCCCCCCCCCCCCCCCCCCCCCCCCCCCCCCCCCCCCCCCCCCCCCCCCCCCCCCCCCCCCCCCCCCCCCCCCCCCCCCCCCCCCCCCCCCCCCCCCCCCCCCCCCCCCCCCCCCCCCCCCCCCCCCCCCCCCCCCCCCCCCCCCCCCCCCCCCCCCCCCCCCCCCCCCCCCCCCCCCCCCCCCCCCCCCCCCCCCCCCCCCCCCCCCCCCCCCCCCCCCCCCCCCCCCCCCCCCCCCCCCCCCCCCCCCCCCCCCCCCCCCCCCCCCCCCCCCCCCCCCCCCCCCCCCCCCCCCCCCCCCCCCCCCCCCCCCCCCCCCCCCCCCCCCCCCCCCCCCCCCCCCCCCCCCCCCCCCCCCCCCCCCCCCCCCCCCCCCCCCCCCCCCCCCCCCCCCCCCCCCCCCCCCCCCCCCCCCCCCCCCCCCCCCCCCCCCCCCCCCCCCCCCCCCCCCCCCCCCCCCCCCCCCCCCCCCCCCCCCCCCCCCCCCCCCCCCCCCCCCCCCCCCCCCCCCCCCCCCCCCCCCCCCCCCCCCCCCCCCCCCCCCCCCCCCCCCCCCCCCCCCCCCCCCCCCCCCCCCCCCCCCCCCCCCCCCCCCCCCCCCCCCCCCCCCCCCCCCCCCCCCCCCCCCCCCCCCCCCCCCCCCCCCCCCCCCCCCCCCCCTTTGTGTGACACATATCTAGCTATACTAAGGGATAGGTAGATAGCATTTGTGCAAGGCATACTTAAAGCATCACGAAGATAAACAAAATTGTGTGCATGCAAGTGCCGGAAAAATGAAGCGAGAAACAATGTGTGGGAGAGAGAGAGAGAGAGAGAGAGCAAAATCTCAAAACAAAAGGTGCCCTGTTGGAATCCCATTGTATGTATTCATATGGTTCCGGAACTCGAGTTAACCTTAGGCATATGTGTGAGAGACATTATTATACTTTGAGACATTAGTGGCTGTGGGTGGGCGGAATTAAAGGGGTGGGCATGTTCGACAGAGAGAGCGCGTGTGTTTCTGTGTGAGAGACTTGTAGGACGGGGTAGAAAGAAGAATTCTAACCTTGATGGAGGGAGAGAAATACACGACGTGCGTGTGTGTGATTCCGATGACCACAGTGAAATGAGATATGTATGCGTGTGAGAGAGATTGGACAATTCATTCACGTAACACTATCTATTGACCGTGGATGTGCATCGCTTGAACATAAATCAATATCTACTTTGTATCATGGCCAAAGGTACAATATCGATTCAACGCTATAAAGATTGGACACTCACATATCATATTTGTGTCTATTTAAACCCCCCCCCCCCCCCCCCCCCCCCCCCCCCCCCCCCCCCCCCCCCCCCCCCCCCCCCCCCCCCCCCCCCCCCCCCCCCCCCCCCCCCCCCCCCCCCCCCCCCCCCCCCCCCCCCCCCCCCCCCCCCCCCCCCCCCCCCCCCCCCCCCCCCCCCCCCCCCCCCCCCCCCCCCCCCCCCCCCCCCCCCCCCCCCCCCCCCCCCCCCCCCCCCCCCCCCCCCCCCCCCCCCCCCCCCCCCCCCCCCCCCCCCCCCCCCCCCCCCCCCCCCCCCCCCCCCCCCCCCCCCCCCCCCCCCCCCCCCCCCCCCCCCCCCCCCCCCCCCCCCCCCCCCCCCCCCCCCCCCCCCCCCCCCCCCCCCCCCCCCCCCCCCCCCCCCCCCCCCCCCCACGCGCCACTACACCCGTACGATTGGCCGCGCCCGTGTGAACGTCCAAGTTATTGGCACATCATCCCGAGTTATTGTCTTTTTTTCTGGGGTGGACTTCACACCAGTTATTAACTGCTGACGCGTGCCCCGTGTACACAGTCTCGCATGACCTTCCCGCTAGCACGGTCCAAAATTAGTTGAAACTGGATATGAACGATCCCGCGGGCGGCAAAATCTCCCGCCT
>JAAAWM010012125.1:0-2500 GCA_036873465.1 Thinopyrum obtusiflorum | reverse complement strand
AGTGAATCTACACTCGAAAATGCATCTATATACATTTGTATGTGGTCCATACTGGAATCTCTAGAAAGACATGTATTTAGGAACAGGGGCAGTACATTACACAAAATCGTAGGTGGCATGTAGGAATTCCAGTGCACTACATTAGGCTCCCTTAGAGTGCCTGCTAGTCCAGCACACAGAGTCATGTCTAGTTTATGGTACGCACACAATCGTTAATTGGTGGTTTAAATATGCGCAAGGGATATGCAATGTAGTATCATGTAGGGATGTCTGAAATTAGCCGTGTCAACTTGCAGATAGGGTTACACAATGAAAAAGTACAAGATGTATGTGGCAATTTCGTGGAACATCGCAAAAAAAGGAGAGGCAGCGGTGAGCCTATATAGTGTGCTATATATGGTACGCCACTCCTCCATTGCAATCATCATGACATGTTATTTGTATGTCAGTTCTATTAGCCAAGTTTCTTAGGGACAGTTATTACGAATTATCCTAAGAAAATAAGCACCTGTGAATATAAGCTCCATGTAATAAGCCAACCAGTTCTTTTCATTGTGTTTTCAGCTTATGGAAAGTCTAGATTGCATTATATTTTTTTCATTTTGCTGCCCATATGAAAATTAATTTGACTTGCAAACATCACGAATTGAACCCAGTGCAGTAATTAATATGATAGGAAAACAGACCATCAGTATTTGCTCAAAATGCAAATACAAAGATACCATCTACTTGGCACAATCTACTTTGGTCAATGTTTTCCATAGAGATCCTATTGCCTAATTTAAACGAAGAAATTAGATATGTAGATGTCATACATGAGACTACCTCATACCTCCGTTCCTAAATATAAGTCTTTCTAGAGATTCCACTATACCCCCCCCCCCCCCCCCCCCCCCCCCCCCCCCCCCCCCCCCCCCCCCCCCCCCCCCCCCCCCCCCCCCCCCCCCCCCCCCCCCCCCCCCCCCCCCCCCCCCCCCCCCCCCCCCCCCCCCCCCCCCCCCCCCCCCCCCCCCCCCCCCCCCCCCCCCCCCCCCCCCCCCCCCCCCCCCCCCCCCCCCCCCCCCCCCCCCCCCCCCCCCCCCCCCCCCCCCCCCCCCCCCCCCCCCCCCCCCCCCCCCCCCCCCCCCCCCCCCCCCCCCCCCCCCCCCCCCCCCCCCCCCCCCCCCCCCCCCCCCCCCCCCCCCCCCCCCCCCCCCCCCCCCCCCCCCCCCCCCCCCCCCCCCCCCCCCCCCCCCCCCCCCCCCCCCCCCCCCCCCCCCCCCCCCCCCCCCCCCCCCCCCCCCCCCCCCCCCCCCCCCCCCCCCCCCCCCCCCCCCCCCCCCCCCCCCCCCCCCCCCCCCCCCCCCCCCCCCCCCCCCCCCCCCCCCCCCCCCCCCCCCCCCCCCCCCCCCCCCCCCCCCCCCCCCCCCCCCCCCCCCCCCCCCCCCCCCCCCCCCCCCCCCCCCCCCCCCCCCCCCCCCCCCCCCCCCCCCCCCCCCCCCCCCCCCCCCCCCCCCCCCCCCCCCCCCCCCCCCCCCCCCCCCCCCCCCCCCCCCCCCCCCCCCCCCCCCCCCCCCCCCCCCCCCCCCCCCCCCCCCCCCCCCCCCCCCCCCCCCCCCCCCCCCCCCCCCCCCCCCCCCCCCCCCCCCCCCCCCCCCCCCCCCCCCCCCCCCCCCCCCCCCCCCCCCCCCCCCCCCCCCCCCCCCCCCCCCCCCCCCCCCCCCCCCCCCCCCCCCCCCCCCCCCCCCCCCCCCCCCCCCCCCCCCCCCCCCCCCCCCCCCCCCCCCCCCCCCCCCCCCCCCCCCCCCCCCCCCCCCCCCCCCCCCCCCCCCCCCCCCCCCCCCCCCCCCCCCCCCCCCCCCCCCCCCCCCCCCCCCCCCCCCCCCCCCCCCCCCCCCCCCCCCCCCCCCCCCCCCCCCCCCCCCCCCCCCCCCCCCCCCCCCCCCCCCCCCCCCCCCCCCCCCCCCCCCCCCCCCCCCCCCGATCGGAGAGGCTAAACCCTAGAAGCTAGCCTATGGTATGATTGTATGTTGTTCTACGGACTAAAACCCTTCGGTTTATATAGACACCAGAGGGGGCTAGGGTTACACAAGGTTGGTTACAAAGGAGGAGATATACACATCCGTATTGCCTAGCTTGCCTTCCACGCCAAATAGAGTCCCATCCGGACATGAGACGAAGTCTTCAATCTTGTATCTTCATAGTCCAACAGTCCGGCCAAAGGATATAATCCGGCTGTCTGGATACCCCCTAATCCAGGACTCCCTCAGCTACTTTGCTGCATCACCCTCTCCTCTTCGGGGAAATCCAATGCAGTGCTCAAGAGATAGCAAGAAGAATTTCTGGCACCGTTACCGGGGAGTCTGCGCAAAAGTCAACATACCAAGGACCATCACAATCCCTATCTCCCGCATTACATTATTTTCCATTTGCCTCTCATTTTGCTCTCCCCCAATTCACCCTTGCCGTTTTATTCGCCCTCTCTCTCTATCCTCCCTCTCCCTCTCTATTTGCCTCTTTT
>JAAAWM010012124.1:0-181383 GCA_036873465.1 Thinopyrum obtusiflorum | reverse complement strand
GAGTAAGACTCAAAGCTCGACCACGGCAGAAGAAAGAAAAAGGATGAAGGTCATCCCCTATGCCTCAGCCATAGGCTCGATACGATATGCCATGCTGTGTACCACACCTGATGTGCGCCTTGCCACGTGTCTGGCAAGGGGGTACAAAAGTGATCTAGGAGTGGATCACTGGACAGCAGTCAAAATTATCCTTAGAGGAATAAGGAAATGTTTCTCGGTTATGGAGGTGATAAAGAGTTCGGCATAAAGGGTTACGTCGATGCAAGCTTTAACACCAATCCGGATGAGTCTCAGTAGCAAACCGGATACATATAGTGGAGCAGCCATTTGGAATAGCTCCAGATGGAGCGTGGTAGCAGCATCTACAATATGACATAGAGATTAGTGAAGTAGACGCGGATCTAAATGTTGCAGACCCGTTGACTAAAACCTCTCTCACAAGCATAACATGATCAAACCCCAGAACTCATTGGGCGTTAATCACATGGTGATGTGAACTAGGTTATTGACTCTAGTGCAAGTGGGAGACTGTTGGAAATATGCCCTAGAGGCAATAATAAATTGGTTATTATCATATTTTCGTGTTCATGATAAACATTTATTATCCATGCTAGAATTGTATTGATCGGAAACTCAGATACATGTGTGGATACATAGACAACATGTCCCTAGTGAGCCTCTACTAGACTAGCTCGTTGATCAAAGATGGCTATGGTTTCCTAGCCATAGACATGAGTTGTCATTTGATAACGGGATCACATCATTAGGAGAATGATGTGATGGACAAGACCCAAACTATGAATGTAGCATATGATCGTATCAAGTTTATTGCTATTGTTTTCTGCATATCAAATATATGTTCCTATGACCATGAGATCATGCAACTCACTGACACCGGAGGAGTACCTTGTGTGTACCAAACATCGCAACGTAACTGGGTGACTGTAAAGGTGCTCTACAGGTATCTCCAAGGGTGTCTATTGAGTTGCATTGGATCAAGACTAGGATTTTTCACTCCGTATGATGGAGAGGTATCTCAGGGCCCACTAGGTAATACAACATCACAAGAAGCTTGCAAGCAATGTGACTAATGAGTTAGCCATAGGATCTTGTATTACAGAATGAGTAAAGAGACTTGCCGATAACGAGATTGAACTAGGTATGGAGATACCGACGATCGAATCTCAGGCAAGTAACATACCGATAGACAAAGGGAACTGCATACAGGATTAGCTGAATCCTTGACATCGAGGTTCGGCCGATAAGATCTTCGTAGAATATGTGGGAACCAATATGGACATCCAGGTCCCGCTATTGGTTATTGACCATAGAGGTGTCTTGGTCATGTCTGCATAGTTCTTGAACCCGCAGGGTCTACACACTTAACGTTTGGTGACAATATAAGTATAGTTGAGTCATTATGGTGGTTACCAAAGGTTGTTTGGAGTCCCGGATGAGATCCTGGATGTGACGAGGAACTTCAGAATGGTCCGGAGGTGAAGATTGATATATTGGATGAAGCGTATTGGAGTCCAGAATTGTTCTGGGGGTACCGGGTGATGACCAGCATGACCGAAAGGGGTTTTGGGGGCCCAGGCAAGTGTTGGGGGGGCTCATGGGCCAAAGGGGAGGGGGCAAACCAGCCCACTAAGGGGTTGTGCGCCCCCTCACCCCATCTCACATAACCAGGAGAAGTGGGGCGCCCCCTCTAGGGTTCCCTCCACATGGCTTGGGGGGCAAGCCACCCTAGGGTTTCCCTAGGGGGCGCCCCCATCTGCCTTGGCCGCCACCCCTAGATGGGATCTAGGGCGCCCCCTCCTCCTCCCTTCCCCCTATATATAGAGAGGTGGAGAGAGGGCAGCCACACCCATCTATGCCACGGCGCTGCCCTCCCTCTCCCTCGTAGTCCTTCTTCTTTTCCGTGAGGCTTGGCGAAGCCCTGCTAAGATTTCTCCACCATCACCGCCATCACGCCGTCGTGCTGCTGGAGGACTCGAGCTACTACTTCACCATCGCTCGCTGGATCAAGGAGGTGAAGGCGTCATCAAGCTATACGTGTGTTGAACGTGGAGGTGCCGTCCGTTCGGCACGGGGATCGGGAGTTCGCGGGACGGATCGTGATTGGATCGCGAAGACGTTGACTACATCAACCGCGTTTCTTAACACTTTCGCTTAGCGATCTACAAGGGTATGTAGATGCAATCTCTCCTCTCGTAGATGTCCATCTCCTAGATTGATCTCGGTGAGCGTAGGAAATTTTTTGTTTCCCATGCAATGTTCCCCAACATGCCGACCCCAACCCGGGGGCTGGCGGCTCTGGCTCGGGGGCTGCCGCCGCGGACCGCGTCCAAGTTGCCGTCTTCACGGTGGTGACGGCTCCATCTTGGGCTCAGCCGATCCTTGCTTTCCTGGAGAGTGGAGCGCTTCCCATGGATGAGATCGAGGCCCGGCAAGTGCAATGTCGGGCATCCGCCTACAGCATCATCAACAACGAGCTTGTCAAGCAAAGCATGACGGGCGTCTTCCAGCGCTGCATTGAGCAGGACAAGGGCATAGAGATCCTCCTCGACATCCACGAGGGCGAGTGCGGGCACCATGCTGCCTCGAGGTCCATGGTGGCCAAAGCATTCCGCCATGGTTTCTACTGGCCCACAGCCCTCAAAGACGCTGAGTCACTCGTCCTCAAGTGTGAAGGCTGCCAACGTTTCAGCAAGCGCAGCCACCAGCCGGCTTCAGCCCTGCAAACCATCCCGATCACCTGGCCCTTTGCCATCTGGGGCCTTGACATGGTGGCGCCCTTCAAGACCGCCCGAGGCGGCATGACACCCTTGCCGGTGGCCGTTGACAAGCTCACCAAGTGGATCGAGGCGCGACCGATTAAAAAATTGGATGGGCCGACGACCGTCTGGTTCGTCAAAGACATTGCGGTTCGCTACGGCGTCCCGCACAGCATCATCACGGACAACGGCACCAACTTTGCCAAGGGCGCGCTAGCGCAATACTGCTCTGTATCCGACATCTGGCTCGACTTGGCCTCCGTCACTCACCCTCAATCCAACGGCCAGGTCGAGCGAGCAAATAGCCTGATCCTAGCCGGCATCAAGCCACGACTCATCGAGCCCCTCGTCCGCTCACCCAGCAGCTGGCTCGATGAGCTGCCGGCCATCCTCTGGAGTCTTCAGACAACGCTGAATTGGTTGACCGGGTTAACCCTGTTCTTCCTCGTCTATGGAGCCGAAGCAATTATCCCAACCGACACTGAGTTCGACTCACCCCGGGTCACCATGTACACGGAAGCCGAAGCCAAGGAAGCCCGCGAAGACAGCATCGACCTACTCGAGGAGGCGCGCCTGTTGGCCCTCAGCCGATCGGCCATCTACCAGCAGAACCTGCGACACTACCACAGCAAGAAGATCAGGCCCCTCGCATTTCACGAGGGTGACCTCGTACTCCGACTCATCCAGCAGCAAGCCGGCCAGCACAAATTGGCCTCCCCTTGGGAGGCACTAGTAGAAAAAGGGCCTAATGTGAAGCTCATTAGTCCCGGTTTGTAATTGACCCAGCACTAATGTGACCATAGTGCCGGTTCCAATGGCTAGGCGGGCGGCGCTCATTAGTACCGGTTCGTGGCGAACCTTTAGTACCGGTTCGTGCCATGAACCGGTACTAAAGAGGTGGTCGCAGGCTGTTGTCAGGCTGGGGCCCCACCAGCACCTTTAGTACCGGTTCATGCCACGAACCGGGACTAGAGATGCACCTTTTGTCCCGGTTCATATAACCAACCAGGACTAAAGATATCACTACATATAGTGCTTCGTCCAGCCCGAGCCGTAGCGCTCTGTTTTCCCCTCCTCTCTGTTTTTTCCCCTCTTGCTCGAGCTCACCTCCATTCTTGCCAAAATTTGTGAAGATTTGAAGGCACCCCATCCATCCAAGTGATCACAAAGGTTAGCAACTTTGTCCTTTTATCTCTCATTGCTAGATTAGCTCTTGCATGCTCTATAAGTATAGTGATTTGTGGGTTTTTTAGTTTGGGAGGAATTATATGTGGTAGTTTATTTGATTTATATGCAATTTGAGGTCAAAATAACTCTTAGTTTGCATATGTAGGTGTGGTTTACTTAGTGCCTTCCTGTCTTCGTCCTAACCACCATCGATCGTCCGCACCATCCCGTCGCCGGCACCACCTTGTGGTGAGCCTCTTGTTCTTATCTTTTTTATATAAAAAAATCATGTTTGTGTGATTTATATATATAGTTACTTGCATAATTATCTTACCCGGCCCGTACATTGTTTGTTATACATAGTGCCATGGTTTTGATATCCGTCCCCGTCGGCCCTCGTCCGGGTTATGATTCGGATGTGGTATATTCTCTTTTAAAACTATTTGTTGCATTTCGTGTTTATGACAAATTATGCCCATCAAGTTGACATAGATATTTTTATCTAGGAGGTATGTGAACCGGAAATTCCAATAGACCCTATTGTCGAGAGGTTAAATTTAGTTGAAAAAGAAAATGAGTATTTGAAAGAAAAATTGAAAAGAATTGAGGGGGAGAAGATGGAATTGGAGTTGCATGTTGCAGATGTCGTCGATGATCACAAGATCAAGATGGAGAAAATGCGCTTGAAGATTAGAAAGATTAGAAAATATGCCATCGATAGTGAGATTTGGTATCATTATGTTGTTGGATCAATTGTTACCTTAGTTGCGATCTTGATCGCATTTGTTGTTGCATTTAAATGCTTTAGCTAGAGAGTTATTTGTATGTTGTTTTATGAGAATAAGTGTTGTATGAACTTTATGTATGAACTTGTATTAATTTGGTCTTTTTGGTGCTGTGTAATGAAGATGAGCCGGCAATGGATGTACGATGACCGATGCTCTCCCCAGTTCGTTAATGGCGTGCGTACTTTTCTGCTTGCGGCTGAGGCAAATAAGCGGGCGGATGGTTTTATGCCTTGTCCATGTGCTGGCTGTAAGAATGATCGGAATTACTCTAAGTCAAGAACCATTCATGTCCACCTGTTTGAGTCCGGTTTCATGCGCCACTATAATGTTTGGACCAAGCATGGAGAAAGAGGGGTAATGATGGAAGACAATGAAGAAGAAGAGGACGACGACGACAGCTATCCTGGCCATGGGTTCCCTGAATACGATGGTACAACAATGGGGGAAGAAGTTGAGCCGGCAATGCGGGAAGAAGCTGAAGAAGAGGCATCAGATGAGCCCGCTGATGATCTAGGTCGGGCCATTGCCGATGCAAAGAGAAACTGCGCAAGTGAAAAGGAGAAGAAGAAGTTGTAGCGCATGTTAGAGGATCACAAGAAATTGTTGTACCCGAATTGCGAAGCTGACAAGAAAAAGCTGGGCACCACACTGGAATTGCTGCAATGGAAGGCAGAGAATGGTGTATCTGACAAGGGATTTGGAAAGTTGCTGATAATGTTAAAGAAGATGCTTTCAAAGGACAACGAATTGCCCGAGAGTATGTACGAAGCAAAGAATGTTGTCTGCCCTCTAGAATTAGAGGTGCGGAAGATACATGCATGCCCTAATGACTGCATCCTCTACCACGGTGAGTACGAGGATTTGAACACGTGCCCGGTATGCGGTGCATTGCACTATAAGATCAGCCGCGATGACCCTGGTGATGTCGAGGGCAAGCGCCCCAGGAAGAAGATTCCTGCCAAGGTGATGTGGTATGCTCCTATAATACCATGGTTGGAACATTTGTTCCAAAACAAAGAGCATGCCAAGTTGATGCAATGGCACAGAGAAGACCGTAAGAAAGATGGGAAGTTGAGAGTACCCACTGACGGGTCGTAGTGGAGAAAAATCGAGAGAAAGTACTAGGAGGACTTTGCAGGTGACGCAAGGAACGTATGGTTTGGTCTAAGCGCAAATGGCATTAATCCTTTTGGGGAGTAGAGCAGCAATCATAGCACCTGGCCTGTGACTCTATGTATGTATAACCTTCCTCCTTGGTTGTGCATGAAGCGGAAGTTCATTATGATGCCAGTGCTCATCCAAGGCCCTAAGCAACCTGGAAACGACATTGATGTGTACCTAAGGCCATTAGTTGAAGAACTCTTACAACTGTGGAATGGAAAAGGTGTACGTGCGTGGGATGAGCACAAACAGGAGGAATTTAACCTCCATGCGTTGCTGTTTGTGACCATCAATGATTGTCCTGCTCTCAGTAACCTTTCAGGACAGAGAAACAAGGGATACCACGCATGCACGCACTGTTTGGATGATACCGACAGTATATATTTGGATAATTGTAAGAAGAATGTGTACCTGGGACATCGTCGATTTCTTTCGAGCAGGCATCCCGTAAGAAAGAAAGGCAAGCATTTCAAAGGTGAGGTGGATCACCGGACGAAGCCTCGCCACCGTACTGGTGATGATGTACATGATATGGTTAAGGATTTGAAGGTAATCTTTGGAAAGGGTCCTGGCGGACAATCTGTTCTGAATGACGCTGACGGACGCGCACCCATGTGGAAGAAGAAATCTATATTTTGGGACCTACCCTATTGGAAAGACCTAGAGGTCCGCTCTGCAATCGACGTGATGCAAGTGATGAAGAATCTTTGTGTGACCCTGCTTGGCTTCTTGGGCATGTATGGGAAGACAAAAGATACACCGGAGGCACGGGAGGACCAGCAACGTATGCACGGAAAAGACGGCATACATCAGGGTCATGCCAGCTACGCTCTTACCAAAGAAGAGAAGGAAATCTTCTTTGAATGCCTGCTCAGTATGAAGGTCCCATCTGGCTTCTCGTCGAATATAAAGGGAATAATAAATATGGCAGAGAAAAAGTTCCAGAACCTAAAGTCTCATGACTGCCACGTGATTATGACGCAACTGCTTCCGGTTGCATTGAGGGGGCTTCTACCGGAAAACGTTTGATTAGCCATTGTGAAGCTATGTGCATTTCTCAATGCAATCTCTCAGAAGGTAATCGATCTAGAAACCATACCAAGGTTAGAGAATGATTTGGTGCAATGTCTTGTTAGTTTCGAGTTGGTGTTTCCACCATCCTTGTTCAACATCATGACGCACGTCCTAGTTCACCTATGCGAAGAGATTAATGTTCTGGGTCCTGTATTTCTACACAATATGTTCCCCTTTGAGAGGTTCATGGGAGTCTTAAAGAAATATGTTCATAACCGTGCTAGGCCAGAAGGAAGCATCTCCAAGGGCCATGAAAATGAGGAGGTCATTGAGTTTTGTATTGACTTTATTCCTGACCTTAAGCCAATTGGTGTTCCTGAATCGCGGCATAAGGGCAGACTGGGTGGAAATGGCACGCTAGGACCGGAACAAATAATATGTATGGACGGGCATTCTCTCACTCAAACACACTACACAGTTCTACAAAATTCCGCCTTGGTGGCTCCGTATATGGAGGAACACAAGAATATTCTACGCTCCAAACACCAGCTCCCAAGCCTATTGACTCAGACTATGAGCGCCAAATCAGGAAGGCATATCAAGCACAACAAAAGAAGGAGTCAAGGTCGAGCTCGAGCCAAGTAGCTGCCAAAAAAAGCGGAAAAACTGTTCCCCAGCTGGGAGAACAGGCGGTGCAATCGATCCCCCCGCTCATTGTACCAACACACATGAGTACCGACGCCAATCAGCTGGTAATAACCGACGATCATAGAAGGCAGGCTGCAAAGATCGGATGCACTATAGAACAACTCCTAGAGATCGAGCCCATGGAAAAGTTTACAGAGCAGGAACTAAAATGGAAATATGCCTGCGGCAAACCTCTAGTCAAGCCTGAGAAAGTCAAGAAGCTCTCAACAAGAATGTATGAATTGCATGAATGGTACATGAAAATTGCCAAGACTACCAATCGAGAGTCCCTCATGGTGAGAGTCAAGCCAGAGCATTACTACAATGCGAATGCTCTGTATGTTGAGTTTACAGAACTGTTTTAGTTATTCAATCAAGATGCACTCAACAAATCTATCGTCAGTTGCTATTGTCTGTAAGTGATTTCTTTCTGTAATTTAAGTCTCAAGCTAGCTGTAGTGCTCGTTGATCATTGCCTGTAATTATCCTCACTATATTCTTTTCTGTGGTATTATGCAGAATGAAGATCTATGAAATGAAAAAAGCTGGACGCTATGGCATTGGGTTCATTGACCCAAATACCATTAATCAAGAAACATGGTCACAAGAATGGTCGAAAAAAGACACAGAGAAAACCTTGCTAGAGTTCTTGAAGCGCCTAAATACCAATCGAGATATACTACTTCCTTACAACTTCGAGTGAGTCACACTGTCTTGTACTACAAATTCTGTTTTTGCTTACTAGCTAGATGTTAATAAGTGTATAGGGTTTAGGGCAGTTGATGAGTGTTATGCACATGCCCGCTTAATTTATACATGCAAACATTTGCGCATGTAGTTTCCACTGGATCTTGTTAATCATTCAAGTTGAAGATGAAAAATTTGAAGTACTGGACTCACTACTTAAACCAGATACTGAGTACTCAATCATGAAGGGGATGGTCGACAGGTAATTTCAATCATTATCGAACTATATGTCGGCCTCTTTAGTTCGTCATTTCCTGATATCAACTAATTAATAACTCCTTTATTCATTTTCTTTGCCGGCGGGCAGGGCTTGGGAAAAGTTCATCAAACAGGTTCCAGGTCAATGGAAACAAAAGCTGAAATGGCATCGACCCAAGGTAATTAATTAAGTAGTACTAGCTAGCTACCATCTCTTTAATTCTAGTTTCAATACCATTAATTATCAAGCTTGATTAATTATTATCTGATTGAATACTATTCTCGTAAAGGCTCTGAAGCAGGCGCCGGGGATTGATTTATGTGCATACTATGTTTGCGAGAACATTCGCATGATGGCGTCCGAAAGGAGCTTATATAATAGACAGCTATGGGTACGTTTGCCAAAACACTATTCACAATTTTTACATCATTATCTAATATATATACACACAACTAATACATGCATATTGATCTCCTTCTTTAAAGTTCTTGGAGATGTGGGATAAGCTCCTACCAACGGATTGCGTACGAGCAATTCAAGAGGAAATAGCGGGATTTTTGCTCGACCAGGTCATAGATCCCAAAGGAGAATTTCATTACCCGCTACCTCAGTAATGCCTCCATATATGTAGGAGAAATTGTATATACCAAATTGTATATATACATGTGTATGTGTGAATGGTGGTGCGAGACATTCGATGATATATATATATATATATATGATCGGTTCTACGAGAAAATCTATTTATATATATGCATAACGTGTACAATATGTAGTATCGTAAAATACCAGCAAATGAAAAAGAATTAAATGGAAAACACAAAATTAAAGGAAAAATAAATCATAAACCCAAAAACCCCTAAACCTTTTAGTACCGGTTGGTGTTACCAACCGGTACTAAAGGTCTCCCAGCCCCTGGCGCGGGCTCGTGCCACGTGGTGGCCCTTTAGTGGCGGTTCGTGTTGAACCGGGACTAAAGGGGGGGGGGGGACCTTTAGTCCCCACCCTTTAGAACCGGTTCCAGAACCGGTACTAATGGGCCTCACGAACCGGTGCTAAATCCCAATTTTGCACTAGTGAGGGCCCCTTCATCCTCAGCAAATCCCCGTGTGACCGCAACGCCTACTACCTCATCGATGCACTCAAGCTGAAAAATGCAAGAAAGACACAACCGGCGAGAAACAAGCTGACCATGGAATGCAGAGCTCCTCCGCCCGTTTTACAGTTAGCTGTATGCACGTATGTATTGCTACCTTTTGAAGTTTAATGAAAGCAGCAGGACCCCCCGAACGACACTCGGGGCTACCCTTCCTATCAATTATCATGCCTCGCACACCCTTGTGGTTTTTGCGTTCCCCCTCCGGGTCAGTTCATCCGGCTCGGGGGCTCGGGGGCTAGCCGGATCGACCGCCACTGGCGTCCCCCTTAGTCCATTTCGGCGTGTCCGAGTCACCAAGGCCTTTCCCTTCGCCCTAAGACATAGTCCGGCTCCGGCTGTTCAGCTGGCAAGAACCAAGGGCCGAATGCACTGGCACGTGGAGATCTACTAAATTGGATCGGCCGGATTGGTCCATCCAGCCCCACCGCACTAAGTTGCCACATGACCGGCTACGCGCCAGCCGGCTTCGCCGCCTGCCGCCAGCCGGCCCAATGGATGTTTCGCTAACGCTCAACGTTGATAAGCCTAAGTATTGCGCTCTCCTTCCCGAGGCGGAACTACTTGTCGTGGACTGGAACCCGACTGCTCGACTAGCGGGAGGGAGGCCTGAAGAGGGGGCAAGCAAGAAAAATTTTTAAGGACAGAAAGCAAAAGCGCAAACACTCGCAAAAATATTTACATCACAAAGAGGCCCACACCCAGAGTTCATTACATTTCCTTACACCCCCAGTGGGTGGACTTGTCACTTAACAAAGTTCCAAGAAATAAAAAAGGTAGGTCGGCCTCAGGCGGTGGCCGCATCGAGTTACGCGCTCGCCGACTCCTCCGCGCTAGCCGCGGTTGCCGTGCCTGCATCAACTTGCTTCGGCTCCTCCGCGTCGGCCTCCAGGTCCGCCGAGATGCCAGTGTCGTCCAGCGCGGACTCGTCGTCCGCATAGGCATCCATCTCGTCGGAGCTGCCGACTGGGTCATCAAGCGCCAAGCCAAAGTCGTCGGGCGGAAGCTCCCAGCCGTCTTCCGTTCGCTCCACCTGGAATTCATCGTGCGCAGCGAATGAGGCGAGATAGCTTGCTCGCTCGATGATCCGGCCCGCCCACTCCTCTAGGTGGGCCTCCGTGCTGGCTCGCTGGGCCGCCAGGTGATCCAAGTTCAGGTCCTGATACCAAGACATGGCGAAGCACAGTGCCAGATCCGCGCCGGCACGGGCTGCGGAGACCCGCCACGCGTGGAGCCGTGCCGGGCCAGCCTCCAGCCAGTGCGCCAGCCGCATAAAGTTGTTACGCGCCACCGCACCAGGCCAGAGGGCGGCCACCATGCCCAACCCAACCGTAGACAGCCTCGCCACTTGCTTGTCCAAAGCCTTCAGACTGGCCTCTGCAGCAAGCATGAGCTCCGAGAAGGTCCAGGCACCGTACGGGTCGATCATGGCGCCCGCATCTGCCTGCGTGGTCCGGTGTGCGTGCACGGCCGCGTTCGCCGTATCCTGCGTCTCCAGGAAGTACCCTGGAGCATGAAGAAGGGAATCAGTCAGCTATGTAAAAGTTTGGCTGGCTCGCAACTCGGCAGAACAGATGGGGATATACTTATGGATAAGGACTTCGTCCAGATGCTGCACCTCGCACAACATATCGTTCCGCTCAAGTCCCACGCGTGGGCGCGGTCCGCAAGCTCCGTCTCAAGCTCCGCATGCCTCTCGACGGCCGTCTTTAGCTCATTGTCCTTCGTGGTGGCTGCCTTCTCGAACTCGCCCTTCAGCCGGATGAGCTCCGCCTGGTGGGCCTTCGTCGCCTTGGCGGCCTCCGCCTTTAGCCGCTCCACCTCGGCCTGGAGCCGACTGTTGTCGGCGGCCACTTGGTCGCGCTGCTAGCCGGCTTCGGTCAGCCGGGTTCGGAGATCCGGCACCTCGGCCACAGTGGCTGCAGGACAGAACGTCAAGTCAAATACCGGAAAAGAGAAAATACCTTAAGATTCGACCCAACTGCTTCGCAGTTGGCCCAAATCTCGGGGGCTACACCCAGTGGGTCCGCTAGCACGCC
Source organism: Thinopyrum obtusiflorum (assembly GCA_036873465.1). Taxonomy (NCBI): domain Eukaryota; kingdom Viridiplantae; phylum Streptophyta; class Magnoliopsida; order Poales; family Poaceae; genus Thinopyrum; species Thinopyrum obtusiflorum. Next base: position 169,648 of record JAAAWM010012124.1, on the reverse strand, counting down.
CCCACCGAAAGCTCACAAATCATACCTTGGGCCGAGCAGAGCGCCTCCTCCTTCACGGCGAGCTGCGCCTTGACCGTGCGGTGCTTCTGCAATAGCCGGTAGTGGATGCCAACTCGGAGGCCATCCAGATGCTGCAAGAAAGCAAGTGTTAGCGAAAAATGACAAGCGCATATAAGACCCGACCCGGCTGCTTCACAGCTAGCCCGGGCCTCGGGGGCTACACCCAGTGGGTGTGCTAGCGCACCCCCACTAATCAACCACAAACCAAGCAAAGAGAAGAAATGTTACCACAACGGCGCGCTCCAAGTCCCGCATCCGCTCCAGCTCACCTTGAACGAAGGCTTGCAGATGGCCCTCGCGCCCCCGAAGCTGCTGGCGCATAGCATCCATCGCCGCTTCCTCCTGGGCGCACGGTCCGAATACGGCTTCGCCGGATCTGGCTCGGGGCTGCTGCGACCCTGTGGCGGGGTCGCTCCCCAGCGCTCGCTCCGGGTTCACAGCAGCCTGCGGTGGCACGCTAACCAAGGCATGCTCGCCTCCCGCTGGCTCCTCCGTGGCCGGCGTCACCTGCGGCTCTCCCCCAGGGCGGCATCCTCCGTGCGTCCCCTTCCTTCACCCTCCGCCCGCTCGGCCATGTCGGTCCGGGGCGGGGTGTCCTCGTCAATCTCCATGACCTCCGGGTCATCGACGACTGCTTCCACCCGCTCGTCCGGGTCACGCCCCTCGTCCGTCTGGGGCTCGACGATGGTCTCTGCCGGCACCACGCCCTCCGCCATCTCTGGCCAAGCTGGGTCCGCGGGGGCCTGCCCCCTCACCTCAATGGCCCTCACCCATGCCAGGCCCGAGGCCTCCCTTGCCACCCTGGCAGCCGCCTTCGCCTCCTCCTCGGCCTTGTTTCGATCCCGCCAGGCGCAGCGCTCTCTGTCGTCCGGGTCCAAGTCCTCCTCGGGCGAGTTCTCCACCCGGTCGATGGCGCTGCTCCGCGTCTTCCGGAACACAAAGTCAGTCCCGGACGCGGCCGCCGTGGCTGCCAGCACCAGATCAAGGGGCGTCCTGTGCATCGCGAAGATAGCATAAGAAAAATATGACCAAGTACCAAATGGAAGTCAGCAAAGGCACTTACCCAATCACCGCTGGGATGGCCCGTCTCGGCGACGTGATCGGGGCGGCTCGGCGTGCCTTCTTGGCGGCCGTCTTGCCGCGCCCCAGCGGCGCCTCCGCCGTGCGCTTTGGGGCCGACTTCTGCGCCATCGTGTCTTTCCCGTGCAGTCGGCACGCCGCCACTGGCTCGCAGGAAGACCCAGCATTGGCCGTTTTCTTCGGACGCCTTGGAGGGTCGACGCTGCCGTCTCCTCCCATCATCAGCACTGCACTGTAAGCACCCGTCAGGATCTCCTCGTCGTCATTCGGCCAGTCTCGCAAGAGGTCTGGGTGCGGAGACTTACCCGTGCGGCCTGCCGCGTCGGCTTCAACGCTAGCCGGCTGTGTTTCAGCCGGCCCCGTGTTCTCGGCGAAGGGCTCTTCTCCCTCCGAGCTAGCTTGCTTGGCTGCCATGACATGTGCCCTCGGTCCGTCATAGTTTTGTTCGATCACGAGCAGCAGCCTCTCTCTCGTCGCGTCAGGACGGAGAAAGAGCTCTGACATTTCAAAGGATGGAGACCAGGGACTCACCGCTGGCGGCGGGCGCTCCTTCCTGTAGGGCGCCTTCCCAAAGCGCCAACCGGCGGCCATCCCAGCCTTGGAGATGGTGTTCACACGGTCGGCAACCTGCTTTGAAGTCAGCCCCCGAGCCGACATCTGGGTGGGGTCCTGAAGGTCAGCCATCTTGACCATGATGTGGGCCTGGCGCTGCAGCGGCAGCATCCGGCTCGCGATGAAGGCCGTTATGAGGTCCGTCCCGATGAGCCCCTCGCGCGCTGTCATCTCGGTGATCCGGCTACACGGGTTCAATGTCCCCTGCGACAGATTCTTGGGCAGGTGGCCCCAGTTCATCTTGGCGAGCGGCTGCTCATTGACGAACGGCGGCAGGTTGATGGCGTCCCCGCCGACGTTGCGCACATAGAAGATTGAGTTCTGCCACTTCTTGGCAGAATCCTACAGGGGCATCTTGGGGAACGGCCCATGCGGCCGGCCCGAGACGACGGTGGCCCCGCATTGGGACATGGCTTCGGCCTCTGGCCCCTGTTCCTTGAGGAAGAAGAGGCGGCTCCAGAGCTCCATGTCCGGCTTCACGCCCAGATAGCCCTCGCACAGCATGGCGAAGCCAGCGAGCTGCAGCACGGCATTGGCGCCTAGGTGGTGCAGCTGCAGCCCGAAGAAGCTGAGAAAGGAGCAGAAGAAGGCACTGGCGGGAAGGCCAAACCCGCGCTTGAAGTGGCTGGCGAAGACAAAAGTGTTCGCCCTCCTACAGCTGCGGCTCGGTCTCATCGCCCAGTGCGTGCGCGGCCACCTCCATCGCCGGCAGTAGCCGCCTGGTATTGTGGAGGTACTGAATCTCCTCCTCGTTAGCCTCAGACCCCTCCCAAGATCCCTTTGGTCACGACATCGACGAAGAACTTTGGGAGATGGGGGCGAGGTGGCAAGAGAAGGCCGGTGCGTGCAGTCGCCGGTTGCTGTAGGCGGCGTTTGAGCACGGCGACAAGGGCGTGCTCGATATTGGAGGAGGAGGAGAGGAGCAAGATGAAGGAAGAGCGAGGGGAGCGTGTGTGAGCATTTCCGCCGCCCCCGCCCTCCGCTTTATAGCCACGACGAGACATAGGGGAAGTGGGATCGGTTGTGCCCATGATTCCACTTCCCCGTGCTGTGCGGGCGCGTTTCCCCCCATGACTTAACTACATGGATAAGCGCAACCGCTCGCGGCGGCCGCATTAAATCTGTCACGCGCGGGCCGAGGGCGCGGCATGGTGGGGCCCAGCCCACTGTTGCGTCCCATCGTGTGCGTGGCCTGGCAGGGCCTCGCCGACCGCTGTTCACCACATGGCAACACCTCGGGCCACGGGAGGCGCGTCCTTTCACTTCAAGACTCGGCTAACGCCTCAGTTTCCCGCCCATGCCAAGGTGCCGCAATCTGGCTTCCGAAAGCCAACACACAATGGGTGTTGCCGGGACCCGGCGGCCGCAAACTTCATTAACCCAGCCGCCTCCTCAGGGCGGTGAAACTGCGAAGGCCCTCCTGCTTGGAGTCGGCGAGCCTTCACAGCTTCGGGGACTACTGTCAGGGGGATGGCCCCGGGCGGGCAACATAACTCGGATCTCTTTCAAAAACATTGGGGCAGGCAAAGCCCCTCAATCCGGCTCGCCCCTGGCCGGCTCCCCAGCGCGACCTGGCCGGCCGGCTAGCGTATGTCGGCTGTCCATGAGGAGTCAACTCTAGCGACAAGCAAGTATGGCTATTGTCGGCGTTTTGGGAACCAGGGTACCCAGACTTGCCTGCCTGTGGCCCATGGCGTGGCTCCTTCGACGGCCTGGTATGGCCCACCTACAAGACCACCAAGACAAGACCCTCACGAGGGGCCAAGCCTCATGAGGCAGACAACGTCAAGACCTCCCGAAGGAGCGGCCTTCCTAGGCGGCCTCCCGAGGAGCGGAAATTTCTATGCAGGTATCCAGCCTCATGAGGCTACCATGACGCAAGCCATGACGACCAAGGCCAGGCGGGCGCTAGCGGGCGCAGAAGGCACAGTTTCCTCTTTGGTGCTAAGGAAGCAAGGACAAGTGCGGGTTCCCAAGGAATCTGCTAAAGGTTTCCATTCCGGTGCAACGACACCAAGACCACGGGTGCGGCAGGACGGATGTCATCACCGAGCCCATCGCTGCGTCACGACTAGAAGCTTTGCAGGCGAAGACCACCTTTCATCAGGATAAGATGTACTACTTATCCCCCTTCAAATTGGCCACTGTGGAATCCCTTCCTGCCTACGATTCGGGGAAGAGGACCGAGGCCACTATAAGTATAGGCTAGTCACTACTGTAGAAGACGACGGAACCCTCACCCTCGATCAGCTGATCGCTACCCTGGTCGACTAATTCCCTCACCCACAGACCTCGCGAGGTTGTTCATCCCTTGTACTAGTTCATCCTCAGCCCATCATGAGGCCAATCCACCATAAAGCAGGAGTAGGGTATTACACCGCAAGGTGGCCCAAACCTGAGTAAACTGCCGTGTTCATCTTCTTTCTTGCTCACGTGAATCCGGCGAGGTTAGGCTGTAGGGCGGCGAGTTGGTAAGCTCGAGAGGTTGATTTCTTCGCACACGCCCCAGAGTTTGAACCTTCTTGGGTCCGCGGAGCCCTGAATCCGACAGCTATAGTGCCCCTCCTTTACGCCGGCCCCGGCGGGCACGACAGCGGCGCTCCCATGCCCCTGCTCGGGGCGGGCGATGTCCTGGGGGCACGGCCCTGTAGCGGGGCAGCGCTGACCGTCCCATGACGCCTGGCGAGGTGTGCCATAGTACCTAGCAGGCGGCTGTACCCGCGCACGGTGGCCCCGGTACGGCCCGCACCCAGCGGACCCGGCGAGACCCGCACCCGGCGGACCCGGCAGACCCGGCGGCCCCCACTGCCGGCTCCTAGACACTCACACCAGGGCCCCGCGCCCATGCAACTTTACCATTGTAACCCCGGGGGGCCAGCCTATAAGACCTCCCGGCCCCCCCCCCCCCCCCCCCCCCCCCCCCCCCCCCCCCCCCCCCCCCCCCCCCCCCCCCCCCCCCCCCCCCCCCCCCCCCCGCCTGTCTTCCTTCCTCCCCAGAACAGCTCAAGGAGCAAGCTTGTATCCATTTCATATAAACCACACTTGGCAGGACTAGGGGTATTATCTCTCCGGAGAGCCCCAAACCTGGGTATGTCTTGTGTCACACGCTCGCTCGTACCGATCTCGCCTCTGGAGCCCACCGGTGCCCTCGTGCATGTTCCTCTCTTTAGCCATCCCATGGCATCTGCCGTGAGATCACCACGACACAACCAAGAAACAAAAATTCACATAAACGAGCATTAAGCATAATTAACACCGAATAATGCACCAGACGTAGGATGTAATTTCTTTGCATGACTATTGACTTTCGTGCTTGCATAGGGAATCACAAACCTTAACACCTATATTCTTACTAAAGCATAATTACTCACCAACATGACTCATATATTACTATCATCATATCTCAAAACTATTACAAAGAATCAAGTTTATTTTGTCCAATGATCTTCATGAAAGTTTTTATTATATCCCATTTTATTATCTATCACTTTGGGACTAGTTTCATATATTGCAATTACTTTTGACATGCTCAAATAAATTTAAGTGAAGAAAATGAGCATAAAAAATTTCATCTCTCAAAATAATATAAGTGAAGCATGAGAGAATTTCTTCAAAAATTTACTAACTCTCAAATTAATCTAAGTGAGGGCAGGCCTGGCGCAGTGGTGAAGTCCTCCCCACTTGTGCCAAGAGGTCCTGGGTTCGAACCAGCCTCTCTGCATTGCACTTTGCAGGGGTAAGACTAGGTTCCTATAATCCCTCCCCAGACCCCACCTTGTGTGGGAGCTTCTATGCACTGGGTCTGTCCTTTTTTTCCTTTTTCAAATTAATCTAAGTGAAGCATGAGATATTTCCTCCAAAAATATTAAAGCACACCGTGCTCAAAAAGATATAAGTGAAGCACTAGAGCAATTCCATAGCTCAAAAAAATTAAGTGAAGCATAAAGAGCAATTCTAACAAATCATAGCATAATTTGGCTCTCTGAAATAGGTGTGTCCAGCAAGGATAGTTGGGACAAACTAAAAAGAAAAACAAGCAAAGACTCATATAATACAAGACGCTCCAAGCAAAACTCATGATATGTGACGAATAAAAATATAGCTCCAAGTAAAATTACCGATGGTTGTTAGAAGAAAGAGGGGATGCCTTCCGGGGCATCCCCAAGCTTAGTTGCTTGGTTCTCCTTGAATATTAACTTGGGGTGCCATGGGCATCCCCAAGCTTGGGCTCTTTTCACTCCTTATTCCTTCATCCATCATGATCTCACCCAAAAGTTGAAAACTTCAATCACACAAAACTTAACAAAACCTTCGTGAGATCCGTTAGTATAATAAATCAAATCACCACTCTAAGTACTGTTGTAGACCCATTCATATTTTTTATTGCATTATATCTACTGTATTCTAACTTTTCCATGGCTTATACCCTCCAATACAGTCCATAGATTCATCAAAATAAGCACACAATGCAACGAAAACAGAATCTATCAAAAACAAAATAGTCTGTAGTAATCTAAACTTTGTCCATACTTATTTAATGCATAAATTCTAAAAAATTAGGACAACATAGGCAATTTGTATATCAATCTTGTGTAAAAAATCAGAATTTTATCATGCCCCCCCCCCCCCCCCCCCCCCCCCCCCCCCCCCCCCCCCCCCCCCCCCCCCCCCCCCCCCCCCCCCCCCCCCCCCCCCCCCCCCCCCCCCCCCCCCCCCCCCCCCCCCCCCCCCCCCCCCCCCCCCCCCCCCCCCCCCCCCCCCCCCCCCCCCCCCCCCCCCCCCCCCCCCCCCCCCCCCCCCCCCCCCCCCCCCCCCCCCCCCCCCCCCCCCCCCCCCCCCCCCCCCCCCCCCCCCCCCCCCCCCCCCCCCCCCCCCCCCCCCCCCCCCCCCCCCCCCCCCCCCCCCCCCCCCCCCCCCCCCCCCCCCCCCCCCCCCCCCCCCCCCCCCCCCCCCCCCCCCCCCCCCCCCCCCCCCCCCCCCCCCCCCCCCCCCCCCCCCCCCCCCCCCCCCCCCCCCCCCCCCCCCCCCCCCCCCCCCCCCCCCCCCCCCCCCCCCCCCCCCCCCCCCCCCCCCCCCCCCCCCCCCCCCCCCCCCCCCCCCCCCCCCCCCCCCCCCCCCCCCCCCCCCCCCCCCCCCCCCCCCCCCCCCCCCCCCCCCCCCCCCCCCCCCCCCCCCCCCCCCCCCCCCCCCCCCCCCCCCCCCCCCCCCCCCCCCCCCCCCCCCCCCCCCCCCCCCCCCCCCCCCCCCCCCCCCCCCCCCCCCCCCCCCCCCCCCCCCCCCCCCCCCCCCCCCCCCCCCCCCCCCCCCCCCCCCCCCCCCCCCCCCCCCCCCCCCCCCCCCCCCCCCCCCCCCCCCCCCCCCCCCCCCCCCCCCCCCCCCCCCCCCCCCCCCCCCCCCCCCCCCCCCCCCCCCCCCCCCCCCCCCCCCCCCCCCCCCCCCCCCCCCCCCCCCCCCCCCCCCCCCCCCCCCCCCCCCCCCCCCCCCCCCCCCCCCCCCCCCCCCCCCCCCCCCCCCCCCCCCCCCCCCCCCCCCCCCCCCCCCCCCCCCCCCCCCCCCCCCCCCCCCCCCCCCCCCCCCCCCCCCCCCCCCCCCCCCCCCCCCCCCCCCCCCCCCCCCCCCCCCCCCCCCCCCCCCCCCCCCCCCCCCCCCCCCCCCCCCCCCCCCCCCCCCCCCCCCCCCCCCCCCCCCCCCCCCCCCCCCCCCCCCCCCCCCCCCCCCCCCCCCCCCCCCCCCCCCCCCCCCCCCCCCCCCCCCCCCCCCCCCCCCCCCCCCCCCCCCCCCCCCCCCCCCCCCCCCCCCCCCCCCCCCCCCCCCCCCCCCCCCCCCCCCCCCCCCCCCCCCCCCCCCCCCCCCCCCCCCCCCCCCCCCCCCCCCCCCCCCCCCCCCCCCCCCCCCCCCCCCCCCCCCCCCCCCCCCCCCCCCCCCCCCCCCCCCCCCCCCCCCCCCCCCCCCCCCCCCCCCCCCCCCCCCCCCCCCCCCCCCCCCCCCCCCCCCCCCCCCCCCCCCCCCCCCCCCCCCCCCCCCCCCCCCCCCCCCCCCCCCCCCCCCCCCCCCCCCCCCCCCCCCCCCCCCCCCCCCCCCCCCCCCCCCCCCCCCCCCCCCCCCCCCCCCCCCCCCCCCCCCCCCCCCCCCCCCCCCCCCCCCCCCCCCCCCCCCCCCCCCCCCCCCCCCCCCCCCCCCCCCCCCCCCCCCCCCCCCCCCCCCCCCCCCCCCCCCCCCCCCCCCCCCCCCCCCCCCCCCCCCCCCCCCCCCCCCCCCCCCCCCCCCCCCCCCCCCCCCCCCCCCCCCCCCCCCCCCCCCCCCCCCCCCCCCCCCCCCCCCCCCCCCCCCCCCCCCCCCCCCCCCCCCCCCCCCCCCCCCCCCCCCCCCCCCCCCCCCCCCCCCCCCCCCCCCCCCCCCCCCCCCCCCCCCCCCCCCCCCCCCCCCCCCCCCCCCCCCCCCCCCCCCCCCCCCCCCCCCCCCCCCCCCCCCCCCCCCCCCCCCCCCCCCCCCCCCCCCCCCCCCCCCCCCCCCCCCCCCCCCCCCCCCCCCCCCCCCCCCCCCCCCCCCCCCCCCCCCCCCCCCCCCCCCCCCCCCCCCCCCCCCCCCCCCCCCCCCCCCCCCCCCCCCCCCCCCCCCCCCCCCCCCCCCCCCCCCCCCCCCCCCCCCCCCCCCCCCCCCCCCCCCCCCCCCCCCCCCCCCCCCCCCCCCCCCCCCCCCCCCCCCCCCCCCCCCCCCCCCCCCCCCCCCCCCCCCCCCCCCCCCCCCCCCCCCCCCCCCCCCCCCCCCCCCCCCCCCCCCCCCCCCCCCCCCCCCCCCCCCCCCCCCCCCCCCCCCCCCCCCCCCCCCCCCCCCCCCCCCCCCCCCCCCCCCCCCCCCCCCCCCCCCCCCCCCCCCCCCCCCCCCCCCCCCCCCCCCCCCCCCCCCCCCCCCCCCCCCCCCCCCCCCCCCCCCCCCCCCCCCCCCCCCCCCCCCCCCCCCCCCCCCCCCCCCCCCCCCCCCCCCCCCCCCCCCCCCCCCCCCCCCCCCCCCCCCCCCCCCCCCCCCCCCCCCCCCCCCCCCCCCCCCCCCCCCCCCCCCCCCCCCCCCCCCCCCCCCCCCCCCCCCCCCCCCCCCCCCCCCCCCCCCCCCCCCCCCCCCCCCCCCCCCCCCCCCCCCCCCCCCCCCCCCCCCCCCCCCCCCCCCCCCCCCCCCCCCCCCCCCCCCCCCCCCCCCCCCCCCCCCCCCCCCCCCCCCCCCCCCCCCCCCCCCCCCCCCCCCCCCCCCCCCCCCCCCCCCCCCCCCCCCCCCCCCCCCCCCCCCCCCCCCCCCCCCCCCCCCCCCCCCCCCCCCCCCCCCCCCCCCCCCCCCCCCCCCCCCCCCCCCCCCCCCCCCCCCCCCCCCCCCCCCCCCCCCCCCCCCCCCCCCCCCCCCCCCCCCCCCCCCCCCCCCCCCCCCCCCCCCCCCCCCCCCCCCCCCCCCCCCCCCCCCCCCCCCCCCCCCCCCCCCCCCCCCCCCCCCCCCCCCCCCCCCCCCCCCCCCCCCCCCCCCCCCCCCCCCCCCCCCCCCCCCCCCCCCCCCCCCCCCCCCCCCCCCCCCCCCCCCCCCCCCCCCCCCCCCCCCCCCCCCCCCCCCCCCCCCCCCCCCCCCCCCCCCCCCCCCCCCCCCCCCCCCCCCCCCCCCCCCCCCCCCCCCCCCCCCCCCCCCCCCCCCCCCCCCCCCCCCCCCCCCCCCCCCCCCCCCCCCCCCCCCCCCCCCCCCCCCCCCCCCCCCCCCCCCCCCCCCCCCCCCCCCCCCCCCCCCCCCCCCCCCCCCCCCCCCCCCCCCCCCCCCCCCCCCCCCCCCCCCCCCCCCCCCCCCCCCCCCCCCCCCCCCCCCCCCCCCCCCCCCCCCCCCCCCCCCCCCCCCCCCCCCCCCCCCCCCCCCCCCCCCCCCCCCCCCCCCCCCCCCCCCCCCCCCCCCCCCCCCCCCCCCCCCCCCCCCCCCCCCCCCCCCCCCCCCCCCCCCCCCCCCCCCCCCCCCCCCCCCCCCCCCCCCCCCCCCCCCCCCCCCCCCCCCCCCCCCCCCCCCCCCCCCCCCCCCCCCCCCCCCCCCCCCCCCCCCCCCCCCCCCCCCCCCCCCCCCCCCCCCCCCCCCCCCCCCCCCCCCCCCCCCCCCCCCCCCCCCCCCCCCCCCCCCCCCCCCCCCCCCCCCCCCCCCCCCCCCCCCCCCCCCCCCCCCCCCCCCCCCCCCCCCCCCCCCCCCCCCCCCCCCCCCCCCCCCCCCCCCCCCCCCCCCCCCCCCCCCCCCCCCCCCCCCCCCCCCCCCCCCCCCCCCCCCCCCCCCCCCCCCCCCCCCCCCCCCCCCCCCCCCCCCCCCCCCCCCCCCCCCCCCCCCCCCCCCCCCCCCCCCCCCCCCCCCCCCCCCCCCCCCCCCCCCCCCCCCCCCCCCCCCCCCCCCCCCCCCCCCCCCCCCCCCCCCCCCCCCCCCCCCCCCCCCCCCCCCCCCCCCCCCCCCCCCCCCCCCCCCCCCCCCCCCCCCCCCCCCCCCCCCCCCCCCCCCCCCCCCCCCCCCCCCCCCCCCCCCCCCCCCCCCCCCCCCCCCCCCCCCCCCCCCCCCCCCCCCCCCCCCCCCCCCCCCCCCCCCCCCCCCCCCCCCCCCCCCCCCCCCCCCCCCCCCCCCCCCCCCCCCCCCCCCCCCCCCCCCCCCCCCCCCCCCCCCCCCCCCCCCCCCCCCCCCCCCCCCCCCCCCCCCCCCCCCCCCCCCCCCCCCCCCCCCCCCCCCCCCCCCCCCCCCCCCCCCCCCCCCCCCCCCCCCCCCCCCCCCCCCCCCCCCCCCCCCCCCCCCCCCCCCCCCCCCCCCCCCCCCCCCCCCCCCCCCCCCCCCCCCCCCCCCCCCCCCCCCCCCCCCCCCCCCCCCCCCCCCCCCCCCCCCCCCCCCCCCCCCCCCCCCCCCCCCCCCCCCCCCCCCCCCCCCCCCCCCCCCCCCCCCCCCCCCCCCCCCCCCCCCCCCCCCCCCCCCCCCCCCCCCCCCCCCCCCCCCCCCCCCCCCCCCCCCCCCCCCCCCCCCCCCCCCCCCCCCCCCCCCCCCCCCCCCCCCCCCCCCCCCCCCCCCCCCCCCCCCCCCCCCCCCCCCCCCCCCCCCCCCCCCCCCCCCCCCCCCCCCCCCCCCCCCCCCCCCCCCCCCCCCCCCCCCCCCCCCCCCCCCCCCCCCCCCCCCCCCCCCCCCCCCCCCCCCCCCCCCCCCCCCCCCCCCCCCCCCCCCCCCCCCCCCCCCCCCCCCCCCCCCCCCCCCCCCCCCCCCCCCCCCCCCCCCCCCCCCCCCCCCCCCCCCCCCCCCCCCCCCCCCCCCCCCCCCCCCCCCCCCCCCCCCCCCCCCCCCCCCCCCCCCCCCCCCCCCCCCCCCCCCCCCCCCCCCCCCCCCCCCCCCCCCCCCCCCCCCCCCCCCCCCCCCCCCCCCCCCCCCCCCCCCCCCCCCCCCCCCCCCCCCCCCCCCCCCCCCCCCCCCCCCCCCCCCCCCCCCCCCCCCCCCCCCCCCCCCCCCCCCCCCCCCCCCCCCCCCCCCCCCCCCCCCCCCCCCCCCCCCCCCCCCCCCCCCCCCCCCCCCCCCCCCCCCCCCCCCCCCCCCCCCCCCCCCCCCCCCCCCCCCCCCCCCCCCCCCCCCCCCCCCCCCCCCCCCCCCCCCCCCCCCCCCCCCCCCCCCCCCCCCCCCCCCCCCCCCCCCCCCCCCCCCCCCCCCCCCCCCCCCCCCCCCCCCCCCCCCCCCCCCCCCCCCCCCCCCCCCCCCCCCCCCCCCCCCCCCCCCCCCCCCCCCCCCCCCCCCCCCCCCCCCCCCCCCCCCCCCCCCCCCCCCCCCCCCCCCCCCCCCCCCCCCCCCCCCCCCCCCCCCCCCCCCCCCCCCCCCCCCCCCCCCCCCCCCCCCCCCCCCCCCCCCCCCCCCCCCCCCCCCCCCCCCCCCCCCCCCCCCCCCCCCCCCCCCCCCCCCCCCCCCCCCCCCCCCCCCCCCCCCCCCCCCCCCCCCCCCCCCCCCCCCCCCCCCCCCCCCCCCCCCCCCCCCCCCCCCCCCCCCCCCCCCCCCCCCCCCCCCCCCCCCCCCCCCCCCCCCCCCCCCCCCCCCCCCCCCCCCCCCCCCCCCCCCCCCCCCCCCCCCCCCCCCCCCCCCCCCCCCCCCCCCCCCCCCCCCCCCCCCCCCCCCCCCCCGAGAGGCACCAATGAGGATGATGAACCCCTCTGTGATGGTGTTAGATTGGATCCCTCCTTGGTAAAAAGATAGATCGGTTTATATGTGTTTTGATAAATAGATCTGAATAAAATGCAAAATAAAAGATGCAAATAAATAGTGCAGCAAAGTATTTTTGGGTTTTGGAATAATATATCTGAAAACAAATGTGATGAAAAATAGATCTGAAAGCAATATGATAAAAAGATAGACCCGGGGGCCGTAGATTTCACTAGTGGCTTCTCTCGAGAAAATAGCATACGGTGGGTAAACAAATTACTGTTGGGAAATTGATAGAAGATCGAATAATTATGATGATATCCAAGGCAATGATCAATATATAGGCATCACGTCCAAGATTAGTAGACCGACTCCTGCCTGCATCTATTACTATTACTCCACACATCGACCGCTATCCAACATGCATCTAGTGTATTAAGTTCATGGAGAAATGGAGTAATGCAATAAGAACGATGCCATGATGTAAACAAGATCTATTCATGTAGGAATAGACCCCATCTTGCTATCCTTAATAGCAATGATACATACGTGCCTCGCTACCCCTTCTGTCACTGGGTGAGGACACCATAAGATCGAACCCATCACAAAGCACCTCTTCCCATGGCAAGAAAAATCGATCTAGTTGGCCTAACTAAACCGAAGATTTGAAGAAGAAATATGAGGCTATAAATAATCATGGATATAAGAGATCAAAGAAGACTCAAATAATATTCATGGATATAGATCTGATCATAGACTCAAAGTTCATTGGATCCCAATAAACACACTGCAAAAAGGTTTACATCAAATAGATCTCCAAGAGACCATTGTATTGAGAATCAAAAAGAGAGAGAAGAAGCCATCTAGCTACTGCCTACGGACCCATAGGTCTATGGTGGACTACTCACGCATCATCGGAGAGGCACCAATGAGGATGATGAACCCCTCTGTGATGGTGTTAGATTGGATCTCGTGGTTCTGGAACTTGCGGCAGCTGGAATTGTGTTTCGTCTGCTCCCCTAGGGTTTCTGGAATATTTGGGAATTTATAGGGCGAAGAGGCGGTGCAGGAGACCCCCATGGGCCCCAAAACCCACCAGGGCGCGCCTGGGCTCCTAGGTGCGCCCTGGTGCCTTCTGGTCCCCACGGGCCTCCCCTCTGGTTCTTCCTTGGCCCCCAAGTTGTCTTCTGGTCCAAAAAAATCTTCAAAAAGTTTCGCTGCATTTGGACTCAGTTTGGTAGGGATATTTTGCGAAGTAAAAAAACAAGCAAGAAACAGCAACTGGCATTGGGCACTATGTCAATAGGTTAGTACCAAAAACTGATATAAAGTTGCTATAAAATGATTGTAAAACATCCAAGAATGATAATATAACAGCATGGAACAATCAAAAATTATAGATACATTGGAGACGTATCAGCCCCTGGTCCGGCTAACATCTTGGAGTCGTCAAAGTACATTGTCCAATGTGAATATGTACTATATTCCTGGGGGAGCTCGGCTTCTGTCCATTCGATCAGGAAATCGGCCAACACCTGAGATTTAATAGCTTGGCGCGGTTTGTACACAATTTTGAAGGGAAGGAGCTCTATGGCCCATTTGGCAATGCGGCCTGTGGCGTCCCTGTTGTTAATGATGTCATTCAAGGGTACCTCGGATGCCACTGTTACCGAACACTCTTGAAAGTAGTATCGGAGCTTTCGAGATGCCATAAAAACTGTATAGGCTATCTTCTGATAATGTGGATACCGAGATTTCACGGGGTAAGCACTTCCGATACATAGTAGACTGGCTTCTGCACCAGGAACTTGTGGCCCTCCGCTTCTCGTTCTACCACGAGTACCACGCTCACCACTTGCTTTGTGGTCGAGATGTATAATAACATGGGTTCGCCAATGCCGGGTGCTGTGAGTATGGGTTGCCTGCTAGTATTGTTTTTATTTCCTCCAGTGCAGCGGTTGCTTCGTCGGTCCACTCAAAGTTTTTGGTCTTTTTGACCAGTCTGTAGAGTAGCAGTGCCTTTTCAGCAAGGCGGGACATGAAGCGGCTCAGGGCTGCCACGCAGCCTGCCAGCTTCTAGACGTGTTTAAGCTCCGTGGGGATTGCTAGCTGGATAAAGCTCAGATTTTAGACGGATTGGCCTCTATCCCCCTGTGGGAAACAATAAATCCGAGAAGTTTTTTGGCGGGAACCCCGAAGACGCATTTGTCCAGGTTGAGCCGTATATCGTAAGCCCGCAAATTTTCGAAGGTCTAGCGGAGGTCGTCCACCAACTGGCTGACGTGTTTGGTTTTAATGACCACGTCGTCTACATATGCTTAGACTGTTTTCCGATTTGGTTTTCTAGGCATGTTTGAATCATGCGCTGATATGTGGCGTCTGCATTCTTTGACCCGAAGGGCATTGTGTTGAAGCAGAATGGCCCGTAGGGGGTGATGAACGCGGTTGCCGCTTGGTCGGACTCCTTCATCTTGATTTGATGGTATCCGGAGTAGGCGTCGAGGAAGCATAGTGAGTTGTGTCCGGCGGTGGCGTTGATGATTTGGTCTATCCGGGGTAAGGGGAAGGGATCCTTAGGGCAGGCTTTATTTAGGTCTTTAAAATCGACGCATAGCTGCCGGGATTTATCATTCTTAGGTACCATGACCAGATTTGCCAACCACTCGGGGTGTTTGATTTCTCAGATGAATCCAGCTGCAAGTAATTTTGCTAATTCCTCCCCCATGGCTTGACGCTTGGGTTCAAAAAATCGGCGCAGCGCCTGTTTGACTGGCTTGAAGCCCTTGATTATGTTCAGACTATGCTCCGCTAGTCTTCGTGGGATTCCTGGCATATCGGAAGGGTGCCAGGCAAATATGTCCTAGTTCTCGCGTAGGAATTTCCACAATGCTTCATCAACTGCGGGGTCCAGCTAGGATCCAATGGATGCTGTTTTGTTGGGATCCGTTGGATGCACTTGGAATTTGCCTATTTTGTCAGCTGGTTTGAACGATGTGGATTTGGACCTTTTACTGAGGACCACGTCGTCCCTGTCCACCGTTGCGCAGAATGTAGTTAATTCCTCGGCTGTGAGAGCCTCAGATAATGCTTCGAGGGCAAGCGATCCTGTTTTGTTTTCGGCTCGAAGGGCTCTATCTGGATCGCTTGCGTGTGATCACGCCATTGGGCCCTGGCATTTTGAGTTTCATATACCCGTAATGTGGTATGGCCTGAAACCTGGAGAATGCCTCACGCCCCAATAGGGCGTGATATCCGCTATGGAAGGGCACAATGTGGAAGAGTAATTCTTCGGACCTGTAGTTCTCGGGAGTGCTGAATATCACATCCAGAGTGACTTGTTCCGAGTAGCATGCCTCTCTGCCGGGGATAATTCCTCAAAAGGTAGTATAGCTTTGTTCGACGCGAGATATGTCGATCTGCATCTTGTCAAGGGTGTCCTCGTAAATGAGGTTTAGACCGCTGCCTCCGTCCATAAGCACTTTGGTTAGTCTAAAGCCATCCACTATAGGGTCGAGGACTAGTGCGGCGGGTGCTCGGACGGGGCGGGCCCTTGGTTCGTCTTCTTCATCGATGGTGATTGGTGTATCCGTCCATGAGTTTGCGGCTGTAACCTGGTGGACTTGGCCGAGCTCTCGAAGGGCTCTTCTCCTCTGATTTTTTGAGGAGAATGTCTCGTAGATCGTCAGAACATCATTGTCGCTATATGGGGGTGTTGCTGGTCGTCTATTGGGGGGTATGAGTCCAAGGATAGCTTCGCCACTCTTGGCCACCTGCCTGACCACCCAACAAGCTCGAAACCTATGGGTTGGATTTGTGTTCAGCAAGGCCGAGCGTATGGGGCATGGTTTGTCCAATAGCTCATCTAGCTGGGTCCGGCAAGGGATCTATTCTTCTTTTCGGCGGGCTCATGCTCGGGCGACCGCCGTGGGTATACGCGTTTGCTTGAGCTTTTCTGGGTTGCTCGGCATGGGTTGATTCCACGCGCATTTGTTGTGCTTTCCAGGTGCTTTCCATGGCGTAATATTTGTGTACCAGGTCCGATAATTCGGTGAAGCTTTGCACATGGCGATGGGCGAGGGCATTCAAGATTCCTTCGTCCCGGCAGTTGAACCAAAAGGTTGCTATTATTTCTTGATCGCAACAATCCGTCATCTTGTCTTTGACCAGGAGGAATCTAGCCCAGTAGTGATGGAACGTTTCTCCGGGCTGCTGCTTGACGTACATCAAGTCCCATACATCAGGGTTTCCCAAGTTACTTGGGGAGTACTCGACGTGGGGATGGTTGGGAAAAAACTTTGGGTTCCAGTGGGTTGCGTATTTGAAACTTTGGCGGCGGTGTCAGGCACCCCCGGGATATCTGGTATGTCGAGTTAGGAATCCGGATTGTCTGCATACTGTGGCACAGATTCGAGGTCATGTTTCAAGTTGAGGCTTGGTTCCGGGCTCTTATCTGGGCGAACATCTGACTCCGGGCCCGAAGCCTGGGTGAGACAATCGCCAACCCGGACGCAGCTTGTTTTTAGCTTTGGTGATTGTGAGCCCTCGGCCAATTCCTTGATGGTGGAGACGACGTGTGTGATGGGTGGGATATAAATTTCCCTATTATCGGGCTTGAGCCTGATCTGATCGTAGATCGAGGATTGGCCGTCAAAGATCCCCATGGCTCGGATCTGGTCTAGTAGATCGTTCAATCATGAAAGGTCTGATGGGTCTATGCCCTCCGAATATTCGGGACTGGCCTGTAGTACAGCCGCTCTGGGGACATTCGAGGTTGTGCCCAGGCGGTGTTCGGCCGGAACTAGCTCGGTCGAACTGACGGGGTTGGGCTTTGAGGCCGGGCTCCGTGTAACATCAGTCCCCGTCTGGTATACCACTCCTGAAGTTAATGCATCGGGATCGGTGAGTGTTTCGAGGGGAGCTGAAGGTTTTGATAGAGTTAGATCTCCTCTGGAGTTAGCGGTGAACTCTAGGTTCCCGAACCTGATCTTCTGGCCGGGGGCAAAGTTTCCAACCTGGCTGAGCCGGCCGGTCGGATCGGTGCGCAGTATGATACCGCTAAATGCAAAAACTTGGCCGGGGACGAAGATGTCCCTGGCGTGGATGGCGTCGTTGATGAACAGGCGAGCCATTAATCCTTTCGATGACCCAACAGCGGAACTCTCAATGAAAGCACCAATGTCGGTGTCAAAACCGGCGGATCTTGGGTAGGTGGTCCCGAGCTATGGATCTTGGATCAATGGGGAACAAGGGACGAAGGACACGATGTTTACCCAGGTTCGGGCCCTCACTAAGAGGTAAAACCCTACGTCCTGCTTGATTATATTGAAGTGTATATGAGGATTAAAGAGTCGATCTACCACGAGATCAGATGAACTAAACCCTAGGTGAGTAGGATGGTGGTTGTTGTTCTACCCTCTACGGACTAAACCCTTCAGTTTATATAGACACCAGGGGTACTAGGGTTACATATGGTCAGTTACAACAAGGGAAGAAACATGCCGAATCTTCTATCGTGACTTGGAGGACACACCAAGGCACCCAAGATCTCCTGCCCGGATATGAAGCTGCCTCGTAGTCCGGCCTTCCAACAGTTGTAGTGCGGCCCACCTGTCCGGCCCATGAAAGATGAGACAGCGGCCTGAGGACCCCCCCCCCCCCCCCCCCCCAGTCCAGGTCTCCCTCACCTCATGCAGCACACGGAAGTTGCTTAAGGAGAGGACCACCTTGCTTGGCCATGTACCCCGGCCTCCCTTAGGGGTGGCCCTCTGGCTCATGGATCCTTTGATGTATATGTTTGCGTAGTATATTTTGGATTTCCACTATGAAAGTGCACTTTCCCGCTGAAAATTCTCCTGCCTATGTTTGTCGGCAATTACAAAGGAGTAGAGTTAAAAAGTAGAAAACATAACATGGCTAAATATGTGTAGTATAAGAGCAATTTATCTTATGCAATAGTGATGCAAAAATGCATGTATCATCGCGTTGGCTGATAAGAGGAGCTAGGATGTAGATGTGGAGCTAGGATTACATAATCAGGGGAGGGGCACGACCGAACAAGGGTTATACTTGTGTTAAAACTACTTATTATCTATTTTCACTAGATCACTAGTAATGCAGCCTTCAGTCGACTCCTAATGTCCGATATAAATTTCTAGCATTGGGTCAGGCCAGCCTGTTTTTTGATCTGAAATTTAAAACCGCCCCGACCTGAATTATCTATCGGACTGCACATCGAGGCATGGACCCAATCTGACTCGACCAGGGTTTTTGGGTCGGACTAGGGCCAGGTTGCGTATGCTGTGACACTTTTGTTTAACAAGAATATATGGTTGCCAAGCTATTACCCGAATCTTCACTATTCTTGCCTTTGGTTATAAATATAGATTTTCTATATAAATAATAAATTAAGGGGCATTGATTTTGATTTCTAGGAAATCTAAAATAATGAAACAAAATAAATATACAGATATACGCAAAAATCTAGTAAAATTTTGAAGAAGGGCATCAATGCATAGATGGATATCCACATTATATTCGATAGAAATATTAAGTTAATCTTAATTTAGAATATTTTCCCCGATACGAATACGATTTAGTCTACATTATGCTTAGGGAGTCATTAATGGACAACCTATCATACCGCCCTTCTAGAATCTGACGAGGTTACGTTACCAAAATGGATGAAACGGCTTTGGACAATATAGACATTTCCGTCAGTCGGATGGCCTTTAAATACCGACGGTTCTGGTTGATCTGCGCCACGAAACTTCGAGGTTGCACTCGTATTGCCATATAGCTATAATGTTTTCATCTAATTTTGCGCTCGCAAGCAAGGAGAAGAACTGCCCGTCAAAGGTATTTCCTACGGAATAGATCATTTAGCATTGTATTTACCTATTCTAATTTGATTTTTAGATCTACAATGTGTAAAGTCGAGCGTGGGTTCTTTGACACAATTGGTGTTGAATTGCTTTGTTGTGGAGACGATATTGTATTTACCTATCTCCCCTAAGCAAGCTTTAAGATCTTAGATTTGTTTATTTGCTATTGGTAGTGTTGTGGTTGATTCTATAGATCTGATTGTGTTGTTGTGTCCAAAATAATAAAGGTACTCAGATAAAGTTATTATTGAATAATTGAAGTCATTTCTCTGTAGGAGCAAACATCACTTGATTTCCCATATTAGTTGAAGATCTTGTTAGATTTCAGTATCTAATAGAGTAGATCAGAATTTTTTTAGTTCACTTATAAATCAACTTCTCTCTGAGTAATAGGTTTTGGCTATGCTTACTTTAGAGGCTCAGTGCTGCTCTGGTTTTCGTCCAATGGATGTTTAATGAGATGTGTGTTTTCTTCTACAAGGTTTAGAGGCAATATATGTGTTATTGGTTTCTCTCCTTCGACCCAGCCCATATAGTATCCTCTGTAGCCACATTTTATTAACATAACAAAATACAATGGGTCCTCGAAGTTAGTTTTGTGTAGTAATATGACAGTTGAGCTATTTTTTTCATTCCATTTGTGAACTTTCCACCATTGTCAGTTCCTTGCCAGTTGGGATTTCAGTAAATTCTAGAGCTATGGCATCACAATTAATGTAAACAAACTAGTACCAACATACTTAACCTTTTTCTACGTTTAATTCTATATACATGCTCTTTGTGAGTAGTCAATTAAAATGGAACTGAACTTACTTTTAAGCATAGTAGAATTATTTGCGGAGTTTATGCAATAAAACTACACACTTACTGTAGACGTAATTGTTAATCATGTGCAGTTTTCCTTCATATTGCCTTTTTAGATTCTGTTTTAGATTTTTTAAAACATATATGTTAATAGTTTCTAGAAACCTTAACGTATTAAAGGATTTTGTTTTACTACTATTTACTTCTTGTAGCTATTGATCCGTCGTAATGTTTTTGACATGCTATTTCTTTTAAGCAGGTCGCCATGGTTGGACAGTGGCAACCACAAAACGGCCAAGTGCATGATGAGATCGACCTCAGCATCCCAACCGATGACAAAGACTTCATCTGGAGCAATACGGGCACGATCGATGATGATGAAGATGTTGCTACCGCGGATGAAGATATTACTGGTGCCGGGAGTGCTAGTAACATGAGGAAGAGGGGCAGGCATGCAAACCGCCATTGCAAGGAGCATATTCAGGAACTTGAAGCGTATGTATAAACGTGTACTTAATATATATTTTTATAAATCCAAAAACGACCTGAACCAACCTACTCTTGTGATGTGCAGTATGTTCCAGCAATGTCCCCACCCCGATGAGAGTCTACGTATCGCCCTCAGCAAGAGGGTGGGCATGGATCCTCTTCGGGTCAAGTTCTGGTTCCAGAATCGACGCAATGCAAAGAAGGTACGGACCAGTCTTAATTTTCGATTGATGTTTACCACAAGATTTGATCAAGTACTAATCCGTTTTATTAAACGAGAAATGATGTATGCTTGTTTTGACATCTTTTTATTATGGTGAACTTGTTTTGCCATGTTACTGTCACTAGCTGGACTACATTCCTTGTGTTTACGTACTACTCCGTACCTTGTTTAGCACCTCAATCATGAAATTACTAAATGCAGAACCAGAATGAGCGTCAACAGAACATGGTGCTCCGGACGGAGAACGTTATGCTAGAAGAAGAGAATCGAGCCATGAAGGCCGCAATGCTGAAGAAGACCTGCCCCACATGCAAAGGCCCGATGGTGTTCATTAAGCCGCTGACCCCGGAGCTGCGGCGCCTACACATGGAGAACGAGAAGCTCAAGGCCGAACTCCTCCGCAGGATGGCCTACCTCCACGGCGTCTCTGCTGGAACTGCAGGCTCGTCACGGATCCTCTGCGATCTCAACGTCGACCCCGTAGTGCCGCTGCCGCCACGCCAGGACGATCTCATGGCGGACACCATGGGTCACTGTGCTCCCGGCGGCTGCGCATCCACAGCCGGCGGCGCGGAGCACGCCGCGCTTGAGAGGCACGTGCTCGCTGCGCTGAACGAGCTCATGATGCTGATGAAGCAGGGCGAGCCAATGTGGCAGCCGGCAGCCCTGGGCGACGAGGTGCTCGACCACCAGCTGTATCGCGCGACCACGGTCCCAGGCTTACTCGAGCTTCCCCCGCCGGGGTTCACGGCGAATGGCACTCGGGAGACCGGCATGGTTATGTGCACTGGAACCGACCTTGTCCGCATATTCATGGACGAGGTAACATAGCACACCTACTACCATATATCTCATCCCGTAATTTCACATATGACTTCTCCCGCGTGTATGTTTTGACTTTTGAGCTGTTGGCAGAACTGTTGGCTTGAGACGTTTCCCGATATCGTGTCAAGTGTTTCCGCCAGCAACATCGGCAACGGTTGTATTTGCCAAGGGGGAGTGATACTGGTAAGTTCCGCTGCAAAATAGCTCTCATACTAGTAGTTGGTTATGTGGGTTGCGTTACTAAAATAATCCGTGGCATACTCCATCGCAGATGAAAGGAGGCCTTAGGGTGCTGTCGCCAGGGGTGTCGAATTGCAATGTGAAGTTCGTGAGGCAATGCCAGATGATAGAGCAAGGCGTTTGGGCCGTGGTGGACGTGTCTCTTGATGCCAATGGCACATCTGAGCTCAGAGCATGGAACACTGGCCTGCCGGGGGCCTGCCGGGTGCTGCCCAGTGGGTGTCTTATCAAGGACATGAACAATGGCTACTGCAAGGTACTCTCATCTCTACACGCACTTCAGGAATGTGGACCATACATATCTTGTAGTATAATATATATTGAGAATTTTCGTAATTTCTACTGACATATTGCTGCAAACAAGTGGTAATATAATGGATATATACATCGTGCTTATGTACAATCCCTTGCGCATTCGTTCCAGGTGACAATGATCGTGAACGCGGAGTATGACAAGGGCTTCATGCCGCCGCCGCTCCACCCGCTGCTGAGCTCAGGGCACACCTTCAGCGCACGCCGCTGGCTGACATCGCTCCAGAGGAGGTGCGAATTCCTTGCGCAGCGCTTGAGCCCCGCCTTTGGCATCAGCAGGGCAGGTGAGTCACGAAACCCCATCACCACACCATCCACCCATATGCATCTAGTCCAGATGATCATGCAATTCTGCAACATTTGCGGCAGGTGGTGCTATAACGCCCGAGGGGCGAAACAACGTCCTGGAGCTGGCACGCAGGATGACAGAGAGCTTCTATGTAGCTATCTCTGCGCCCAGGGGCGAGGCGTGGCGCAAGGTCGCCGACTGGCGCGGCAGCTGCGGCGTCGGCCGCGAGTCCTTCCAGCTGGCCATGCATGTGGTGACTCCGCTCGCTGCACCGGGAGAGCAGGCGGTCGGGCCCGTGCTGTGCGCTACGACGACGGTGTGGCTCCCCGAGGTACCGCCGCAGCGCGTGTTTGACTACATCTGCGACGGGGAGCGCCGTGGCGAGTGGGACGTGCTTGCCGAGGGCGCACGCGTGCAGGAGGACGCTTCCCTGGCCACGGCCCAGTTCCCTCTTAGCGGCGTCTCCATCCTTCGCCCCGCTGTAATGGTTTGCATCCTAGCTTCAAACATTCTTATCGCTACTTCGGTCCCCATTGTGATCGCGCCAATGTGGATATCTAAAGGTTGAGCATTTTTTCTTCGAATGGCCGCAGGGTCGTGGTCGTGGTAGAGCCAGCTGCAACAAGAAGCTCATCCTGCAGCAGGCTTGCGGCGACGCTCCGTGCATGGTGGTGGCGTACGCTCCGATTGACGCGGGAGACCTCAAGGACGTGATGCATGGGGGCAGCCGTGCCTCTCTCTCCCTGCTGCCCTCCGGGTTCGCCATCCTTCCTGACGGCGTCGGCGACATGCAGATTGATCCGCTTGATGCCAACCCCTCCGCGGTCGACCCCATAGACCACCAGAGGAGCCGCGGATCTCTCGTCTCTGTCCTGTGGCAGACACGCCTGATTGGAGGGAACCTCACCGCACAGACCGTCGACAATATCGGGAATAATGTCTCCGGTTCCATCATGAAGATCAAGGCTGCCGTCCATGCCAAGAGGGTTATGACCGTCTGATGCGCCTTCTACCATTTCGTATTCATAATCAGAATAATCACTCAGATGAGAGACTGAGAATAAATTTGTGGACTTCGTTACAATTTTTATTTCAATAATTACTACATTGTAGACATTGAACTGCACCAATGGGTTGTTTGTTTTCCAAATGAATTTATGAATCACTTTGTTTTTGTCTGGATATTGTCTTTTTTCGTTGACAAAATGCCAACAACGCACTTTTCATTGCATTTTTGTTGTTGTGAAAGACGGGTCTCCCCTCTCCCATTTTTTTGAGTAAAATGCACGGTAAGTCCTAAAAGTATTCGAGGTGTGTCCCCTAGGTCCTAAAAGTTCTAAAATGCACATCTGAGTCTTATAACTAAATAAACTGTCCACTGCGAGCCCTAATTGTGGCTGACCAAGTCCAGTTGCGACTTTGTCCATAGCCACGTAAGCAGAGCCGGTTTTGGCGGCAATGATCCCACCCAGAGCTGTTGGGAATATTTCATTTACCCCCTTGGGACTATAAGATAACCTTTGTTCCTCCTCCAGCCCATCTCTTCTCAACTCGTCTCTCGCATCCACCATGGCCTCTAAAATTGTTATATGTTCACAACAAATAGATGCAGAACATTGAGAGAAATAAGCTTACATCACGACAACAATAAGGTCTACATCAACATGATCACTGAGAGCAATAAGGTCTACATCATCATGATCATACACTAGTTTCTAACATCTCAGATAAGGTCTAAGTTCAGGTTTCTATTACAATATAACCACACAAAAGAAAGATCAAAGATGTGCAAATAAACCAGCATCAACGGCTTCATGCATGAGGTTTCACTACACACATCATATCTTCTCTCCTATCCTGTTCAAAATGCACAACTTTCTTCCCCTATCCAAAATGCACAACTTTCTTCCCTGTCCAAAATGCACACCTTCTCCTATCCAAGTTACTTCTTTTTTGCAGTACCCTTTGCCTTTCCCTTCGCCTTCTTTGCTGGTGGAACTACCCACAACGGCCTCGGTTGTGGCCATGCATCCCTTGTGTTAGCAATGAAGCTACACTCAGGGAGAGGCCTAGTGGAATCTAAGGTTGTCCTGTGCTTTGTGAAGCCTGTATGAGCACAATTCATGCAACTGATTTGAGTTAATTCGCAAATAATATTTGACTTGATTCACAATTAGTTGCACACACTATATGAAGAGAGATTGAGCTCATTCAAAATGTGCAAATAAACCAGCAATTGTAGGAGCTTACACTTTCCAACATTAGATCTAACATTGATACTTCCATTTTCACCAATGCTTGTTGTACCAGATTCCTAGACAACAAATAAGAAAGTATCACAATAAAATGAGCAATTATCACACATGAGTAAATGGAAACAGAAAAGTAGCAATTAGCGCACCTGAGTAAATGTGGCATCCCTCTTTTTAGAAGTTGCTTTCTCTTGCGATTTGCATGTTGGTGATCTTCAGCTTGTACATGAGTTTGTTCTGTTGCTTGTCCACCTCTTCCAAGCTCTGGGCATTTTCTTTTGTTGTGGTCAGGTTGGTTGCACACACTACAATGTTGCATTGTCCCAGCTCTTGTAAGTTTCCCATTTTTTTCCTCAGGTGCCTTTCTCCTTTTGGTGGGAGGCCTTCCTAATTTCTTATTATAGACAGGTGGCATCACTAATGCAGCATTCATCTTTTGCCATCCTCTCGGATCTCTGCATGGCATGATCACCTCACTATAGCAAAGCTTGAAATTGGCAACACTACAGCAAGTGTGGACCATTGACTATGGACTTATCCTCTCATGCCTAAAACAAGTAATGTTATGGTGACAAGGAATGCATGTCATCTGCCACTTCCTGCAACTACATTGTTGTTTCAAAATGTCAACTTGGTACTGCCCTGTTAAGCCCGTGACATTGAAAATTCCTTTGCCCGCTTTCATTGGATAACAGTTGTTAGCCAAGTCTTCTAGTATGACAAGTTTTTTTCCTCATTTTAGGGAAAACTGGGCTAGGCATCTCCTCAAGTTTTTCAATTTTTGTGGCAAACCTAGTCATTAATTGATTTTTGATCTTTTGAAACAATGTTAGCACAGGCATCTCTCTAGCATCCATAATGTATTTATTTAATTTTAGAAGAAAAGATTTAATTTCTCATGAACAGGCACACATGCTCTAATTAATTTCTCAAGTACAAGAACACATGCTCTAATTAATTTATCAATATTAAATTCATGCTCCAGCCAACTCATTCAAAAGTCCGAACTATGGGAGAGGGCTGGACATTATACTCCAACACCCCCCTGTCACGCCTATTCTCCTTTGGAGTCTACAATGTGGGCAGCGGAAGTAGGGGTAGGACGCAATTAATTTTTGTGTTTACTGGGATTTGAACCCTGAACCTCTTGGTTGCAAGCTTATGCACCTAACCAGTTCACCCATCAGTTTGAACTGATGGACAGAGGCGGGCAATATATTTCAACACCCACCCCCCTCACATCTAGGCTTATTTAGACCTTAGACGTGGGTTTTATTTAGGCCACAGAATCATTTGTTTTAATACTGCGTTGGCAGGGTCTTGAACGACCTCTTGGCTCTGATACCATATTGAATTCATGCTCCAGCCAACTCATCCAAAGTGGGCTACAATTTAATTGCGCTAGCCGGGCCTTGAACTCAAGACCTCTTGGCTCTAATACCATGTAGAACTGCACACACCAGCCAGTTCACCCAAAAGCTCAAGCTATGGGAGAGAGCCAGTCATTATACTCCAACACTCAAGTACAGGAACACATGCTCTAATTTATTTCTCAAGTACAAAAACACATGCTCTAATTTAATGTCTCAACTAAAGGGATACACGAATGTTTACTTGTTAAACACTTCGCACGTGTTGTTGAGTAGCAGGTCACACTTGGTAATTCACTAAAATGTGCCCTACACCATGAATGTGGATCAATTGCCTCTAAGTACTTATATGCCTCCAAGTTCAGTTCCTTCATTTCATCCATGTTTTTTCTCCAATCAATCAAGTTGTAAGACCTAGCAATTGCCGATAGCTTGTTCTTTAATATCTCTCCCTCCCATTGCTTGTTGATGTTCTGATAGAGGTGCCTCACACGGAATCTATGCTCCGAGTGTGGGAACTCTGAATTCACTGCATTGATCAACCCCTTCTGCCTATCACTCATAATGGTCCAAGGTGATGTATTTTGTTGTATTCTAAGATCTTCAATTAGCGTTCTAAGAAACCATTTCCATGTTTCCATGTCCTCTACTTCAGCATTGGCCATGGCAATAGGAAAAATACATCACCGTGATTTGCATGATTCGCGTGAACCATCTGGCTCATCAAATCTGGTTACGTCGACCCCGGACTCCCCGGCTTCCTATGTTGGGCCTCATCTGCATGCTGGGCCTTTGGCCTCTAACTCTGAGCAGGAAATCCCTTCTACACAAGATGCTGACGCCATGTTTGCTGATATGGTCGATGACATGGTGGCCCGCGTTCTAACCTCCACCAAATGCAATCAGCAGGGCCACTTGTTAGTCTCCTGCCCTGTTTGCCTGGCTTGCTCTCGCAATGGTCATTCACGCCGCTTCTGCAATAAATGGGCTAGAGATAATGGTTATGTTTGGATGGTTAACAAAACGCAACAAAATCCTGTGCAATCACCTACGTTGGTTTCCATACCCGCCACGAGTCAGCCCTCTGTTCCTTCCCTAAGGGACTCCTCGGTTTTAGAGACGACCCACGCGTCGCTGCAGACGAGTCTTGTCACGCCTCCACCCCCCCCTTGCACCACCAAGCTCCTCCACCACCTCCAGAGCCCGCAATGGCGAACTTTGCCTTGGATCCTATGGAGTTGGTTCCGCCGGGGTTTGAGATCATCGACGGCGGCCCTACACGGCTGCCATGGACCTTCTTCTCCCCTGCTATTGCTTCGGATCGTCGACATGAGCAGTATGCAATCGGCATTGTCGAGCCTCTGCTGCCTCCTGTGCAGATTCACCACTTCCGTCAACTGGTTAGTGATTTTGTGATGATGCAAATTCATAGTGATGTTCTTAGCGATCAGCAACGGATTGAAGGTGTGGGTCTGTTTGAGTTTCGTACTCCTACATCTAGGCATGCCATTATGAATCACCCTCCTTATGATCTTGGCAATAGGCACTTTGTTTAGTTTATTCCACATGATTAGGGTATTAATCATAGAGCAACTCAAGGGTTCCGTCGTGGTTGGATTATGATGCTCGGGATCCCTTTGGATTACCGTACCACTCAACATATTTCTGATGCAGTTAGTACTTTCGGTCGGTTTCACCTGTGGCATCTGGATGATCCCAGGATGGTTCGGACATTGGTTTATGTCTCTTTCCCATGCCCTCAGCAAGTGCCTCGAGATGTTGTGTATCATGAATATGATGATTTTGGTGCTACTCGTATCTCCTGGATTGCTCTGGTTTATGTTTTGTTGGCTGAGTTTGCTGATATTTTACCTGCTGATGAGGACCCAATGCCGTTGAATGGCAACCCACACCCGCTGCCTGGTAATCTCCATTTTGATGACATCAACTTTGTTATGCCTGAGTTCCCTGAGTTGGGATGGAATGATGTTCCTGCTGCTCCTCATGGTGAGCAGCACCAGGGTAATCAACATGATAATGTCATCATTAAGGAAGTCTTTGAGGATGATGATCTACAGTATGCTTCTCAAGAATCTGTGGTTATGCAGAATTCTGGGCCGCATGACAGTTTTGAAGAGGGGCTAGTTCCTGATCAGCAGGGTGCTATTGCTGTTTATCAGCCGCCACTCATACAACCTTCGGTCATCATTGGTCAGGTACTGACTGTCTTTGGACATGAACTCCCTCCGGTTATGCAGTGGGCTATGAGTTTTGAATGCATGTTGCCCATCTTTGAGATCATGCAAATTCCAGGGGGAATTCAATTTTCAAGTCCTTTCAAGCCGGTTATTCTCTCCAAAAGATCTTGGGAGGTTACTTTATCATACTCTGCTATGGGAAATAAACTGGTTCATCGCCCCTCTCCTGCCCGAAAGACTGTTACTGTTCTGAGAAAGCCTCCAGTTGCCCGTGCTCTCTATTTTGACTCTGCAGTTGAGAACTGTTCCATGGATGATGTTCTGTCTTATGTGGAGATGAATGCTTTCAGTTTCACTGCTGCTCCAGCCAAAAGACCAGCTTGTGCTCGCAAAACAAAGACTGTGATCATTGACTATGAGGTGAGGCGCAGTGCTCGGCTCTCTGCCCTGCGAGATGGTTTCAAGCACTCTTCCCAAGCCAAACCTGCTTCCTTGAAGAAACCCTCAGCAAAGCCCACTAAGAAGCGCAAGGTGCAGCCCAACGACCAGCCAACGCCCATGGACCAACCTGAAGAGGCCCATGCTACGGTTCCACCTCCTACTCCCATTGATGTGATCCAATGTGTGGTTGGACATCTTGGCATTGCACCTGAGAAGTTGACCAAGGAGAAGCTTAATGCTACTTCATGCAAATCTTCATCTGCATGAAGATGGAGATATTACTGACCGTGACGTAGAGGTCGAATTTGATGAGAGCGTAGGATGTCTAGCAGACGCCGTTGAGGAAGCTCACCAGCGATAGGAAGAAGGGCATGTACTCGACGCTCATGGTCTTGATCACTTTACCCTGCACGCAACCAACAATACACATTAATTCCTCCCCGCAAAAATATATATTCATTAATTTCAAGCACAGGATGCCCCCCCCCCCCCCCCCCCCCCCCCCCCCCCCCCCCCCCCCCCCCCCCCCCCTGATTCTATGTTCTATGTAAAATGTAAATAAATTCAGCAGGTAATATTGGTGAACTCTACACCTAGACCACATGACCCATTCTTCCGGTTCCAATCATAGCTAATTTATTGCCTTGTTGGGGTTTATGGTTAACCCTTGTGAAAACCATTTATCCTAGGATTTGCTCTATGTCTTGTCTGAACTTTTATGCTGCTGTAAGGTTGAACTGGATCTACCATTACATGTTAGTCTTTTGCTGTTGCGTTTATTTTGGTTTGTAATGAATCAGTACAACTTTAGAGACTGGAAAGTGCTATGTTGGAACGTTCGTGGCTTGAATTCTGATGAACGACAGCGTGCAGTTCGTCAGAAAATTGATGAAAGTGCTTGTTCGATTGTTTGTTTGCAAGAAACTAAATGTGAGATCATTGATCAATGTTTTATTCATAAATTCTATCCAAGACGTTTTGATCATTTTATTTATGTGCCATCATCGGGAGCATCTGGTGGAATGATTGTGCTGTGGAATTCTGCTATCTTTGCTGGCAAGCTTATCCAGTCTGCTAGCTATGGTATTGTTGTGGAATTTAAATCCTGTCATAACTCTGACATTTGGACGCTGGTCATAGTTATGGGCCTTGTCAAAATCCAGCACGGGAGAATTTCGTTAACTGGCTGCATGACCTAGTTATTCCTGTTGATGCTAACTAGCTCTTATTGGGAGATTTCAACTTTTTGCACTCTATGGAAAATAGGAATAAACCTGGTGGTAATGTGAATGATATGTTTCTTTTTAATGAAGTTATTGGGCATCTTGGCTTAATTGAACTTCCTCTCAAGTGCAGAAGATATACATGGTCAAATATGCAAAATGTGCCCCTACTTGAGCAGATTGATTGGTTCTTTACAACTGTATCTTAGACCTGCTCTTATCCTAACACTATGGTTATACCTTTAGCCAGGACAGCTTTTGATCATGTACCTTATGTTGTACAAATCAAAACTACCATTCCTAAGGCCAAAGTTTTTCGTTTTGAGAATTATTGGGCTAACTTACCTGGTTTGCTTGAATGTGTCAGAGAAACTTGGGGCAAGCCAATTAATAGGAGATCTTCTGCAGTTGTAATCTCTGCAAAATTTAAAGCCCTTAGACATGCTGTCAAACAATGGCACATTAACCTCTCTAAGGTTAAATATTTGATCTCTGACTGCAACAAAGTAATTCTTTGCCTGGATGGATTGGAAGAGCTTAGACCTCTGTCTGTGCCTGAGGCAAATTTCAGAAGGATAGTAAAACTACATCTGGAGGATATTCTTAGGTTGCAGTTTATATATTGGAAGCAGAGATGCACAATCAGATGCATCAAAGTGGGGAGGAAAATACAAAATTCTTCCATGCTATGGCTACTGAGCGCTATAGGTCTAACACTGTTTCCAGCATTACCTCTGAAGATGGACAGGTGGTGTCTGATCATGCAACAATTGCAGGACTTTTTTTGCAGGATTTTAAACAGAGGATGGGTTGTGCTAATGGCGATCATATGGGTTTTGACATGCCAAATATTATCAAGAAAGTTGAGGGGCTTGATGAGTTAACTATGCCTTTTTCTGAGGAGGAAATTGATACTATCATTAAGGAAATGACATCAGACAAAGCTCCTGGCCCTGATGGCTTCACTGGTCTTTTCCTGAAGAGGTGTTGGTCTATAATTAAAGAGGATTTCATGCAACTGGTCAAGGAGTTTTCTGAAGGGAAGCTTGATCTTGAATGTATTAACAGCTCTCTTATAATTCTGATTCCAAAAAAGCTAACTCCTGAGAGATTGAATGATTATAGACCAATATCACTTACCAAGTCTTGCTTGAAGTTTCTTACAAAGCTCCTAGCCAATAGGCTACAGAAAGTTATTCTATCTTGCATTCATAAAAACCAGTATGGGTTTTTTAAAATCTAGATCCATACAGGATTGTCTGGGCTGGTATTTTGAGTATATATATCAATGGCAGGCCTCTAAAAGGCCCATTGTGCTTTTGAAATTGGATTTCACAAAGGCTTTTGATACTATTGAGCATGATGCCATTCTTAGGATTCTGAAATACAAAGGTTTCAATGATAAGTGGATCTTGTGGATGCATAGTATACTATCATCTGGTTCATCTTCTGTGTTACTCAATGGTGTACCTGGACATCATTTCAAATGTAAGATAGGTGTTAGGCAAGGAGATCCTATGTCACCTCTGCTATTTGTGCTTGCTGTTGATCTTCTGTAGTCTATGGTCAATGACATGTGCTTAAAAGGAATTTTGACACTTCCAATCCCAACTCACAGTCAGGACTATCCCATAGTGCAATATGCTGATGACACTTTAATTGTTTTACCTGCTCTAGATCATCAGCTCCTGGCTCTCAAAGATATGCTTGAAGTATTTGCTGCCTCAACTGGGTTGTCAGATAACTTTGCAAAATCTTTAATGGTACCTATGAACATCTCACATGATGGGGCCAACAGATTAGCTGCTATCCTGGGTTGCAAGTTGGGAACCATGCCTTTTACATATTTGGGTCTACCAATGGGAACTACAAGGCCTTCCATTCAGGATGTCATGCCATTAGTGCATAGAATTGAGAGAAGGCTCTCTGCCACTTCCTATTTTCTGAATCAAGGCAGAAGGCTCCAACTGCTTCAGTCTGTGCTTACTTCAATGCCCATATATTTTCTATGCACCCTTGTAATTCCTCCTGGAATACTAAAGCAAATTGAACGCATTCAGAGGCAATGTCTTTGGAGAGGGAATTCTGAAACACCCAGGCAATCTCTTACTGCTTGGGATTTGGTATGTTTGCCTAAAAACAAAGGAGGTCTTGGTGTAATTAATCTGAGAGTGCAAAATGAGGCTCTACTCATAAAATTTCTGCACAAATTCTACAACCATCATGACATTCCTTGGGTTGGTCTCATCTGGGATTCTTATTATCATGGACCTGTTCCACACACTACCACTCTATGTGGCTCCTTTTGGTGGTGAGATGTCTTTAAACTTGCTCACAAATACTATAAACTACCTGTTCCAAAGCTGGGAAATGGAAGGTCTATATTGTTTTGGACTGACAGCTGGGTTGCTGAGCTTAATGGTTCATCCATCAGTCAAAAATTTCCTAGACTTTTCTCCTTAGTTGCTAATGGATAGTTGTCAGTTTCTCAAGTCCTTTCCCAGGAGCTGCTCTCTAGGTTGCATCTACCTTTGTCTGCCCAAGCTTTTCAGGAGTTAGCTAGTTTGCAACAGATGATGGAAGGGTATGTCTGCTCTGAGGAGCATGATACCTGGGTCTGGCCTTTCAACAAGGGATGCTTCAGACCTAAATCTTTCTACACTTATGTGTATCAAGATTTTGTAGTTGACCCCATTTTCCAATGGATTTAGAAATGTTCCTGCACTCTTAAGATCAAAATGTTTGGATGGTTATTGCTAAGAGACCGTCTAAACACCAGAGATATGCTTCATAGAAGGCACTGGCATGTTGAAGATCACTCATGTGTGCTATGTCCTTATCTGGTCCATGAGGATGTCATTCATTTATTCTTCTTATGCAATTTCAGCCAAAGAGTGTGGAATTATTTGCAGATAAGTTGGGACCCACAACCTGGAATGACCACTTATCAGATGGCAGTGAAGGCTAGGAAGGATTTTGGCACTAATTTTTTCACTGAAGTGGTGTTCATAGTAGCATGGAATATATGGATACTCAGGAATGAACGACCTCTTTTTAGGTCATGGAGACATAACTTCATCCATGATATGACCCTTCTCTCACATAGGATTAAGTGTAATATAAGGATAGTCTCCTGAGTTGGATTTCTAATTTGCCCTAGTTAGCTTTGTTCCTTTATGTGTTGTAAGTTTCCTTCCTTCTCTTTCTGTTATGTACTATAACTTGTACAGGACTCTTTGTTCTTTACTATTTTAAATAAAAGAACTGTGAGGCTTTTACCTTGCAGTACATAGTCAAAAAAAATAGGAAAAATACAATCATTAGGATCTAAGCCCATAATTGGCAACAACATTGGCTCATTATTTTGGTTTAAACAAATGAGTTCCTTATGCTTGTTTTCGGTCGGTAGCTCGACCGTAGTGGTGATCAAGGTGGTGCTAGAACACCGATACCATAGCTTCTAGCATTCAAAATGATGCCACCTCCTGTATAGGTGTTCAATTTATTTTTCCTGGGGAAATGCATTATAAAGGGATCATTTGCTGGTAAATCAAAACGAAGCTTTCCCTCAAACACATTTATCACAGCTTTGATAGTCCTTACAAAAGGTCTACCAAGAATTATAGGAGCAACTGGATCTTTAGGCATATCTACTATAACAAGATCAATCATGATAGGGCAATCATTAATTCGAACTATAACTCCATGCTTAATGCCTACTGCCCGAGTAAAAGTAGAGTTAGCCATATTCAATATAATCTCAGTATTAGCATAAGGACCAAGATTGAGACTATCATAAATAGATTTGGGGATAGTGGAGACACTTGCCCCTAGATCACATAAAGCACTGAACTTATTAAATCCTATCTCAATCTTTATAGTAGGTTCAAAAGCATCCTCTTGCTTGGCTGGTAACTTACTGAATAACTCTTTTCTTTCATCATCAAGTTCACGTACCTTGGCTGCAACTTGTTCAACAAAGACATTATATGCCTCATCGTTAGTTACCTCCGGTAGTGGATACTTCATGGATATCATCTTGACAAAATCTGCAACGATATAATTGTACTCTGGCACATGACTTGTGTCAAGTACCTCAATTCTCTCTTCGTTGCTTCTTACCATTTTAACTTCTTCAACCTGGTTAGGCTCCGGTTTACCTGAAAACTTGGCCAAAATCAAGGTTTGGCTCTCTGCTATCTTTGCCACATGTGCCTCCATATTCTTGGATCTGGCTTCAAGTATATGCACGTCATTTGTTAGTCCAACGAACTTACCGGTCAATTGACCGAGTAAGTTATCATGGTTCTTAAAGATATTCTTGAAGTTTTCACTCTGCTCAGTCTGGCTAACAATAGAACTTTTAAGAGTTTCTTCAAGAGTGTTTCTATTTCTACCATTAGCTCCATTAAAATTTTCTATTTCTACCATTAGCTCCATTAAAATTATTTGATGCTCCGGATAAGGAAGTTTAGGAGCATAACTATTATTTTTCCAATTGGAATTATAGCTATTACGAGAAATAAAATTCACATCACTAGTATCTTCATCAGTGATGGCATTGACATTTACCTCTTCTTTACCTTTCATCAAAGAGATAAGTTCTTCTAGCTTGGTTGTTAACTCTGAGCTATTTTCTTCTATGACATTCACCTTCTTGGTGGTGGTTCTCTCAACATGCCATTGGGCATGGCTCTCTTGCATATCATCTAGTATCTTCTTGACATCTTCTATGGGCTTTCCCATGATTGTTCCTCCTGCAGCTGTATCAAGCATAATTTTTTACGTGTGATTCAAGCCATTATAAAACATATGAAGGATTAACCACTCCTCCGTTCCATGATTAGGGCAGTTTCTTATAGCTTCTTTCATTCTATCCCACGCAAGCGCTAGTGGTTCACGTTCCTCTTGCTTGAAACCTATAATCTGAGAACGTAATTGCATAATTTTTGCAGGTGGACAAAACTTAGATAAAAATTTACTGCAACAAGCATCCCAAGAAGTAATATTGCCTTCAGGCAAAGCTAAAAGCCATTCTTTAGCTTTTCCTCTCAAAGAGAAAGAAAATAAGCGAAGTTTCAAAGCATCTGGGTCATAATCCTTTATGCGTGTCATGTTGCACAATTCAGTAAAATTATGTAAATGCATACCTGCATCTTCAGAAGCAGAGCCTTCAAATTGGTTCTGTTGAACCATGGAAACTAGGTTTGGTTTGATCTTATATTCTGCAGCTGCAACGTCTGGTTGTGCTATTGGTTCACGCATGATTGTTGCTAGGAGTAGCAAAACTCCCAGGATTACGAGCCATAATAACTTTTCGATTTTTTCTACTCACAAGACTTGCAACAAAAAAAAACTTAAACTTAAACTAAAAAAGTAAGAACAAAAACTGGAAATTAACTTTAACAAAAACTCTAAACACAAAGACTAGGAATACTAAACTCCTCCCCGACAACGGCACCAGAAAAAGGGCTTGATATCTCCTTTTTATTGATCTGGTATTGGAATAAGAAAGGGTATCAAATTATTTCGTAAGTAGTTCTTAATGGCCATCATTGTTTCAAATTATTTCTTCCCTTTTTAGCCATTAAGTAAGTTTTTATTTTTAATAAGAGTGATTGAAGTTCCATGTGAAGAAGTGACTTTGGAAGAGTTGTTCTAATGAAGGCTTAGCCTTGTGCAAGATGATATATATATGCTAGATTGATGTTTGAATGCCTGGAAATATGTCTATCTATTGCTATGGAACTAACATCATAGGAAAACAAAGAGAAATACAAGTTTCAGAAGAAACGGACCAAAAGACGGCCCTACCTACGGTCGCAGTGGTCGTACAGGCGGTCGTTTGATCTACAGGAAGTTCCAGCGCAAAACATCCATATGCAACAGAGTGAAGGACGGCGTATCAAACGGGCGCACACACTCATTTTTGCGGTCATTTTGGTTCTCTGCAGAAACCATCGATGAGTCCAGAGCGTTCGATGGTGTTCTGAATGGGTGCATGCACCCGTTCGAGCGGTCATTTGACATCTTCGACCAGGAGCACAAAAAGAACAGAACGAAAGACGGCGTTCAAAACGGACATCAATGCCCGTTTCAGCGGTCGTTTCATCTGCACGAAGGCAAAGGTGAGTTAAACCGAGCTGAAGACGGTGTTCCATGTGGGCGCTTGCGCCCGTATGAGCGGTTGTTTTGCGTGCCGGTGGCTCCAATAAGCCCGAGGAAGGAGGCATTTTGCCCCCGTCTCTCTCTTTTCTTCTTCTTCTTCCTCCAAACCTCTCCAAACTCTAGCAAAACTTCACCCAATCTCTCTACTCATTCGCTTTCAGCTCAAATCCTTCCGTGTGATCGGTCTACGGTAAGTTTGTCCTTCAATCCCGAACTTATTTTTCACAAATCCATGTTCTACATGCCTAGCATTGCGATGACTAGGAGATGCATATTTTTGATTCAAACTTGAGTTTGGCATGGATTTGTTGATGTTTGTAGAGGTGTATGATGTTGTGAGTACCGTAGGATCATTATTGTTTCATATTATTGGACTAAAAAATATTTTGTAGATGTTTACACGGAGGTATTCTCGCATACGCGGTGATTCGAGTTCATCCACCGCACAACCGCAACAAGTTTTCACTTAGGGGATCGTCTTCACCGACCGTGGAGGAAGTAAGAAGTTCCAAAAGCTCACCACAAGAAAGATCAAAGCAACCAAATGGGCTTGTGCGAATACTCTCGCAAAGCTAGGTATCACTCATGATTTTAATTTTCTTTGTCATAATGCGGGTTGCACCATTTTGTTCATCAGGGATGTGAGACTTATGAACGATTGATGCTTGAGTTTCTTAGTACTCTCTCGCACAATGTTGGGTTAGTGCCGAATGCATATGAGGGGGAGAGGATCACTTTCCATCTCCTTGACCAGGACTTTAACATCACTTTTGTTGAGTGGTGTAACTACTTTGGCTTCCCCAACAATGATGATGATATTAGATATGTTTATGATTTCACTGATCCGCACTCAAGGTAATCCTTTATTCAGATGAGTCACCGTGGCTCTAAGCAAAGAGCCAATTGCATTGAAAGTCCTGCTATACGTTATTTCTACTATGTTATCACTAAGTCATTGTGGGCAAGAGGAGAAGTTTCTAAGGTGAATGATGAGAACATGCTAGTTCCCGAGAAAGAAGCAAACTTGGACGTCGGTTATTCGCCCAACCTAGGGGCAATACTTTTGCTACACCTCGCGCATCAATCAAATCATGCACAAGGAGATATCGTGTGTGGAGGAGTGATCACCATGTTGGCCAACTCCCTTGGCCTTAACTACAGTCATCTCCACCCCATTGTCGGTAACACCCTTGCTAACATTCGTGTTCTTTCTAGCGCTGGTATGGTAGTAGTTCGTAATGGCTATCATTGTATCAAAATTCCTGGAGTGGCGTACTTGTTACCCACACCTATGCCTAATCGTCTCTCCACCGAGAATGGACAATTGCATTATGTTGCATAGGAAGGAGATGCAGCTTTTGACCAAGAAGGGCCAGAACCTGAACAAGTAGATGAAGAAGAACTCGCCACCGACGAAGAGGAGGAGCAGCCCCAACAAGAATACACCACCTACGAGGACCTCAGCAGCCTCCAGGGCTCTATTGATGATATGAGCAACCTCGCATCCTCCCATCGAGGCATGACCACCTACATGAACATGAACTTCTCCAACTGGAGCCATGAGTGGGCTCCTGACCAACCGCCACAATGATCTCTCCGTTTGGGCTTAAGCTCGAGGAGCTTCAAAACTCTTGTGTTGGTTTGTTCCAACACTTTGCTTTTTATTTGCTTTTGCCTTTTATTTTTGCCTTTGCGATTTTTTGGTTGCAAGTTAGTTTTCAAAAACCCAAAAAACAAAAAAAATAGAATAAGCTTTGATTTGCTCATGTTCTTTTTTATCCCCTTGGAGTTTTGCATTTTATTTTCAGAGGAGTTGATCTATGTCAGGACAACGAGGAATGCAACAGTAAGGAAGGGAAGTGTGTAAATTCGCAACCGTGAAGGTATGTCCTCCGACCCCCATCTTTTGCACTTGGATACTTAGAATATATGTAGTAGTTGTATGTGTGATGTGTGTAGATGGTAGTGAGTCTTAATAGTTGATACAAAGGTTTTGCTCTAGTAGCTGAAATAATTTTGTAGCCTTTGTTTTCTTTTGTTTGGACAACTAAGACTTGTCGTGGGACAGTTTTGAATGAAATGAAATTAACCAAGTATAACTTTGCACAAGAGAAAGTCTTTCAAGACTTGCAGTTGAGAAATTATAGTGGAAGAAATGTTTAACATGCTCAACCCCATGTTATTAATTTTAATAGACTCGATAGCACTTGTGGATTAAATTGTCTAGAGGGACTTAGTTCAAAGGTGGGTGAGATTATGCCAAAAATCTGTGGTGTATATCTCAACATGGTGTTACAGCCTCCGGCCGGTGCCATGGCCTTTGCTACTATATACACGTTTACGTGTGTAAATGTGGCTTCGTCACCCTTTTTGATGTCATGTTGAGGACTCCGCTGGCCAATGAACGATCCACCAAGAGCGATAGCTCGGATTTCGGCTATTAGTTTGTTACCATACGTAGTGGCAACACTACAAACGAATATTTTTAGGCTTTCTCTTGAGTGGGTGTGTATGTGGTAAATAAAGGGGACTGATCAAAAGAGCTCAAAAGAGACATTATTGCTAAAGGTCCATAGTTCTCAAACATTAAGCCACAACAAAAACCTATGCATGATCACTTATTTGGCATAATCTCCTTCACATGACAATCAAAATTCCAGCAAACAATGATTGAAACAAAATGTTTAAGAGCCTAGAGGAGGAAACAATTGTGGGTGTGCTCAGGAGCACTTGAGCATCATGTTTTACTATGTACTTTTTACTCCCTAACTTACGTTTTCATCGCTCTATCCTAAGAAACTCTACCATGCATTCCCGGCAAGCAAGTGTTGTCTAGATTAAATGAAATGAAGTGTTGCAAAGTTGTTTTATCTGGTAGATTAGAAACTTTGTGTTGATTATTTTTGCTTCACTAACACTTGCACTATAACCATGCCACTGCTATATCTATAATAAGTTTTTAGGTCAAGAAGCGGAGGGCTATCTAGGCATACCGATCGTAAGTGAACCAAAACCTTCTTGTTATTTCGGTTTAAACAACTGAGTTCCTTATGCTTCGGATTTCTCTCTATGTTGCTCGAGGACGATCAAGTTTAAGTTTGGGGGAGTTGATAAGTGATATTTTTACACTCATTTCAACCTTGTTTAAACCGAATTATTTCATTAAAAAAGAGATATTTGCTCCAATATTGCCACTAATGACTAGTGAATGCAAAGGATTCCACAAATCCTCTCTTTGATATTTTTTTTCCATAGGAAATGGGCTAAAAAGGGAAGAAATCACATGGGAGAAAGGAAAGGAAGGAAATGGAGAAGAAACAAGTCACCAGGAGGCGTCAGAAAGCCACCAGGACCAAAGACGGTGTTCCATGCAACCGCACGCGCTCACATGAGCAGTCATTTCGCGTGGAAACCGAGGTAGGTTGTCCACCTGAACAAATTTTATAAAGGGGAACCCATCGAAATGTCAACGGAAGGGGGGAGAGAGAGGAGAGTCGAGCACAACCACAACCTGTTCATCATCATCTTCATCCAGAAACCCTAGCCACTGCCATTTTCACCTCCATAGCCATCTCCATCACCGTAGTGCTCTCTCATCTAGTTCATACTTGTAATTGTGCATCGCACAAGGCATCCATTGTAAGACATATTGCAATCAATCAATCCCAAGATGTGTTTTTCAATGTTTTCTTCTCGCGATCTGATCTCCATGTGTGAGTAGTTCGGTAAGGTATGGGGTGAGGCATGAGCCTTGCAACCCCAGGTATTTGGTGAAGGGATCAATGAAAGTCTTTGACGCAACATCTCGTATGTGTGAAATAAAATTGTTTCGTGAAGTGTCTCTTGTCTTGTCCGTGATCTTCATCCCTGCAGGTACCCAGGATCATGGAGATTGAGCACCGGTGAGGCTAGGAGCAAGAGGACCGTGAAGTGTTATATCGAACACCGATGATAGTAAGGTTTAGTAGGGTAACATGGATCATATCCTTGGGGATTCATGAGGTGTGGTCATTAAACTCCCAATGATTTTGTCTGATATTATTATCTTAATTATCAGGGCAACCCCATGAGACGGATAGGGCCTTCGGTAGGACAACTGATTCTTGATGCAGGACTCGTGCTGGTCAAGATGTTATTTGGACACATCCCCCACTCTGATACAAAGCAATCACCTCTTGGTGGGTGACTTCCCGAGCACAAACTAATATCATTTTTATCCCAACACTAATACATGGTTGTAAGCATTAAGACCTCATCCCCGTACCTTCTTTTTATTATAAGTGTTTGAATCATAATTTTCTTGCTGATCCGGTCAAAAGCTGGATTTGAAACTTTGGCAAAAGCTTGCTAGAGACCATTGCTTCAAGGGAGTCTTCCTCTCGTGGGTTCGATACCCAGGGTCACCTCTGGGGAAATAGGTGCGGGATACCCTTTCTTGTTCCAATACCATATCAATAAAAAGGAGATATCAAAGCACAGCCTGCGCAGGCGGTCCAAAGAGGTGAACGCCACCATCCCTCCCATTCCTCAGCTCATGCACTGGTCTAAGAAGCCGGTCACCTGGAGCCGGGAGGACCACCCGGCTGTGATGCCCACGCTGGGCGGCTACGCCCTCGTCCTCGACCCCACTTCCACTTCAGAGAAGTGCCCCTGCCGCTTCACGCGGGTTCTCATCGACGGCGGTAGCAGCATCAGCATCCTCTACCGCAACACCATGATCAAGCTAGGCCTCAAGGAGAAGCAATTGCAGCCCAGCCGAACAGTTTTACATGGCATCATGCCGGGGCTCTCTTGCTCCTCTATCGGCAAGGTCCGGTTGGATGTGTTGTTTGGCGACCCACATAATTTCCACCGCAAGCCGATTTGGTTCGAGGTGGTGGATCTGAGTAGCCCCTACCACACGCTCTTGGGCTGGCCCACGCTGGCCAAGTTCATGGCGGAGCCCCATTACGCCTACCTGAAGTTGAACATGTCGAGTCCCAAGGGCATCATCACCGTAGCTGGCGACTACAGAAAATCCGTTGAGTGCGCGGAAGCTGGCTCCAAGCTGGCCGAGTCTCTGGTCATTGCGGAGGAGAAGCGCCAGCTCGACTGGCTCGTGGCGCTGTCCCGCGAGCAGCCGGCCGTGCCGGCTCCTCCTTCCCTACAGCCGGCCAACGAGGCGGCCTTCCAGCCGTCCAAGGACACCAAGAAAGTTCCACTGGATCCGGCCAACCCAGCCCAGTGCGTCAGTGTTACCACCAGCACCCACCTCGACAGCAAATAGGAAAGCGAGCTCATCGACTTCCTCTGTGAGAATCGGGATATCTTCTCATGGTCCCCAATCTCGCTTCCGGAACCCACCGGCATCCTCTGGCCCCAACCACGTTTGATAAGCCTACACATGGCATCTGCCATGAGCACACCACGACAATACTTACATCTTAGCTTTATGCAATCTTACCATCTTGATCATCCGGTCATACAACTTACCAAATGATTATGGCTATGACCTTACTCATATCAATACTTGGTCACTCGTGACCACTTATCAACTCTTGGTCACCTCGTGACCTATATCTTCGATCTTTTGATCACGTCTGTGATCAAGACAAGTCCTTGTGTTTAGCCACCTTAGGGTTGCAAGTTTATTCATCATTGGGATGGACCACAGTGTAACCTAGTACGAACTATGCCCATTACCATGAACTCGGCTATTCGAATAGATTTATACACTCTGTAGAGGATGTGCACTTTACCCACACCATGGACTTGACTCCAATAGAACTTGTCTACCACATGACTCTCCTACTGTACGACCGACACGCCTCCGTAGGTCATGTCATGGGGGAGGCACCTGGGCCTGTGCTAGATTCTTGACACTGCCCACCCAGGGCTCTACCACCTCTGTGGCTTAAACTTTCCCTTCGGAAGCACATTCATTTCTAACGCGCATAACCATACCTACCTAGGCTCCTGGGATTAGACAGTGCCTAGTTGATCAGAGTAGCACACATGTCTAACACTCTTGGTTATGGTGATAAAAGTAAGAGGCACGTGAAAACAAGCTAGGGTCTTCCCTAGATAAGGCAAATGTGATCGCACTAAGATAAGTTCGGTTCGGTGGCACCATGACTTGACCAAGCCAAAGAAAGGGTCGACTAAACAAGTTCATGTATGTTCAAGTGGCACGTCAGAGGTCAAAGTATATAGAACAACCGATGACCGGCAACCATACCCCCTCTCTGGCTTGGTGCAACCATGCAGCAAGGTCTGCAAGGAGATAAAGCCAGGGTTGTAAGGATTGGTTGCAATTTTATCTAACCTCCCATCTTGATTAGCAAGTTTATACTTGTTGTAGTCTTTCCTTCATTACATCCAATATGTATTGGTCCAAGTCATAGTCATATTCACTTACCATATGAAAAGGTTTCAACTCCAGTCCAAATAAATTTCCAAACGAAGATCCAAATCAAAATTCAACCAAGAGCCACATGAATGAAATTCAAAGAAAAGGAAGATGCAAAAAATTGGGGTGTTACATTTTCCTATGTACAATTAAATGACCATACATTTTTGTAGTATTTAATATACATTTTGACATTATCCGCAAAAAAATATACATTTTGACATTTTATTTATGTGTTCTTTCTGTTCCCACGTTTTAGAAATCCCATGAATAAAGAAAAAAAAAAGGTAGCAGCCCAAGGCCAAAGAACGAAGTAGATGAGCAGAGCGCACGGCTGGTACAGTATACTGTACACGTAGCCGAAAAACTTGGGGAATTGCTTGTTTTCAGCCGGATGTAAACATTCTCACGCCAGCCGCCTTCTACTCATGACACGTGTCTCCTACTCATCTAGCAAGTCAAACTAGAAACCCGTGTGTGCGGTTGGATTCCAGCTTGGCCACTAGTAGTATTATTAATTAATTGTGACCAATCGCTCGAACTATCCAGGAAACTGATGCATGCTACTAGTACCACATCATATGAAACCAAGCGATCGATCCAGAAAACTGCATGCAGCATCGCCGGAGCATTCGGTAAACATGTGTTGCTGCAAACAGCATGCTTCCAACGGGTGCTGCGACGACATCTTGGCTGCTCTGGCGATGTTGTGACGACGTGCTTCAACAACAATGAAGGTGTTGTGATGGTGGCCCGGTTGCTCCGCGTGCTTCGACAGATGCTGTGACGGCGTCTCAGCTGCTCCGGTGATGCTGTGACGCATGCTTCACGGCGTATGTGTATCGACGGCCATGACGACGAGGAGTAAATGCTGCGACGGCGTTCACGGCTGCAGCGATGCTTTGGCGGTTGGCGTTGCGACGCGTGATTCGACGGCGATGATGTGATGCGTGCCTCAACAGCGTACGTGCCATGACGGCGTTGACGGGTGCAGCGACGCATCAACGACCACGACGGCGAGGCGTATGTGCTGCAACGGAGTCTACGGCCGCGGCAATGCTTTGACGGCCATGGCAACATTGCTTCGACGGTGCCGCGGCGATGCTTCGACGGCCATGACAACATTGCTTCAACGGCCACGACGTCGACAACCGTCCTGCGATGCATGCTTCGACGGCCATGACGACAATGTTTTTGACGGCCATGACATCGACAACCCTCGACACTGCGATGCGTGCTTCAATGGCAGCGGTGATGCTTGGACCACCATGACGACGAGGTGTATGTGCTGCAACTGTGTTGGCGGTCACGGTGGTGCTTCGACGACCACGATGATGAGGCGTGCTGCGATAGCGTAGGCGGCCACGACAATGCTTCGACGGCCACGACATTAACAACCTCGTCGATGACAACCGAGGATGCTATCGTGACGGCAGTGTTGTGAGCCTTAGCCCCGCAATGCTGCAAGTAGTGCTGCGACGCAGACAATGATGCTTCAAATAGTGTTGCGAGACGACCGACCGACGATGTTGTCGGGCCTGCTGCGAGCTCGTGAACAGTACTGAGAGTCCGCCGGTAAAGCTAGAACGGCCGGGCTAGGTGATGTTGCCACTGTGGCCGACCGGGTGCTACGCGTGTGGGCAAAGGTGCTACGACGACGTGCGACTGCGATTGCCATCGATGCTTTGAAGCATTCCGCGAGGCTGCAGTGTTTGGTAAAGGAGCGGACGTGTGAGGCGAACTAGGCAAATCAATCAACGGTTACACGCATCCCAATCTAACGGCCATCAAGCCGGCTGCAGCTTGGCCCGCTACAGCCGGATGACGCCTAGCATGCGCCAAAAACTTGTCATTGATGTCCGAAGGTAAATACAGTACAATAGATCGGTCTACACATGCTTCGCAAAGCACATCTTTAAGCTGCTGTACTTACGTCAAATGCTGCCATGGTGATCACTGCCGTATCTCCAACTCGCCTAAAGATATGCAAAGTCAGAGTGGTGGATGTGCTGATAGAATACAGCGACCACAGCCCACACTTAGCACATCGATGGCCATGGCGATCAAGAACACTCTCCAATGCGTCGTGTTCCTGATGGCGCTCATCATGACCCACCTGATACCGCCTGCCGATGCTGATGCAGGCAGCCCAAAAGTCGCCATGGCTAGCTCGGGTGCTGGTTCAAGCTTCCGGCTGGTGGCCCACCATGACTATGCGCTTCGCGACGACGGCTTCCTCCAAGTCCAGAGCCGGCTGGACGACCTTCTTCCATCGGAGGCGAACGTCACCGCCCTCCGCCCACCAGTGGCTTCGCCGATCGATATGGCCTTCAGCGTGGTCGTTGGCTTGGGCTCGGGCAAAGGCCGGCACGACTACAACCTCAAGCTCGACGCCTCGGGTAGCCTGATGTGGCTGCAGTGCAAGCCCTGCAATCCGAAGCAGCCACAGCGCGGCCCCCTGTTCGACCCCAAGGCGTCGTCCACCTTCCAGCAGGTCGCCGGCACGAGCCAGATCTGCCACCCGCCGTACCCCATGGAGCCCGCGGGGCAGCAGTGCGCTTTCCACCTGTCCGGCGAGCACGGCATGTCGGTGCACGGCTTCGTGGCCTTGGAGAACCTCACCATGGGGCCAGAGTCCATGAAGGAGTTCGTCTTCGGGTGCGCGCACTCGGCGGAGCACTTCAACAGCCAGCGCACCTTCGCGGGCGTCGCCGCCATGGGTAAGATGCCTACCTCGCTCGTCATGCAGGTCGCGGCGCGCGGGCAGACGCAGTTCTCGTACTGCCTCTTCTCCGGCGG
Organism: Thinopyrum obtusiflorum; assembly: GCA_036873465.1. NCBI lineage: Eukaryota > Viridiplantae > Streptophyta > Magnoliopsida > Poales > Poaceae > Thinopyrum > Thinopyrum obtusiflorum. The sequence continues at coordinate 124,839 of JAAAWM010012124.1, read as the reverse complement.
GGCGAGCCGGCATGGCTTCCTCCGGTTCGGCGCCGACGTGCCGAGCCGGCCGGGCCTCCGAACGACCAAGATCCTCCCGGCGCTGGACGCGCACGAGTCGCAGTACTACGTGAGCCTCGTGGGCATCAGCCTGGACGCGAAGAGGCTCACGGGGATCAGGCCGGAGATGTTCGCCCGGCGGCGCGGCGGGCAGGGCGGGTGCGTGATCGACCCCGGCACGCCGCTGACGATGATGGTCCGGGAGGCGTACCGCGTCGTGGAGGAGGCCGTGTGGAGTGACCTGCGGCGGAACAGGGCGGAGCGCGTGCAGCGGCAGGGCTACGGGCTGTGCGTCCGCAGGACCGCGGAGATCAAGCGGCACCTCCAGTCGCTGTCCTTCCATTTCGCGGAGGAGACGGCGAGGCTGGTCGTCAAGCCGGAGCAGCTGTTCACGGCGGTGGAGGGCAGGCTCCACGGGGCCGCCCTGTGCCTTGCCATGAGCCCGGGCGAGCGGACGGTCATCGGCGCGCTGCAGCAGGTGGACACAAGGTTCGTGTACGACCTCAAAGACGCCAAGCTGTCCTTTGCGTCGGAGCCGTGCTCTCAGGACACCGCCGGTGTGGATTCAACTGAATGAACCAGCCGCCATGGGTAGCCAGTTGCTTGTAAACTCCATTGAATAAAGAAAAACGCTCAGAATTCAGAATCCACCATTACGCTCGCGCGTCGTCCGCCTCGCGCACGCGTCAGGCGTCATGTGCGCCCCGCGCGTGTCCTCTCTCCTTCTTCCTCATCTCCCTTCCTCGTCCGAATGAGCGATTTTCCCGTCCCTCCCTAAACAGTGATGCTCCTCGCAATTGAGTCATGGTGCCACCGCCCTAGCGAACTGGACGAGCTGACGGCTCGCTGCTGCAACCGCCACGAGCTCGCCATGAACAGCCGCAAGAGGCGACGCTGTTGCGTGAAGGGGTGACGGCCACCACAGCTGTCGGGACGACGACTGCTCCCGGCGACGGCGTGATGCTGCAAGGCGGCCAGGGACCCTGCTGCAACTGTAGGCTCCCCATGCTACGAAGGGTCCAAATCTCCATCTGATTCAGCAAAGGTGGCGCGCCCTACCGCAAGACTAGCGATGTCCCCGTCACGTTGACTACAACACCGACGAGGTTGCGCGGCAGCAACGCCGGTGATATTGTAGTGGCGTCGTGCAATATGCATGATGTTGCATAGCGGTGAATGCAGCGAGGACGACGTTTCGACGGGTCACGAAAACTTCTACAGGGATGATGCTGCGCAGTGGCGAATGCAACGGCGGCGACACTATGAAAGTTCGACAAGGTGGCAACGGTGGTGGCACTATGAAAGTTCGACAAGGCGGCAACGGCAACGACGGCGCCAACAGACATGGTGTTGCAATGGCAACGACTACAACGGCGACAAGGTTGTGATGGTGACAATCATGACGGCGGAGATGTTGCGATGGCGACGACCGCAACAATGGGGATGACGTGCTTCGCCTAATCTAGGGAATATTTATTCAAAGTCCATTCATTTATTCAAGGGTTTTTATCATTTATGCCACTAGTTGTGTCCCACTACTCAGTTTTATCATTAAAAGTTACAACCACTCAAAAATATCACCGTTCCATGAGATGCATGCTCAAAAATGCTATTAGATATCTCAAAAATGTCATTGTTCCATTAAATATTTCCTCAAAAATGTATTAGACATCGTTATTGTCAGGTCAAACCCATTGACCATGTTATATAACAAAAAATACCCCTAAACCGACATGTCAACTCTCTCTTTCTCACAATGATAAGTGTGGGCCCCACTTGTCAGAAGTAAGCAAGTGAATAATTTTACAGAAAAATAAGAACGTTGTTGGGATCAAGTAGGACCCACACTTTATTGTAGTGAGATAAACGGAGAGCTGACATGTTGGTCCATAGGTATTTATGTCATTATAACATGGCAAACGAGATTTGAACTCACAGTAATGGTGTCCAATGGCATTTTTTAGCATGTGCCTAACGAAGCGATGACATTTTTTAGCAGTTGAAATTCCTAATGGCAAAATTGAGTAGTGGGATACAACTAGTGGCATAAATGATAAAAAAAAACTTTATTCAAAGATAGCGCTGCCTTTGAATAAATGAATGGATTTGCTAATTCTTTGTTAGCTAAGAATCATTAAATATTTATCAACACCACGACTGTTGGGGAATTTCTTATTTGCCGCTTTAAGCGCCTGTTACTATGCATTTTGCAAACGAGCGCACACCCCCCCTCCGTGCTGGGCCGGCCCATTTGTCTTTTTTTTTCTTTATTCTGTTAAACTGCAATAAAGGTAAGCGCTCGCCTAGAATCGAACTTGCGATCTCTTTCTCAAGTGTAAACCGCACTAACCACTAGGACAACTAGCACGTGTGGCTTCTTACTTCTTTTTTCATTTTATTCCTTTTCAGTTCGTGGAAAGCCCATGGTTTTGGAAAGCTTCCACAAGCTTCCCAATCTGGGTTTTTTCGGTTCGTTGGACAAATTCCAGTTCGCAGAAAGCCCCGGTTTCTAGACCAGTTTTTTGTTTATTTGTTTTCCTTTTTTTTTCTTTAACCTTTTTTCTTTTTATTTAATTGTTTTACTATTATTATTTTCAAAATTCTTGAAATTTTTAAAATTCAATGAACTATTATTTTCAAAATCAATGATTTTTTTATTTTATGAACTTTTTCCTCAAATTCGATGAACTTTTGCAATTTGATGATTTTTTTCAAAATTTATTAATTTCTTTCAAATTTGATGAATTTTTTTTCAAATTCAATGATTTTCCCCAAATTTGCTGAACTTTTTTTTCCACTTTGATGAACTTTTGTCACAATTGATGAACTCTTTCAAACTTGATGAACGTTTTAATAAATGTTACTTTTTAAAATTCAATGATTTTTTTTCAAATGCATGCACTTTTTTGAAGTTTGTGATATTTTTTCAAAATCCATGAAGAGTTTTTGATTTTTTCTTTTTTCTTTTTTCAAAAGTTAATGGTTGACCGGTCCACTAGTCAACCGCGACCAGTCAAAGCGATCGAGCGACCAGGGAGCAATTTCATTCTTCTTGGGCTGGCCCACGAGCGGGTGCGCATGGGTGCCGGGAACCTGTTCGCGCGCTTAAGGTGCCGAACAGGACCTCCCATAGGATGCAAGGCGACAAGATTCGTTCATATTCATGCAGGCTGGCATGGTTTCGGGTGCCCCTATATCTCGCTATAAGCGAGACAGGAGTAACCCTCGTTAAAGGGTGGAGCGAGTTGGGTCGGCCCAGGCGAGCAGGAACAACAACCTTGTATTTTTTTCATTTTCTTTTTTCTTTTTTGCTCTCTCTTTTACTTTTGGTAACACTTTTAAATATTATAAATAATATATTACAAAAATCACTCTACATAAAACATTTGAAAATGTTGACCAAGCATTTAAAAAATGTTAAATGTGTATAGAGAAAATGTTTATCACGTATACGAGAAATCTATACAAAAAGAATGTGTATGAAACATTTTAATCGTGTGTTTGAAAAATGTTAATCAAGCATTTGAAAAAATGTTGAACAAGTGTTCGGAAAGTGTGAACTGTGTATAGAAAAAACGTTGACCATGTATTAAAAAAGGAAAAAAAAAAGTGATCATGTATATAGAAATGTTAATCAAGCATTTGAAAAAAATATTGGACAAGTATTTGAAAAATGTAATCAAGCATTTGAAAAATGTTAGTTGGGTATAGAAAAAATGTTGACCATGTATTAAAAATGATAGAAAATTCTGATAATGTATATAAAAATTGTCAATTAAGCATTTAGAAAAATGATGAACAGTTTTAAAAATATTCATCAAACATTTGAAACATGTTAAATGTATGTAGAATTTTTTTGCATTTACAAACGTTAATCAAGCATTTGAAAAATGTTGAATGTGCATAGAAAAAATAATTGACCATGTATTAGAAAATGTTAATCTTATATTTGAAAAATGTTACTCCCTCCGTCCCATAATATAAGAGCGTTTTTTACACTAGTGTAGTGTCAAAAACGTTCTTATATTATGGGACGGAGGGAGTAATAAATAAATTGTATTTTTCTAAAGTGTGTATAGGAAAAATATTAACTATTTATTTAAAAAATGTTAATCTTGTATTTAAAAAATATAAATCAAGCATCTGAAAATGTTTAAAATGTGAATAGAAAAAATGTTGATCATGTATTAAAAAATATTTAATGTGTACTGAAAAATGATAAATGTGTATTAGAAAATGTTGTTGACATATAAAAAAATGTAGAATGAAAACAAAACAAAAACAAACAAAATCAGACAAAAAGAAAACCGAATAAAATAAAATAAAATAAACCAAAGAAAAAGGAGATGAAAAAGAAAAGCACAGTAAAGGCCACATGTAAACCAAAGAAAAAGAAAACCTAAATAAAGTGGCAATGCTATTAGGGGGGTGAAATTAAAGGCCGCATGTAACGTCCGCCACAATAATTTGGCTAGTGGGCATTTGACAAAAAAGATGTTGCATGGATTCATCTTGATTACAGAAACAACACCGTTTACTACCCTCCCAACTATGCTTTGCCAAGTTGTCATTAGTCAAGATCACTTCCTTGTGAACAAAACACGTAAGGACTTTTATTTTTAAAGGTACCTTAATTTTCCAAATGTGAAGCGACTTTGGGATTGGACCAGTGTTTATCAAATCTATATACATAGATTTTACTAAAAATACCCCAGAAACCGAAAGTTTCCTGTGTAGTATATCTGGCTCATCAGAAAGGTTAACATCCATCAACCTGTGCACAAGATGTAGCCATATATCCCATCGTTCCCCGCTAGGGTTCTCCTGAACTAAATATTTAAGGGAACGGATCCTAGAATTATGCTTACGAAAGCGTCTTTACGTTGTTCAATATTGTAAAGGGTTGGATGTTGTATGGCCAGTGGTGTCGGACGGGAACTTGGTGCTCTCGGGTTCCCGCGCACCCTATATGCGCCAAATTCTAAATCTTTTTTGGAATCAAACATGATCAGGTATTGTACTCGTATAAAAAGTTTGGACAAGAAATGATTTCTATCGACTTCAGGGCAAAAAAGACAAGTTTATGACGACAATATAGCATGTATAGTACTTGTATATACCTTTTTTGCCGAATCTTCGACCCATGATACAATGAAAGTCTTTCTCTGATGAACCTTTTTATACGACTACAATATTGATCATGTTTGATACCAAAAAAGTTTCAAGATTTTTTGAACTTTTTTTCGAATTACTTTTTTTTTGCATATAGGGTGCTCTGGTACCTAGATTCTCCTTCGTATTTTCTCAATGGTGTCTCCCCTAGCTATGTGTCTCCCCAAAATCTAATAGTATTATCGTTCCCTACAATGTATTTGGACCTATTGAAAAGGGCAACGTTTGTTTGCATCAACTCCTTCCAAAAAGGTGAATCATTTGCCTGCGCCATCACTTGTGCGAGGGTCTTAAATTGCAAATACTTGTTACTCTGTATAGCCATTTACTGAGTAGGCATCTGTTCTTTACCACAAGGTTTTCAATCTCTAAACCCCCTTGTCCTTCTACAAATTATATCCCACTTGGCAAACTTGTACTTGGATTTAGTCTCATCGCTTTGCTAGAAAAAGCGTGATCAATAAAAGTCCAACCTTTTCCGTACCCCCATAGGTACTTCAAAGAAGGACATTAGGAACATCGGCATACTTGTAAGTATGGAATTTATCAGAATTAGCCAACCCCATAAGACATAAGCTTGCCCTTCCAGCAACTTAGTTTCTTCTCAAATCGATCCTCCATGTACTTCCATTCTTTGTTGGTTAGCTTTCAGCGATGAATTGGGATTCCCAGATAACTAAACGGAAGAGACCCCAACTCACACCCAAACAACTGTCTATAATTTTCGTGTTCTTGCTTGGCATGTAACACCCCTGTGTAATAGCCACTGTGATCGACTGCTAATAATGCCAAGTCATATCATTTGCAGTGCCTAGTCATAGTGGTTAACCAAAACAATTCAAACTCTATTTTGAAATCAACTCAAATTCAAAAGTGCAAAATAAATTTGCTCAAACACTGTTGGAAAATGTTCACTAAATAGCAAATATTCCAGAAGCATTTATAAAAATATAAACAATGATACTTGGATTATTTAAATGACTCCAACAGCATGAGACAGCACCCAAAACAGCACTATTAAATCATTTATAATTAAAACAAATTCAAATAAAATCCTAATTTGACCAAACCAATTTTTGGTGAAAAGTAATATTGCATTGCAATATTTGAGCCAAGATTCATAATTTACAAAAGTGCATCTGTGGCCTAACTATTATAAAACAGAAAGAAATAAAGAAAAAGCAAAAACAGAAAAACGAGAAAATAAAACGAGGCACTGTGCACTGGGCCTAAGTGCACAGTGCCCCGAAAACCGGCCCAGCTGGCCCATCTTCTTCTCCCTCCCTCGCGTGTCGTCTCCTCCATGGCTGCGCCGGCGCACGCCGGCCGTTCGTCGACACGCAGGCGCCACCGACGCCGCCAGGGGATAAGGACGACCCTGGGGCGTCTCCCCTGGACCTCCTCGCTCACTCTCCCCTCGCCCGACTCGCTCCTCCCCTTCCCCTTCCTCCTCCAGATCCGCAGCAGTGCGCCACCGTCGCCGCGCTTCATCACCGCCGTGGCCACCGGCCTCCCCGCGTCGCCTGAGTGTGCCTGGGAGGAGCGCCGTGGTCGACCGCGTCCTTTGGAGCAACTGGAGGGAGCTGAGGAGCACGGCATCGCCCAGACGCGCCATCTTCTTCCTCGGGCCGCCGTTGATTTCCCTCGTCTCCGGCGAGCCTCTGCAGCTCCTAATCTTTCACGGGCCACCGTGCGTGCCGCAAGGTGAACCTCTCTTCCTCCCCCTTCCTTCTGCTCGCCTTCGCATGCGCGCTAGCCGCTTCTTCCACGACGCTCGAACGCGCCGCCGCTCGCGCACGTCGCCGGCGCGTCTCCGGTGATCTTTTGGTCAAGGGCTAATGCCCGTTGCATTCCCCGCCTCAAGCAGACGCCGTAGCCGCCTCGCGTTACTAGATTTGCACGCCGTAGCCGCGTTTCCGACGAGGCCTGAGCTCCGGCCGCCGCATCGAGCTCGTTTCCGGCGAGCTCTGGTCGTCTCAACTGCTTCCACCGGTGCCATTTGACGCGGCGTTGTCTCCGCATTCAAACGCAACCGGCCGCGTCCGAATTGGTGGCCTGTGGAGCAATTCCGAACAGCTCCGGCGGTCGGCCGCTGTTGTTTTGGTCGCCGGAGCAGCTCCGGCGCTGGCCGCCGACGTGGCCAGGCGTGGGGTCCACCCAGGGACACTGCCAGTGGCCCCGGTGGGTCCCGTTGACCACGTTGACCGAAGTCAACGCGCTGACGTGGCGGTCCAGTGTCACTGACACGCGGGCCCCACTCTAATAAACTAATTAAAATAAATAGATAATTAGATAAATAATTAGTTTAGTTAATTAAGTGGCTAAGCACTCACTGACAGTAGGCCCCACTCGCTTATTAGTCTAATTAGATTAAACTAAACCCACAGTTAGTGCACTGTCAATGACATGTGGGTCCCACTGGACCCACCTGTCTGGTTTGACTAGTCAGCCGACCTGTTGACCTGCTGACGTCAGCATTACATCATGCTGATGTCATAATTCCCTTTTTCTGTTAATAAGATAATTCCAGAAAATCATTTAACTTTGAAAATTAATAACTTTTAAACCGTAGCTCAGATCGAAAAACTTAAAACATGAAAGTTGCTCAGAACGACGAGACGAATTTGATTGTGTCGTCTGTTTCCATGTCGGAACCCCCTACGTAGGAGAACCCATAACTTTCCGTCCGTTTCCGGTAGATGAATAGTGTATAATCACCGGATAATAAATCCAACTTAAATCCTAAAGTAACTAAAAATGACTTAGACATACTTTAGACAACCCTGCACTGCATCCTAGGCATGGCATGCTTGTATTGCATTGTTTGTTGTGTATTTAAATGTTTCCTCCCCCTCTTTCTCTCGATAGACCCCGACATCGACATAGCTCCTGAGACCGACGCAGCTCCGGAGGTCGACTACGTCCCTGACGACCTTGCCCTTGCCGCCGAGCAACCAGGCAAGCACCCCCATTTTGAGCATTCCGATATCGCCCATTCTCTTCTCTCTCATACTTGCATTAGAATTGCTGCTGCTACTGCTTTACCTATTCTGATGCATAGCCTGTTTATTGTAACCTGCTTTTGTTACCTGCTGCTTATCCTAAACTGCTTAGTATAGGTTGGGTAGAGACCATATGAGACCCCACTTATCCCGACTGCCCCGCTGGAGTATCAAAAGACCCGATCAACGGGATCGAAGACCAGGACCCGGCATCGCACATCACTTCCCCCTTAGTTGCTCGACACTACTGGGTTACTATCGAGTGCCGATGGTGATACCTTGTCAGCACTACTGATGATAACCTTGTAGATTAGTTAATCGGACGTGGTAAGCGAGGGTGATTCCTTCTACACCACCCCCGATAACGACGTCGTCATGCAACACTTCAAGCGTGGATCTCGAGGGTGATTCCTCTTCCGTTCACCTTGACTATAACATCAGGTGGAACTCCGTCGAGGGTGATACCTCAGGGTTCCCCCTTGGTGTTGAACTCACGGATACTATGGATATTATAACTTTGCACTCAACCATGTTACTAAAGACGGGTCGGCCCTGAGGGGTACCCGCGCGAGCATATGGCGAAGTAATGTGGAGACGGGTTGACCTGGATGGTGCCCGCGAGATAATTACGAGGCGTGTATTCCTAGCCCTTGCCGCAAGTCTTCGAGACGGGGCGACGGGGTCACATCGATCGTGAGTCTATGCTTGTTACCGCGCGCTCCTAATCCACTAATGGTTTGGATATTTGATCCGAGGGGCCTCTGGCCTGATAGCACTAACCATCACGTGGGCATAGTATGGGCGTTCTGCGTCGTATACTTCAGCTGGAGCTTAATAGACGTCAGCAACTGAGCGGCACACGCTGGGTTGGACTGGGAACGCAACTGATCTTGTATAAAGGGTTGCTAGGTCTGCTCACCGGCGGTGCACGTAACGTGCAGGAGTTCCCGGGGTGATGGCCCAAGACCCCTGGGGCCATAGGTTAGTCCGACGTGCTGACCTCTCTGTTAAGTATTCAGTCGGGTTGCGGCGTGTTGCTTAGCCGAGGCCGGGCATGACCCAGTAAAGTGTGTCCGGCCGGAGTTAAGCGAGCGTGATGGGTAAGTTGGTGCACCCCTGCAGGGAAGAAACATCTATCGATAGCCTGTCCTACGGTAACGGACACTCGGAGTTGTATCCCGATCGGTACAACTAGAACTTGAGATGATAACTGGATAATATGGCTCTGGGATTGCTTTCTCGCAGGGAGTCGAGGAAGGATCTCTGGCCGAGGTTGATGACACTACTACTACTTTACATTATGCTAATCTGCACTCTTCTAATGCTGCAAGACCGATTAAGAGGCTGAAGATGCTAGTCTTCGATAGGACTAGGCTTTTCCCCCCTATTCTGGCATTTCTGCAGCCCAGTCCACATATACAGCCTTCCTTTGAAAATGTTGCATATGTAGTGTAGATCCTTGCTTGCTGAGTACTTCGGATGAGTACTCACAGTTGCTTTGCTTTCTTTTTCTCCCCATATCTGTTTGTCGCAAACAGATGACGGAGCCCCTGAGTCAGCTGCCCCCACCGACGGCTACTACTACTACCCTCCCGGCGAGTACTACTACGAGGAGCCAACCGACGACCAGGAGTAGGTTCGGAGGGTACTAGGCAGGAGGCCTACGCCTTTCGACCATAGCTTTTATTTTGCCCCGCCTTCTTAAAGGCTTATCTCTATTTCTGTAATATATCTGTACTCAGATATCTGATGCTTCCGCTGACACTTGTATGCCATCGAGCTATGTATTCGAGCCCTCGAGGCCCTGGCTTATAATATAAAGCTTGTATGACTTTATTTATATTTTAGAGTTGTGTTGTGGTATCTTCAAGTGAGTCCTTATGCTTGATCGTGTGCATTTGCGTGTATGGTTAGTGCACGATAAAGCCGGGGTCGTTACATGGCACGCCCAAAACAGAATAGTTCGCTATTGTTGAAATTTGTTTACAAACCAGACAGTTGTTCGAAAACACACAAAACCAGTTTTAGGCTTTGCCAAATCATCTTCCATGAAGATAATTGTATCATCTGTGTATTGTAGTATGGATACCCCACCGTCTACAAGATAAGGGATGAGGAACCCACCTGACCGTCCTCTTTGGCTCGACCAATGAGAACCGCCAACATATCAGCCATGATATTAAACAGGATATGAGACATTGGATCCCCCTGTCTCAATCCCTTTTGTGTCTGGAAATAAACCTTGATCCCTAGGCTTCCTTTTTGTATAAAGGATTCGACTTACTTCCTTCGGGCCGCATCAAAACCCTTCATACGCAAAAGCATGTTGCAAAAATGGCCATTTAACTTTATCATGAGCTTTGTTGAAGTCCACTTTGAAGACAAGTCCATCCAGTTTCTTCGAGTGGATTTCATGTAAGGTTTCGTGAAGAACGACCACACCCTTCAGGATATATCATCTCGGCATGAAAGTCGTCTGAGTCAGCTGCACCATAGTATGCACATTTGTGTGAGACAATTAGTACCAAGTTTTGTGAAGATCTTAAAGCTCATATTAAGCAGACATATTGATCTGAACTGCTCAATGCGAACGCCCTCCTCCTTCTTTGGCAACAACGTAATAGGTCCAAAGTTGAGGTGGAACAATTGTAACTTGCCATTAAACAGACCATGAAACATGGGCAAAAGGTCTCCTTTAATGATATCCCAATACCTCTTGTAAAATTCAACTGGAAATCGTCCGGGCCTGGTGCCTTATTATTCTTCATTTGTGCTATCGCCTCGAACACCTCCTTCTCCGAGAAGGGCGCTGACAGAATCTCGTTCTCATCGGCCCAGTTGAGGTAAATCCCCAACGACCACATGCTCGTTGAGCGAAACAAAATTCTCCACCGGTGCCCCAAAGAGATTTTTGTAGAATTCTGAGATATACAATTTTAGGTTCTCGTGCCCTATAATTGCACCCTCATCCTGTTCTAACTGAACATTTAGAAGATTGCTGCATATTGAGATTATTGTTCAGTGTGATGAATTGAGGACGATGGTTGTTGAGAGGGATTTGACTATTTGTAAGGATAGGGTAATCTGGACTTTGAATAGAAAAAACAATTTTCTGGTCAAAGATATGTATATGTATCTGAAGGCTTTTAGGTTGGTTGGATACAGATCCATTTGGAAACTGAAACTACCCCATAAGGTCAAGTTTTTCCTTTTGTCTATGCTTAGAAATAGCATTTTGACCCAGGATAATCTGTTGAAGAGGGGATGGACTAGGAATGACCAGTCATTTTTGTGGTGACAATGAAAACATTGATCAATTATTCTTTGAGTGTAGTTTAGCTAGATTGATCTTGGCAAGTGGTGGCTTGTGCTTTTGCTCTGCCAAGAGCTTCAGAGAGGCTCAGTGATTTGCTAGGTGACTAGATCAAATCGTTCCCCAGTAATCAAAGAAATGAAGTCCTCTGTAGAGGGGTCATCATTTGCTGGACTATGTGGGAAACCAGAAATAATGTTGTTTCGGTACGAAATTTCCTGGTGATCCTCATGCGCAGTTTACAACTTGTCCTATTATCTTAAGAGCTGGAGTGTTTTGCAGAAAACCCAAGACAGGGAAAGAACTGAGCGAGGAGTGGAGATGATCAAGAAGGTGTTGGAGGAGGTATATGGTAGAAGCTATGGCTCAATGGCTGGAATCCTCTTAGCAAAAGAATTGCTATGAACTGAAATTTGCCAACCCCTCGCCCCCCCAGTGAATGGTTCCATGTGTTTTTGAGCTGTCTAGAGGTTGGAGAGAGATGTTGTTTTGTAAGAAAAAGTTCTAATTTTTTTTGGTCCGCAGCTGGTTTAGCTCTACTGCCAGATGTGAGGTCCTGCGAGACCATGTATGCTGGCAGCCTATTCCCTGTTTTAGTCTGGCTTGCTTTCGTATCGGTTATTTTGTTGCTAGTTTGTAAAAACCTTGTGGCGGTTTTTTCAATGAAAATCGACGAAGAGGCTTGCTGTTTTAAAAAAAATCAATTTACCTTGTATTCTTTTACCGATCTATAAATTGCAAGACCACTCACCAACAGAGAAGGGAAAGCCATCATCACAATCACGAATCAAGAGGAGACAATAAGTTTCAGGATTGACACCTGATGGCAAGGCTAGTTAGCTATCTCAAAACCAACAAAATACTATCCAAGTGAAAGGCTCTCAAACGACCTCGGTCAACTTCTTCGATTTCTAGGGATGAATCACCAGCTTCTACGTGGCTGACAACATGAAGGTAAGTTGTTCATGATAATCAATTTCTAGGATGACGCACATTTTCGGCCAGGCTCAGGACTCCAGGAGCACATTTGAGACACTTATTTTGGGATGGAGGGAGTACTATACTCCCGAGCTCGACTAAGAGTTGCAGCTTACACGACTCCTGCTCTATGACTGATTGATTAGCCAGCTAATCACTCATTAGCTGGTGAGCGAGCTCAGCGCGCGCTTAGTTTATTTAGTTTGCTGCAGTGTTGGCTGTCAACACGCCGGAGCAGGTGCTGCTACCTTGATGTCCATGCATGTGTGAGGTAGTGAACCAAGCAGCACATGGAAAGATCGAGCAGATTCTTCTCGATCGATCGATACCTTCGTGGCAACACAGTTCAATCGCCACATGGATTAGGTTGCCAGAGGAATCCCTTTGTTTCCGCCGGCACATGCATGCCTGACCAGTGGCGAATCCGCGCGACACGATTGGCACACATTCCTAGTTTCAGATCAGATGGCCTGAAACTTGTGGGATAATGTGGAGCTAGCTCAGGTTCAGAGAAGTTACAGATTTGTACCGAAGGCCAAAAGGCTTCAGCGTTAAACCTCACTGTGATGTGCGCATTATCGACAATGAAACTCAGAAATCAATGGTCCCTCTCTCTACTAATCTACTTTCGGCTGGCAGTAAAAGCATTGAGTCCAACGGTAGCATTCATCTGAAGAAAATAAAATCAGCACGTTTATCTTTCAGTCTTTCAGACGTTCGCCATCAGATCTACTGAATATTCAAGTACAGGCAGAGTTTCTTTTCTTGACACTAAAGTACAGACAGAGTTGCATGCATAGACATGGAAAGAAAGGGCTAAAAGTAGTAGTACCACACGGGCATCTCCAATAATCGATGATGAGTCACTCTCGAGGTACTCAAAGGGCAGTCCTTGCAACCGCATCAATAAATACATGGAGCAGCTGCCATTGCTATCTCCAACTGCCACTTACAACAGTTAGATCAAAAGCTAGCTACTCTCCTTCTCTGCCCCTGCCTTCGTCTCTGAACTCCAGCCTCCGGGTAACCGTGCTACGTATACAAAGCAATGGAGCACAAGGAGCAGCTTCGGGAAGGAGAAGCCATGGCGGCGGCCTCACCTCCTTCCTTCTTCCTCTGGCACCCCTTGTCTCTACTGCATCACGTTACCCGCAGCTGCGCAGGCTACTTGGGCCTCTCTCGCCTCTGCCACGCGCTCAAGGATCTGAAGCCTCGCGCCGTTACTTCGCCTCCCACAGCTACCTCTCCTCAGCTGCACGATGAAGAGGCCGGAGTAGGAGGCGCTGGACACGCTGCAGATGTAAGTACGGCATGATCTACCTTGTTATTTGCTCTGTTTGAGTTCATGTGGTGGACTGACTTCTGATTCAATCTCGTTGCAATCTATGTCTATGATCGGTCAGGATGATTGCGCGGCCGTCGAAGTGCGCTCGAGAGGGGTGCCCCAGAGGCCTCGTGCTCCAAGAGAAGGACGAGGAGGAACACACCATTAGGCTTAGCTTAGCATGCGAACTGTAGACTATAACATTGAAACGGCCATGGGGAATTCGCTGCGTGTGTTCTTTCTGGAACCCTGAGTTCAGAGTCTTAGAGTGAGTGCTTCCATCTCTTCCTGTTCTGTTAGCAATACAAGTTTAAATTCCAGGCCGGGCATGTTGTTTGTGTTCCGCACTTCAGCCTACAATGCTAATTTCACACACCTGGGTCCAAGAGAAGAAATACGGGAGTGAATGTTAAATGATGTTTTGTTCTCAGGTTTGTTCTTACCGCTTTCCATGTGATGAAGCATCCTGAAGCTGTTCCTAGAGCTTCAACAGGTGTACGTCGTCAGAGCTCGTATAAAAATTGTTCCTAGCACGTTCAATATAAGAGACATAAAAATACTAAGAAAAATGAAAAGAGTGCCAAGTCATTTGTCCCATAATGTAATCTAATGTATGATGCCTATTATTAAGCGATAAGTAAGACGACAGTGTCAGTTTGTCAGATCAAGTTCTCTGTAATCGTATTTATTGGCCAGGCAATTTTTTTTAATCGAGTCAAGTGCTGTGTAATATTCAACCGCAAAAAAAAAAAAGTTATGTGCAATATTACTCTGTCTTCTTGCCAACAACAACCAGGCTCCTCGTTGGCAAGAGGACATAGTAAGGAGCTCTGTAATATTACTCTGGTCAGGCAACTTTTTTATTGGGCAAGTTCTCTGTAATATTACTCTGGTCAGGCAATTTTTTCCTCGGGCAAGTTCTCTGTAATATTTACTCTGGTCAGGCAATTGTTCATCTGTTGCTCTATTTGGACTGGTTCATATCTCATTTTATCCAGGGGAGATGCTTGTGAATATGTGCGACTATCTACAAACATTAGTGTCAATTTGGAGGGTTTTTAGCATCATATTTGACGGCAACTTGTTTGTTTGTTTCGACTTTGGATATTGAATTCCAGGACAAACCAGTCCCTGGTGTGAACCTTTTCAATCTTGTGGCCGGGCTCTTAGTCAACTTGCAACTGGCTCAGGTACTAGTCAAGTTTCCATATTTCTGTTTTCTGGCAACCAGGAATTAACACTCATCGGGTTCCCGAGAGCTTTCATATACTCTACAAAAACCACATTTTGTAAGATGTATGGAGCAACACTTTCTTTCATTGATAAGGAGCGTTCTGCATGATACACAACCATTTTTATCAAGTTCTGCGTACCAGTCCTACCAATAATCATGCACATCAACGGTTGAGATTACACCATACCCCTTCATAATAAAAGATGAGATGGTCTTTTTTTAAAGTACGATCGTGAGAGCTCGTATAAAAATTGTTCTTAGCACGTTCAATATAAGGGACATAAAAATACAAAGAAAAAAAGCACCCATGAGGACTTGAACTCAAGACCTCCCACATCAAAGCAAGAGATCCTATCCACTTCACCACGCCACCGCTTGTGTTATAATCTAGCGCGAAATATAAAATACAGTAGCGCTAATATATATAAAATATTTTCTGAAAAGAATTTGAAACATTTTTTTGAAAAAAATGTAAATAATTTTGAAATGCCGAATAGTATTGAATTTATGAACGAAATTTTAGCAAACATCTTTTGAAATTTGAACAAACATGAATTTTTTTCGAACATCTTTCGAAACATGTTGTATTTTACTTTTTCGGTTTTTGTTTGTCTCGTTCTCCCTCTATTTTTTTATTTTTATCTCTTTTCCTTTTTGTTTCTTTATTAAAATTTGTGAACTATTTTTAAATCATCAACCTTTCTTCTTAAATGCATGAACTTTTCAAATTCATGAATATTTTCTTAAATTCACGAACTTTGTTTTCAAATCTGTGAACTTTTTTCTCAATACATGAACTATTTTCAACTTTTACGAAAATTTGTCAAAGCCCACAATTTTTTTTCAAATTCATGAACTTTGTTTTCAAAATTGATGAACTTTTTTTAAATCCGTGAACGCTTGGGTCGGCCCAACAGGCACCGGCTGGGGCGATGTCGTCGCCTAGTTGAACCAAGGCCTGAGCATATATGTTTTATTTTATTTTATTTTCTTTTTTTGTTAATTCATTTTTCTCCTTTTTGAAATTTATTATTATTTTGAAACCTGTTATAAAATTTGAAATATTTTTGGAATACCAATTTTGTTGTTGTTCTCAAGTACTGTTTACAATTTTAGAAAATGTTCCTGTTATCGGAAAAAATGTTCGCAAATTTAAGAAATGTTCACGTTTCAAAAGATTTGATAAATAATTAAAAAAGTATGTGGTTTGCAATTATTGTACAACATCAATTGTTGGGAATTTGTTCACAGTTTTGAAAAAAGTGTTCAAGTTTATAAAATCTTCGTGCACAATTTGAAATTCAGAAATTGTTGACAAATTTCAAGAAATTGTTTGATATAAGAAAATGTTCATATTGATTGATAACGGCGGAAATTGCAAATAACATAGGCACTCAAATTAGAAAAAACTATATGCTCACGGATGCACCCGTCTCGCCTAGTCTAGCACACTCCTAATACACAATTATTTTTTTGGACATTTTAAGGATGTGGAGACCCAACTTCTTGCAGCAGCCTGACACGAACATATGAGGCATCCATGCCAGGTTTGAGTAACTTCCGACGCCGTTTGCACGATGCGACATGTTCGGCCATTTATCGGCCTTTTTTCACCGAGAAAACTGCGAAAAATGCAAAACTTGTCAAAATCCAAACAATTTGGGATGATGCCTTGAATTTGTCATAGAAGTTGGTGGAAATTTTTTGGGGCCATTTGATGAACCCAAACACTCTTCGTTGCATATAGTCTATTTTTGGACATCCTTCAAATGACCACAACTTTCCAAGCAGGTGGGGCATGCCCATAATAGGCATTCATGTCTGGTTTGAACGTCTTTTGACACCGTATGCAAGTTGTGACACATCGAGCCATTTATTGACCTTTTTGACCGAGAAAACTCCTGAAAATGCAAAATTTATCGAAAACAAAAACTTGGGATGGTGCCTTGAATTGGTCATACAAGGCCACACAATTATTTTTTTGGACATTTTAAGGATGTGGAGAAATAGCGTGCTCTTAGACGGAGCATTCTGGCCTACCCAACTTTATATGCATTTTCTAGGGTTTTCCCCCATGCAACCAAATTTGGCTCCATTTGGTTAATATGAAAAAAACAAGGTAGTCCCCCACACAAAATTTGAATGAATATGGACACCGAACGCATGTTGCGTCATGTCCGGCCTATGTTTTAGGAGTTTTTTTCACCAGGAAAACCATAGAAAATGCATAAAATGTCATAAACCAACAAAACTTGGCATGCATGATGGCCATGGTGATGCCAATGTGTGAAGAGAAATTGAGTCCGCTTGATGGAGGTAAAAAAAAGTGCTTCAAGACTTGCCATGTCGGCCTACCCGAACGGTTCAGGTTGTACATGGTGTGTTTGCTACCATGCATCAAATGACACCAAAAAATTTCATTGTGTCTGCATGCCCAAGGTAGTCTGCCACGCGAAATTTCAATGAATTCGGACACCGAACGCACGTTGCGTCACGTGCGGGCAGTATTTTAGGTTTTTTTCACTGAGAAAATACTAGAAAATGCATATAATGTCTGAAAGCAGCGCAATTTGGCATGCATGCCTTCCATGGTGATGCCAGTGTGCCGAATTTTTTTGGTTCCATTTGGTTAATGTGAGAAAAGAACTGGTCCGAGACTTACACTACCGGCAGACCCGAACATCCTGGCTGAACATGGTGTAAGTCATGTCGTGCACGAAATGACACCAAATTTTTCTAGCGTGTGGGCATGCCCATGGAAGGCCTCCATGCAAAATTTGAAAGAATTCAGACACCAAACGCACGTTGCGTCACTTGTAAGCAGTATTTAGGGATTTTCACTAGAAAAAACCCTAGAAAATGCATATAATGTTAGAAAACAATGAAACTTGGTATGCATGCCTTCCATGGTGATGTTAGTATGTGGAAAGAAATTGGCTCCATTTGGTTAATGTGAAAAAAAAAACTAGCTCGAGACATACCTTACCATCGGACCCGAACGATCCCTGTTGAACATGGTGTAGGTCCTGGCGTGCATGAAATGACACCAAATTTTGCCAGCGTGTGTGCATGCCAATGGAAGGCCTCCACGCAAAATTTGAACGAATTTCGACACCAAACACACGTTACGTCACATGCGGGCAGTATTTTAGGGTTTGTTCACGAGGAAAACCATAGAAAATGCATAGAATGTTAGAAAGCAATAAAACTTGGCAAGAATGCCTTCCATGGTGATCCCAGTGTGTGGAAAAACATTTGATTCCATTTTGTTGCTTTCTAACATTCTATGCATTTTCTATGGTTTTCCTCGTGAACAAACCCTAAAATACTGCTTCGAGACTTGCTGTACCGGCACACCTGAGCGATCCCGGTTGAACATGGTGAAGGTCTTGCCGTGCATGAAATGACACCAAATTTTGCTAGCTTATGAGCATGCCCAAGGTAGTCCTCCATGTAAAATTTGAATGAATTCGAACACCCAATGCACGTTGTGTCACGTGCGGACAGTATTTTAGGGTTGTTCACTGGAAAAATCCTAGAAAATGCATATAATGCCAGAAAGCAACGAAATTTGGCATGCATGCTTTCCATGGGGGATGGCAGTGTGTGGAATTTTTTTGGCTCCATTTGGTTAATGTGAAAAAAACTGGGTCAAGACTTACCCTACTGGCAGGTCCGAACAATCCCGGTTGAACATGGTGTAGGTCTTGTCATGCATGAAATGACATCAAAATTTGCCATCATGTGGGCATGCCCATGGAAGGTCTCCATGCAAAATTTGAACGAATTCGGACATGGAACGACGTTGCGTCACGTCCGGCTTGTGGTTTAGGGTTTTTTCTGAAATTTCTGATTTTTTTTAAAATGTGAATATTTGTATTTTATGAACAAAATTTGAAAAGAAAACATTTGTTGAAATTTTGGACAAATTTTTAGAAGGGCGAGGATTTTTTGAAAAAGAAAAAGGAAATAGAAAAGGAAAACGAGAAAAATGAAAAAGAAACAAAAAATAACCAAAAAAGATATAGTGGAAAAAACACCGATTCGGTACAGTCAACCGTTCGCTGTAGGATAGTTCTAATAGTCAGCATTTTTGTAGTTAGACATGGAAGCTTATCACCCTGTGTGACTAGGACGAGCGGTCAGTAGTGAGAATTACAGGTTTGATCCCTCGCAGTTCCATTCTTTTTTGATATATTTCCCGTTTCTGCATGCGACAATGGGCCGGCTCAGTCGTGCAGTTCCATGGTGCATGGTGTCTTCTATATGATTCTGCTCCCCGAACGACGAATTGCCACTCGTGGGCGTCAAACTGTCGCGGCTTCGCCTTAGCGAAGCGTGCGACCGACGTGACACAGGCCGACCCACTTTGAGCGATGAAATGACCCCAACTTTTTCCAGTGGATGGGTATGCTCATGGTAGGCATCCATGCCAGGTTTGAACGAATTCCGACGTATGTAAGTTGCGTCATGTCCGACCATTTATCGACCATTTTTCAACGAGGAAACTCCATAAAATGCAAGAATTGTTGAAAACATAAATAACTTTGGCATGGTGCTTTGAATTGGTCATAGAAGTT
Organism: Thinopyrum obtusiflorum; assembly: GCA_036873465.1. NCBI lineage: Eukaryota > Viridiplantae > Streptophyta > Magnoliopsida > Poales > Poaceae > Thinopyrum > Thinopyrum obtusiflorum. Next base: position 105,197 of record JAAAWM010012124.1, on the reverse strand, counting down.
GTTGGAAAAAAAATTGAAACCATTTGAAGGAAGTCGGGAAACAACACGCTCTCAAACGGAGCCTTTTGGACAACCTGAACATTCTCCATTTAACATTGTCTAGTTTTGGACATTCTTGATATGAACGCAACTTTTTTCAAACAGGTGGGCATGCCCCATGGTAGTCATCCATGCTAGCTTCATGGGCTGGACCAGTCGGGCGGCCTCGTGTGCGTGGTGCCGTCTATTTGCGGTACTCCCCGAGCGTACAAGAGCTCCTAATATGCGTTGTTGTGCGAGGTAAACCATTTGACGCTCACATGGTAGGATTTTTGGGCTGGCCCCGTAAACCGGCTCTCTCATGCGAGGGACCGAGCAGGTGAGCGGGTGAGCGTATGAGCACATGGATTAGGATATGTTGTTGAACCCTGAAAAAAGTTCCATGTGCTCGTGACTTTTTTTAGAAAAGTTTCATGAATTTTAAATAAAAGGGCACATGAAATTTTTTCATGATTTTGAAATAAAAATGCAGACTCAAAAAAGTTGATAAATTTCAAAAGTTCATGATATTTGAATAAATATTGTAATTTTTATAAAATTTCATGAATTTAAAAATAAGGTCATGGAATTGGAAAATATGTTCAGAAATATTGAAAACATTCATGAATTTTTTTTAAACAAAAAATTCTAAAGAAAATCACAAATTTGAAAAAATTCATGAATTTAAAATTTACAAATGTGAAAAAAAGTTCACAAAGTCTCAAAAGAGTTCAAGAATTTGCAAATAAGTTAGGTAGAAAAAAAAGTTCACAAATTTAAAAAAATTCATGGATTTGTAAAAACAGACATAATTTGAAAAAGTTCACGGATTTGAAAATAAGTCCTTGAAATTTGAATGAAGTTCACATAGATTGAAAAAGTTAACAAATTTTAAAAAGGTCTGCAAATTAAGAAAAAACAAAATAAATAAGGAAAAAAATAAAATGGAAAAACAAAAAAAACCCAAAGAAAAACGGACAACTGAAAAAAATCAGACCGGAAACGCTTGCTTTTTTATTAGCGTTATCTTTGCATAAGAAGGAGGGAAGGAGTACTTTGGAACAACAGTTAAACTATCCCAGTGGTTAGCCCGTGGAGTATTAAAGTTGCAGCGTGTATGTTTGAATCCCACAAAGCACCGCTCTTACTTTTTGAAGATTATTAAAGAAAGAAAGAAAAACGTAAATGGGCTAGACCCGCCCAAGGTGCAAATAACACTATTGACGCCTAGGCGAACGTACAGCCGTATACGTCCAGCCGGTGACCCACTATACATACATATAAAACTATGTACGATGTGTGAAAGGTCTATATTACCCTTTATATGGCTAGCGCGCAGGGGGTAACGAAGCGGGGCTTAAAGCAAAATGGAATACGAAAGAAGGACTACAAAACTAGACTGCTCATGTCAAGATCTGCCATTACTAGGGTATGCATTTGTCCCTTCATGATTTACTAGACACGGAGGTGCGCGTTGCCGCATCCGTCCATCTTAGGACAAAAGCTATAGGCTTAACTACATGGTCATTTTGCAAAGGACATGCGGAAACTTTTACAAAATAAAGGATCGTTAAAATTTAACTGTCTTTCATCAACTGGTTAACTACTGATATCCTGATTGACCAATACATGTTGTCCAGACCGAGAGTGAGAGAAGTATCACAATCCCATGTTTTTACATTGCTCTTTTTGATCCCAAACTTATGAATAAACCCGCATTTTTGGATTCTAATATCTTGGCAATACACATTACAAACTAAAGTTGTGTTACAAGAAAGCAGAACAATTGAAATGGCTTACTCGGTTATTCTAACTGTATTGGAACGGCAAAGTCCCTGAATAAATTTAGCAAACCTAAAATGGAATTAACCAAGAGAAATTTACTAGAAATATCCTAGCCAATCTCAAAAGGATCAAGAAGCCATAATTCAAAACAATTTGTAAACAACTGATTAACACGACCTTCATAAGTATAATATGGTACAAGGAATATAAAATAATGTAGATGTGATTTTTTAAATATAAAACGGTGTTGGTGCCGGATGCAAGGTTTGGATAAGCATTAAATGAATTATTTGAGTGCTTTCATGATTTTAGGGAAACAGCGTCTTGCATTACCATGCCGTGCCTACATGATTAAAGCCGTGAAAGAAAATTAAGGGGGATTTACAAAATCCAACCATATATTAGTGTGCATGGGTAAATTGTCAAACACTTTTTACTCCATCACAAGCTTTGCGATCCAATTAGTTTACACATAAAGCAACCATGGGAATGCATTAAACTACCAAACCGAATTATATTTTTGACCAAGCCAACTATACATTCCATATATTAGTCGCATAAAGTAGTCTCCATCCTCATACTTACGGATGTTGTTTTAGCCCAATGATTATAGCACGATATATTGTGTTTACAACCCTAGAAGCATGATCTACCTCATCATAACATGATGTGTTTGGGGAAGAGTCATAGTACTGGTGGCATTAAAAATAGTGTTCACTCTATGCTCTGTGATCAGTACATCACAACCAAGAAATCATTTATCTCCGGGACTGCATCGTTAGACTTTACATCCTTTGATAACATGGTAGTTCCTTGAAATATCGTATTGCATCAAGAGGGATTGATGTTCTTGTGAAACTTGGCGGTAAGTGTCGTACCCCTGTTGAGGGGCGCGCCTTCGTGTTTATAGGTAGGGGCATCTCCCTGATAAGCATACAAGTTTGTTGAGAAGATTACATCTTGAGGTACAAGAAAGATCTAGAGAGAGGATAGAGATAAGCTAGCTACGGTTGGTACAAGATTCTAGCTAATCTCCTAACTACCTCCTCTATGTAGCATGACGTGACATGCCCTCCTTACGTGACAACTCGTATACATATGAAGTTTAACACCCTCCCTTAATCAGAACTTTCTTAAGTTGAGATTACGCTTGATTTCTTCAAAGCCTCTGGTGGGTAATGCCTTGGTGAAGCCATCTGCAACCTAATCCCTCGAATGTATAAAACGAATTTCCATTTGCCTGTTAGCAACTCTTTCTCTGACAAAATGGAAGTCAATCTCAATATATTTTGTTCTTGCATGAAAGATATGATTAGCAGATAGATAAGTAGCACCAAGGTTGTCACACCACAAACATGGGGTTTGTGTGCATCTCACACCAAGCTCTCTCAACATGGATTGAACCCATATAACTTCTGCTGTTGCATTTGCCAAAGCCTTGTATTCTGCTTTTGCACTGGACCTTGACACAGTAGCCTCGTTCTTTGCACACCAAGATATTAGGTTGGGTCCAAAGAAGATTGCAAACCTACTAGTGGAGCGTCTGTCATCTATGCATCCTGCCCAATCTGAATCAGAAAAAGCACTGAAAAGAGTGGATGATGACACCAACATTCATGGTATTTTACACATATCTAACTATGCGTTTGGTAGCAGTCCAGTGAACAGTTGTGGGTGCATGAAGAAACTGACACACCTTATTAACAACAAAAGAAATATCAGGTCATGTGAGAGTCAAATACTGAAGTGCACCTACTAAACTTCTGTATCTGGTGCTATCTTCTTGATTCAAGAGCTCTCATTCTACTAGGGATAATTTTTCTGTATGGATAAAGGAGTTGGTGATGGTTTGCATCCTTGTAACCCAACTCTTCTACCAGATCAGCTACATACTTTTTCTGAGAAATATGAAGACCATCCTCATGCTTATTTATCTGAATGCCCAGAAAGAAATGCAAGTCTCCTACATCCTTGAGAGCAAATCAACACTTAGATCCTTTAGTAGTCTTGTTACTGCCTCACTAGATGAACTGGTGACAATGATATCATCAACATAAATAAGTACAAATATAGAGGTATTTGACTTATTGTAAATGAAGAATGAGGTGTCAGACTTTAAAGGAACAAAACCAAGTGTTTGCAATTTCTGACTCAGTCTTGAGTACCATGCCTTAGAAGCTTGTTTCAATCCATACACAACTTTATCAAGTTTGCATACATGATAGGGTGAATTCTTACTCTGAAACCCAGGCGGTTGTTTCATGTAGACTTCCTCTTCCAGAACACCATGAAGGAACACATTCTACACATCTAGTTGTCTGAGGCACCATCCCCTGGAAACAAGTATGGGTAGAACAAGAAAAATAGTGGCAGCTTTTACAACATGACTAAAAGTATCCTCATAGTCTATGCCATATCGTTGTTAAAACCTTTTGCAGCAAGTCTTGCTTTTATAACGGGTCAATAGTTCCATCATATTTTCTTTTAATCCTGAACACCCACTTGCAATCAATGAGGTTTTTACCTTGCCGGAGAGGAATTAGATGACATGTCTTATTCCTCTGAAGTGCCATATATTCTTCTTCCATGGCTTTCTTCCATCGTGTGTCATTGAGTGTCTCCTCAAGAGTGTCAAGTTGACCTGTCAAACATGCCAGACCAAATTTGGTTCTATAATTAATTGGTTGTATTGCCCCTCGTTGGAGACGTGTGTGCAACACTGTTGTAGAAGATGTTGCAGGAACACTGGGCGTAGAAGATCCCCCCACAACATCAGCCACTACCGAAGCTGAGGGGCAGCCGCATCTCCTGATGTAGTCGGATCCTCTATGGCACCACGTACACCGCGTGGGGAAGCTAAAGGTATCGTGGCACAGAAGATACTGAGCCCCTGGCCTCATCATGGCGTGATGATGGCTCGGGTCTATTCGGATTGGCGTCAGATCGCAAGCTTGACATGGGCCCACCAGGATCTGCACCGGATCCCGATCGCATTGGCGCCTCCATCTTCGTGCTTGTCGATTGACGTGGGCAATGCGTATAAACACACGACACGTCTGTGAGGCACCCAGCCGACTGACACATGGTGGTTGATGATTGGCACAGCTCAGCATCGGCCTATGACCGACTCGCGTCTTGCCGCATGTCGGGCGTGGGCTCGCTGCTGCCGTGCGTGGGCACCCGTGTGTCAGGCGCAATTTCTGACCCTGCTGGCACCACGTATCCCGAGGCGAATCGCCTAATGGGTGTCAGTTGCGGCAATTCTGATGGCCTGCAAGTGCATAGGGCTATGTAGCAATTTCCTAATAAGTAAGGTTTGTCGATCTCACATGGAGCGAATAGGATGGCACCACAATCCCCGCAACTGCATTGTCACTAACATAACTACGCTCACACCAAATTGGAGTTTGGAAATAGCTCACTTAAGTAAGTTTCGAGGGAATGGTAAAAAGGTGGAATTAAACTAAGCTAGAGAGAACAAAAAATAAATACTAAACTAAACAGAGGAAATAAACTAAGAGAAGTATGTGATGTTTTAGATGAGATTGTTGGCATCTAGGTACGACCTCGTTCGATACGGGTGCAGAATGGAGTTCGTTTTATGACTATGGCACGTGGTGACTAAGTCAGTACCTGCATTATAGGATACGGTGGTCTACTTCTGGTGGGCGGTCCCTGACATAAGAATATCCCTCAAGATGCGCTATGTTGAGATAACTAATTCATCCTACTTTTTGTCCCATACCTGCAGTGGCTAATGCGAAGATATTAAGGTCCTCGGTGTCATGAGGACCGGATGAAGGCATTTAGTTCTATGGACAACCGTGCTCCTAGAATAATCGTGTTCCCCTTAAGATGTCTGCGCTTGTCACATCGCAGTTCTATCGGTTTCCACAACCATCTATATACTTCATGTGTGGCCTGGGCAGTTGGATGTCTCCAACTACGCCAATGGATAGGACATCTCCCATCACTAAATTACCGGAGGTAAATAAGCAACACAAAGCAACATGCATAATTAGACAACACATATCAAATAACCACTTACGAATCGACAGACCCATAGCCAACAATTACTCAAATAACATCACATATAAGGGAGCTCAAGAGTTGTTAGAACCCATCATGGAGACCGTGATAGAGGAAGAAGGGATGGTGATGGTGCGATGATGGTGGTGGTGCAGATGATGATAGTGGTGATGGTGGCGTGGCGGCGGCGGCCCATGGCCGTGCCCCACCAGGATGGCTCCCTTTTGGTCTCCTTCAACGTTGCAATAATGGTTTTCTTGATGTGGATGGTGGTTGGACTTGAAGATGAGATGATGAATGAGACATGATGAAGCTTGATGGAGGCGGCTAGTGTTGAGGGTGAATATATAAGAGCTCTACAATGCCTCCTCCCTTGAAGTAGCATCTCTCCTTTGATCCAAGGGCTCTAGATGAGCCCAATCCTCTCCCAAGACAACCCTTGAAGGCTAAGGAAGTCGTAGGAGCAAACTGAGACGAAATCCACGAAGAATCCTGTCACGAGAGGCAAATTTCGGTGCGATCTGGGCTTCACACGACCAGCCACGGTCGTACGGTACACCGTCTTTGGTTCTGCCACTCTCTGGTAAAACAGCTGCCATTGCTTCATACGAACTCGAAATTTGACGTTCTTGAGCTCGTTGGATTCGTATGAATGACACTAATCCATTTCAGGTTTTAGATCTTGATTTGGAGCAATTTGAAAAATGACTTTTTCCACCTTTGAAATGGCTAAGTTTGGGGTCCTGGTGTGAGGCATCTTCGATGTTATAAAATTGCGACACCAGATCGGATAGCTCCGGAAGTGTTTGAACATAGCAGCGGGTGAGGGCGTTTGAAACGCATGTATCATTGCATCCGCGCTGAAAGGCTGCTATTATATGTGAGTCTTGGTAGTCCAGTATGTCATTTTTAACAGATGAAAACCTGGCCCAGAATTTGTTGATCGATTCGTCAGGCAGCTACTGCACATAGGCGAGATCCCAGCCATCAGGAGGGCCCGAATTATCGGGATGATACTCGATGTGGGAGGTGGGTGGGAGAGGAGTTTCGATCTCTATGGACCATGGGCTTGACGCCCTGGCATTTTTAGCCCGTGAAGGGCGTGTAGCCGCTGAGCTGATTTGAAGATCAGAGTCGTCGGCTGTTTCTGGCCGATCGCTGTCAGAATCACTTTCTAGGAAGTATCTCGGCCATTCGCCCTTTACGGGGAGTTCGGCCGGGGTAGAAGAAAGGTCGTGGATCGCTTCTTGCTCGTGAAGGAGAAGATGTGCCTCTGTGATGGGGATTTCGAGCACGGGAACCGTGCCTTGGAGATTGGACTCGTGACTGACGAACCCATCGATCCTTTGATGATCTTCACAACGGAACTCTAAATGAAAGCACCAGTGTCGGTGTCAAAACCGGCAGACCTCGGGGTAGGGGGTCTCGAGCTGTGGATCTCAGATCGGTGGTAACATGAACAAGGGAGACGATGACTACCCAGGTTGGGCCCCTCTTAATTAAGGTAAAACCCTACGTCCTGCTCTTGTTTATATTGATGACGATGTATCGAGTACAAGCTTGATCTAGCTCGAGATCGTAAGTTGCGTTCTAACCCTAGGGCTAGGTGAATGTAAATATGATTCCGTCCCCTCTACGGGCTAAACCTTCTGGCTTATATACACGACAGGTAGGTCATCTAGGGTTACATAGTCGGTATCCAGGGGCGCATATGGAGGCGGCTAGAGATGTCTTAGAGAGTATGTTAAGTCTTCATCTGGCGCAATCTTGATCTAGCGTGTTGGTACCGGAGTCCACCTTGAAGAGAATGAGGGCCCATCAGCCCATCCGAGGACTACAGGCCGACTGCGTTAGTATCCCCATGTCTCGGACACCGTCACTATCCCTAAAACTGTGGCTCCTACACAAATTAAGAAGTTTAGACCCACATTGCTCTCTTGATGGTAGATTCAAAATCATTACTAAAATTTTGATGAATATATTGACTGGTGTGGTCTCTCCTATGACCTCCCTAGTCCATATTGTTTCCCCGAATAGAACTCGGAGAGGGAACACCTCTCTTTTGCTAAAATAATAGGCAACGAAAAGGTGCGGTCTGGCATTTATTAACAAAAAAGACCTTTAAAAAAACCAGTGTGATTCATGAATTCATTTGGAAAAGAGATGACCATTTGTCCAGATCAATGTCTATAATGCAGCACTTATTGAAATAAGAAGTCCAAAATATTATTCTTAGTATCTCTTCAGAGTGATTGTTCTGATTATCATTCTGAAATGGTAGGAGGCGCATTAGACAGTGATGACCCTCTTGGCATCGACTACATCCTTGATCTTCACAATGGATCTGGAGACAAGGTTCCCGACATTATCAACAGTCTGGGTGATGAGGTTCTCCTGCGGGTGTGTATGCCACTGGATGGAGATGATAGATCCACATTTCCTCTGTTGGTGTATAGCATTGACAACAGAGGGGTTGGCATTAATGTAGTACTTGCCAAAATGACAAGGGAAACTGATGTGCATAAGAACACCCTCCTAAGAATCCATGTGAACTTATGCTATTGTAGCAGATTTGGATATGTTCCAAAAAGCTTTTCTGAGCTTTTGAAACATCAAGAACATGATAAAATTAAGAAAATGGCATAGACACTATAGAACTCATAAAACTCAATAGAAAATACGTGAATGAAAAGCTTGCCATAAGTAAGTTCATTTAAAAGTTTGAGCTAGAAAAAAGCTAAATGAGGCGGGCGGTGTAGTGCCAAGCGTACGAAGTCCTAACTCTAAGTCGCACATATAATTGTGAGTGTACGCGCTATATTTATATATCTATGTGTGTATCCATAGCACAATTATCTACCACTCGTGTTGTTCCAGCCTTTTATGAAGAAATGCAAGCCCCTTATATGTTGGTCCTCTCACCCTTGGCACACCGATGTGGGACTAAAGTTAGAGAGGAGGTCGAATCTGGTTCTGTGGCAGGCATGCAACGGGTGGGCTGGGTTAGAAATGCATGCATATGGGCTTAATTTGCATAAATGGGTGGGTGTTGGTGAAGGCATATGAAGTGTCTATTGTTTTGCAAATGGGTGGGGTGATTTTCACTCAGGAGTTGTGTATGTATATATATGCTTAGCTATGGGATACTATCCCTTATACTTTAAACCAAGGACCCTACACAAATTTAGAAGTTTAGACCCACATTCCTCTCTTGATGGTAGATTCAAAATCATTACATTTTTTTATGAATATATTGAATAGCGTGGTCTCTCCTATGACCTCCCTAGTCCATATGGTTTCCCTGAATAGAAATCGGAGAGGGAACACCTCTCTTTTGCTAACAAAATCTGCAATGAAAAGCTGCGGTTTGGCATTTATTAAAAAAGACCTTATCTAAAAAACAATGTTATTCATGAATTCATTTGGAAAAGAGACGACCATTATTGGTGCAGTTCAATCTCTAATAATTCAGTACTTATTGAAATATAGATTGTAATGAAGTCCAAAATTTTATTCTCAGTATCTTTCAGATTGATTATTTTGATTATCAATCTGAAATGGTAGGAGGCGCATCAGACAATGATGACCCTCTTGGAATGGACGACATCCTTGATCTTCACAGTGGAGCTGGAGACAAGGTTCCCGACATTGTAAACAATCTAGGTGATGATTTTCTCCAGCGGGTGTGTATGCCACAGGATGGAGATGAGCGATCCGCATTTCCTCTGGTGGTGTATGGCATAGATAGCGGAGGGGTTGGCATCAAGGCGGTACTTGCCAAAATGGCAAGGGAAACTAATGTGCATAAGAAGACCCTCCTAGGAATCCATGTGAACTAATGCTACTGTAGAAAATTTGGATATGTTCCAAAAAGCTTTTCCGAGCTTTTGAAACATCAAGAACATGATAAAATTAAGAAAAAGGAATAGACATTATAGAACTCATAAAACTCCATACAAATAAGGATGTGAATGAAAAGCTTGGCATACACAAGTTCATTTAAATGTTTCAGCAGGAAAAAAGCTAAATGAGGCGGGTGGTGTAGTGCCAAGCGTACAAAGTCCTAAGTCTAAGTCACACATATACTCGCGAGCGCACACGCTATATTTATATATCTATGTGTGCGTCCACAGCACAACTGTCCACCCCTCATGTGGTTCTAGCATTTTAGAAAGAAATGCTAGCCCCTTATATGTTGGTCCTCTCACCCTCTGTAGACCGATGTGGGACTAAAGTTAGAGAGGAGGTGGAATCTAGTTCTGTGGCAGGCATGCAACGGGTGGGCTAGGTTACAAATGAATGCATACAGGCTTAAATTGCATAAATGGGTGGGTGTTGGTGCAGGCATATGAAGTGTGTATTGTTTTGCAAATTGGTGGGATGATTTTCACTCAGGAGCTATGGACATATATACAGGCTTAGCGTGGGATACTATCCCTTATACCTAAAACCATGGATCCTACACAAATTTAGAAGTTCAGACCCACATTCCTCTCTTGATGGTAGATTCAAAAGCATTACTAGAAATTTGATGAATATATTGAATGGTGTGGTCTCTCCTATGTCCTCCCTAGTCTATATGGTTTCCTGAATAGAAATCGGAGAGGGAACACTTCTCCTTTGCTAAAAAAATCTGCAACGAAAAGCTGCGGTCTAGCATTTATTAAAAAAAACAAGACCTTGTATAAAAACAATGCAATCCACCAATTCCTTTGGAAAAGAGACGACCATTGGTGTGGTTCAATGTCTAGAATGCAGTACTTATTGAAATAAAAATTGTAATGAAGTCCAAAATTTTATTCTCAATATCTCTTTAGAGTGATTATTCTGATTATCAATCTGAAATGGTAGCATGCGCATAAGACCATGATGAACCTCTTGGCATGGACGGCATCCTTGATCTTCACAATGAAGCTGGTGACAAGGTTCCCGACATTGTCAATAGTATGGGTGATGAGGTTCTCCAGCGGGTGTGTATGCACAGGATGGAGACGAGGGATCCGCATTTCCTCTAGTGGTGTATGGCATCGATATCGGAGGGGTTGGCATCAAGACAGTACTTGCCAAAATGGCTAGGGAAACTGATGTGCATAAGAAGACCCTCCTGGGAATCCATGTGAACTAATGCTACCGTTGCAAATTTGGATATGTTCCAAAAAGCTTTTCCGAGCTTTTGAAACATCAAGAACATGATAAAATTAAGAAAATGGCTTAGACATTATAGAACTCATAAAACTCGAGATAAAAACGGACGTGAAGGAAAAGCTTGCCATAAATAAGTTCATTTAAAAGCTCCATCAAGAAAAAACCTGAACGAGGCAGGCGGTGTAGTGCCAAGCGTACAAAGTCCTAAGTCTAAGTCGCGCATATACTAGCGAGCACACACGCTATATTTATATATCTATGTGTGTGACCATAGCATAACTGTCTACACGTCATGTGGTTCAAGCATTTTATAAAAAAAATGCAAGCCCCTTATATGTTGGTCCTCTCACCCTTGCCACACCAATGCGGGACTAAAGTTAGAGAGGAGGTGGAATCTGGTTGCATGGCAGACATGCAACGGGTGGGCTAGGTTACAAATGAATGCATATGGGCTTAATTTGCATAAATGGTGGGTGTTGTTGCAGGCATATGAAGTGTGTATTGTTTACCAAATTGGTGGGATTATTTTCACTCAAGAGCTATGGATATATTTATAGGTTTAGCTAAGGGATACTATCCCTTATACCTAAAACCATGCACTGGTACAGCGAGGTGCTAGACAAACGCCTTTTAACCCCTTTCCGTGATGGCATTCTGAACCGTCACCGAGTGAGTGTGTGTGATAGGGGGTCCTTCCCACACGACCCAAAAACCGTCGGGGATAGGCCCTCCTGGCACACACGCTTGGCAAAATGAGGTCGTGTGCGACGGGCGAGCGATCAAATATGATTATACATATAGTTATGCTAAAAAAAATACAATTATACAGGCCAAATCGTTTCCGGTCGTAAGTACATCCCACACAGTCAGTCCTGGCTAAACGTTTCCGTTCGTATGTACATTCCACACAATCAATCCAAGGAATACGTTTCTGTTAGTATGTACATCCCACACAGTTAATCCAAGAAGTACGTTTCTATTCATATACACATCCCACACAGTCACTCTAAGGAAAATGTTTCCATTCGCAGGTACATCACACACAATTTTCCCCATTAAATCATTTGTGATAGCATTTCCATTGCAGACGATATTAACAATTTTATCATTTGCGTTATTGAATGCATCACACACGGTGCGTAGAAGAAACTGTGTGGCATAGGTTGTCCATCACACACACTTTTTATGTGGTAAATGTTTGCGCAAGGTGGCCTAACGCAAACAGTTTTCAAGAGGATGTCGTGTGTGATTGTTCATTGATCCAACACGGTTTATTCCTAGAAACTGTTTGCATTGCCTGAGGTCATCGCCCACGGTGTTTTCTCAATAACCGTTTGCAATAGAAAAACCCAATTAGCAGGCTAATTGTCCTATTATTAATAATCCATTTATTAATCTAATTGACATTTCATATTAAGCACACAATATATTTCATTTTCGTATTAAGGAAGCAAGATTTCATAATTGAAATACATTAGAGTACAACATCATATAGCTTCAGCACTCAGCTACCCCATTACACAACTGCACCAGCACCAAGTTTCACATGCAACATCTATAACCTTTGGAAATTAGCATCATAGACAGTACATAGAAAGATGAATCTCATCTGGGAAACTGCTGAAGCGGAAGGCGAATACTGAGCCTTCATTGATGTTGAAGGTCTTTGCAACTTTAGGCTGGTGCATGTGGATGATTGACCGTCCATCCTTCGTCCTCTTCAGGAAGACTTCAATATTGAACCATGGGTGTTGTATGAATACCTTCCTCGCCTCCTGACCATACAGGTGGTTTGAGAGGTAATCATCAGTGAACTGCTTTGGAAAGGCCTAAAAACAAGGATATGCATAAATATCTTCTCTAGATTTGAAATGGCACAAAGGAATTAAAAAGACAAGGTATAACAATTAGTAACATGCTGTAGTGAACTAATGTCTTCTTCATTGTGCAGACAAAGATCTTGTTTTTTCCCCGCTAATTTCTTTATCCTAACAATCTTTCTGAGTTTCTTGACTTGACTGATATTCATGGACAACTCATTTCCCCATATGCAAAAAGGGTCGAACAGTGGGTCAAAACCTCTGACAGCAGGACCTACATGTGCAAGACCAAATTGTTAAAAACCTAATATTTAAAACAAGAAGTGGAAAGGTGTGTTATTAACTACAACATGCCTAATATTTAAAAACAAGCAAACATAGTCATTCAAACTTGTATTGTGCAGGTCTAAGTACACCAGTTATTGGCCCTGTTTGGATCCATGGGTTAGAGTTTGTTTGAGCTAGTTTGGGCTCAAATAGCTCTAAAGTATCCAAACATGAGGGCTAGTTTGAGCTAGTTGCATCTAACCCACCCAAAACAACTATCCCACCCAAGAGGTGCTAATTGGGACTAGTTCTCCTAGTGCATTTATGGTCAATCTAACCCTGTCATCCAAACACCTCTTTGGCTAGAGTTAGTTTAGGGTTAGTCATTGTTGAGTATCATTGTTATTTAGGAAACGTAGGATATCATAGGATTTATTCTACCTTGACTTGTACTCCAAGATGACCATGTACTCCGATATATATGCCCACGAGGCTCAAGCAATACAATCAACTATTCCACCAATCTCTCTCTCTCCCTTTTAACTGTCATGAGCTAGAAACTAACTCTAACCTCTAGCTAAGTTAGAGTATCCAAACAGCGCCATTGTTAAATCAAATGGAAAGGCATGTTAAATACTCCCTCCGGTCCTTTTACTCTGCATATAAGAATTGTCTCAAGTCAAACTTCATAAAGTTTGACCTTATTTATATGAAAAAATATCAACATCTACCATGCTAAAGTTATACAATATGAAAATTTAAGTCATGACACATCTACTGATACTGATTTCATATTGTGAATGTTGGTATTTTTTTCTATAAAGTTGGTCAAACTTTACGAGGCTTGACTTTAGACAAATCTTATATGCGAACTAAAGATTCGGAGGGAGCACAACATGCTTAACAGCAACCAAATATAGTCATTCATAGGGCTATTATTAAAATTAGTATTGATGAAATTGAACTGCACAGTTCATACTAGCACATATAGAACATCACACTGTGAATAGCTAAAATAAACAAGGCATACTACGAACAACCAAAGATGGCAATTGAAACTGGACATATGCTAACTACAAACAACAAAACAACCAAAAACCGTAGAAATAAACAAGGCGTAATGCAAACAACCAAATATAGCAATAAATACTGGACAGCTTCTCACTACAAAAAGGGTTCAAGAAAACAAATCATGGGTTTCCTCACTTGTCATAGATTGGCTCCTCCTCGTGGTCGCCCTCGATGAGGTCTGACTTGCCAGCTGAGGATCCCAAGCCAGCGTCGCAAAACGTGTCCTTTAGAAATGACAAAAGGGGATCCATGGCGATGAAGGATGGCAAATTGTTCATAACGAGCCGCAGGAGATCAGCGGCAGGGCCATCGATGAGATCGACGACTATCGAACCCGAAGGGTCGGGGGTGGGCAACTTAACCTGTGACATAGCCCGCGTCAAGCCGTCGCTGTCGACGACCTCGATGTCGTAGCCGGTGTCCGCGACATGCCAGAATACTCTAGCCCGCTGATTGAAATGCTCCATCTAGGTCTAGTCATCATCGTCAGATTCCTCGGTGGCCACCTCGCCGACGTCGGGCAAAGAGGCCACGATAAAGCTCTTTTGGGCCATTCGCTCCTCGAGCTCCCTGGGAAGCGTAGTCGGGCTTAGGCTGCGATGCTTTGGAGTGGGTGAGGGGGGTGGGGATGGGGATCTGTGGGAAAGGGGGTGTTTTGCAGGCGTCATCTAAGAAACTCAAGGGCGGCGAGGGTATGTATATCGGTGGGTAAACTTCACGGGCATACCGGCAGAGGTTGACGATGGAGGCGGCGTGGCGGCGGCGGCGACCTAGCTAGGTTTCGAGCGAGGGAGGGGTGGTGTGTATGTGTGTGAGCAGGGGATTTGGGGTGAGCGAAGGATTTGGGGGTGTGTGTGTGGACGGGGTCCAAGGTGGTGTTTGAGGAAATGCCGCGGTACTGAAAATTTTACTAGGTAGGAGTAAAATGGCGGGGCTACCGAAAATTTGGATCAAGGGATTGAAGCAGAGCAGGGCGGGAGTAACGAACATCACACACGGTTAAAACATAATGATCGTGTGCTATCAAACAGAAAAACACTCCAGCCAAGCAGATATTTTTGAGATTGCAAGGGATGCAGGCGGGAGTAAAATGCCAGGGCTACTGAAAATTTGGATCTACTGATTGAAGCAGAGCGGGAGTAACAGACATCGCACACGGTCCACACATACTAATCGTGTGCTATCAAATAGAAAAACCATCTAGGCAGGTAGATATTTTCGAGATTGCGAGGGAGTAGATATTTTCGAGAGGGGGAGGGAAGCCTCATGGAGCCCAATCTACTGTGATCTTGTGGGTGACAGGGGCAGGGGCGCGACACACGGGCAGTCCTAGGGAACCATGTCTGTTTCGTACCCGATCGCAAACGGTTGCTGCGTCCGACTCGTCTGTTGTTTATAAATTTGGCAAAAAAAATGCCGAAAACGGTCAGAACACGAACACACTTGCATGTGGACCAAATATATGTATGAAAAGGGTGGTTTGATGTTCAAATACCCAATGCACAACTTTGATGTGGCACCTGTCGCACAAAGCGCATGTTATTATTGCTAGCCCCCCCCAGACACACACACACATACACACACACTTCATGTAATCGTGTTGGCGGGAGGGGAATCCTAGCTATGAACGCATGCCCCCAAATAGCTAGGTCTGACATCTCACCCTACCATAACACAAAACCGAAAGGAGTACATCATGGTCAAACCCCCCCTTTGATTCCGATCAAATGTGGACCATGTGCGGGCCCACAGATGTGTTCTTCTGGCGTTAGATGGGTGAGACCACATACGAACCACACCTACGGGTAGCCCGATATGTGTGTGTGTGTGTGTGAAAACGATGTGGTGCGTGATATTTAAATAACCAAATCACAAATTTGATGTGGCACATGTGCATCGCAAATTAACCGGACATCCCCAACCCCACGGAGGTTCATCTAGTGCGAAGTAGTATTGTGCCCTCCCCCCCCCCCCACACACTTTGAGTCGGTGGGAGGGGGCATCTCACCAAGGCATATTGTAAGACAGACCAAGAAGAATCACCACCTTGGTCGTATAACCTCTCTTGTTGTTGGGTCAAAGTCATGCATGGAAGTCCACACGGGCCCCCACAAAATAGGCTAGCTTGTCACCGATAACCATGCGAGGGAGTGCCTGAAGACAACCACTGCGTGCATGTGGCCGAGTACAAACATATGTATGAAGTGTCATGTGGTGTTTGAATATACCCAATGCACAACTTTGATGTGGTACCGTGCTTTTGGAACCGGAAAGTCCCCACACGGAGTGAGGGTTCACGACGTGTATACTATATATATAGGGATTCATGTGTATGCAAGCCCTCGAACTTAGGTCTCGAATGTCACCATGATCGACGTACGACTATACGGTAAAGTGAACCAAGAGAAGAAGAATCAACCATGGTAACCTCTCTCGCATTGTTGGTCGAAGTGATGGACGTCCACGCAGGCCCACGAATATATAGGCCGTCGATGAGAACCAAGCGAGGGAGAGTGTCCAAAGACAACCACTACATGCATGTGCCCCAAACATATGTATGGACATGCGTGATGCATGAATATATGTTTGAATACCAAAAGCATGACATTTTGATGTGGCACATGCATGCGTCGAAAATTGCATAGTCCCCACACAGATCTGGTTCATGACGCGTTGCGTGCTTGCCCCCCCTTCGAGCCGGTGGGAGGGATTCGTGTGCACACATGCGCTCAAAGTATAATATGTTATCTCTCACATCATGACATGCGTGTACCATACCATATAAGACAAACCAAAATTTAATCCCCTCCTAATTATAAGTCAAATTAACCTCTTTTGCTGTCGGTCAAAGTGATTGACCAAGCGGGCACACAGAGATGGATGAAGCATCTCGCCGATAACCCTGTGGGTGAGTGCTAGAGGACAACCGCCATCGCTTGCTTGTGAGCCAAACACATGTATGGAGATGTGTGGTTGTGATGTTTGAACACCTAATATATATGCAGAACTTTGATGTGGCACCTGCCTCAGAAACCTTTAAGTCCCCCACACGAACCGAGCTTCATGACACCCAGTATATATATGCTGCCCCCTCCCCGCTTTGACGCGTAATATATACTCCTACATACTGTAACACAACCCGAAAATAATCCTCCTTGTTCGTCAAATTACCTTTCTCGTTGTGTCATATTAGATGGACGACGACCTCGCGGGCCCATGGAGGGAAGCGCCACAGGCGAATGAGTGACAACCATCATCTGCACGTGGCCCAATGTGTTGGAGATGGTTTTAATACCCAATATGCATAACTTCTTTGTGTCACCTGCCTCGGAAACCAAAAAGTCCCCTCACGGAGCGAGATCGTTCATGACGTGTGTGTAGTATGTGCTGCCCCGGCCCCCTCCTCCCCTCTTCGACGCGTACTATATGCTCCTACCGCAACACAACCCAAAAAGAAACCTCCATGTTGGATCAAAGTGACGGAGGACAACCTCGCGGGCCCATGGATGGAAGCATCGCACACGAGTGACTGTCCTATATGAAGCATAGTATATGTTGCCCTCGGCCACCCTCTTCAACGCATACTATATATATAATCCTACTATACGTAACAAAAACCAAAAAATGACCATCCTTGTTGGTCAAATTAACCTCTCTCATTGCATGTCATAGTGCTGGACGGCGACCTCGCGGGCCCACAAAGAGTGTCACACGTGAGTGAGTGTCCTAGGACCACCGCGTGCATGTGGCCCAAAGATGCATGTCAAACTTTTTCTGCAGCGAACATGCGACCAATGGAGTTTAGTGTTAAAAATTGAAAAAAAGATAACATTTGTCTGTTTTTATACATTGATTGATTTCCCAGGGATTTAATGTGCAAAAATCAAATTTGATCTACATGAGACCCGTGAAAGGATCAAGAAGAGGTGTCTAGAGGCCCCGGGGGGGGGGTGATTAGACCCTCAACAAAGAAAAGTAGCAGTTTTTAAGTTCTTTAAGTTAAGGTGGAGGTTTAGCACAAATTTAAACATTCACAATACATTTCAAGCAAGCATGGTAAGAGTATATGAGTAGCGGAAAGTAAAGCATGCAAGTTGCAAGAAAGTAAAGGGATGGGAATGGAGTGTGCAAACGCAATTGGAGACACGGAGATTTTTGGCGTGGTTCCAATAGGTGGTGCTATCGTACGTCCACGTTGATGGAGACTTCAACCCACGAAGGGTAACGGTTGCGCGAGTCCACGGAGGGCTCCACCCACGAAGGGTCCACGAAGAAGCAACCTTGTCTATCCCACCATGGCCATCGCCCACGAAGGACTTGCCTCACTTGGGTAGATCTTCACGAAGTAGGCGATCTCCTTACCCTTACAAACTCCTTGGTTCAACTCCACAATCTTGACGGAGGCTCCCAAGTGACACCTAACCAATCTAGGAGACACCACTCTCCAAAAGGTAATAGATGGTGTGTTGATGATGAACTCCTTGCTCTTGTGCTTCAAATGATAGTCTCCCCAACACTCAACTCTCTCACAGATTTGGATATGGTGGAAAGATGGTTTGAGTGGAAAGCAACTTGGGGAAGGCTAGAGATCAAGATTCTTGTGGTTGGATTGGAATGTCTTGGTCTCAACACATGAGTAGGTGGTTCTCTCTCAGAAAATGAGTACTGGAAGCGTGGGCACGTTCTGATGGCTCTCTCACTGATGGAGAGGAGGGTGGAGGGGTATATATAGCCTCCACACAAAATCTAACCGTTACACATAATTTACCAAACTCGGTGGGACCGAATAGTGAAACTCGGTGAGACCGAATTGGTTCAAAATGTGAACGTTAGGCTTTTTGGTGGGACCGATATGATCAACTCGGTGGGACCGATGTGCTAGGGTTAGGGTAAAACCTCAACTCGGTTTGACCGATTACACAAACTCGGTGAGACCGATTTTGGTAACAAGCAAACAGAGAATTGGTCAGGCAAACTCGGTGGGACCGACTGCTTATCTCGGTGAGACCGAAATAGTTGCAACAGGCAACAGAGAGTTTGCAAGCCCATCTCGGTGAGACCGAGATCCCATCGGTGAGACCGAACTGATTAGGGTTTCTGGCAGTGGCTATGTCAAGTGAACTCGGTGGCGCCGGATAGATCAAATCGGTGGGGACGAGTTTGACTTTGGGTTTAGGACATATGTGGAAATGAGAAAGTGGTTGAGGGCTTTTGGAGCATATCATTAAGCACTTTGAGCAAGCAAGCCATTAAGCAACACCTCATCCCCTTTTAATAGTATTGGCTTTTCTATGGACTCGATGTGATCTTGGATCACTAAAATGAAAAAGTAGAGTCTTGAGCTTTTGCCAATATGTGTCCTTAGCATCTTGAAGGGGTTCCACATCCTCTTGTCCATGCCACACCTTTGTTGAACTTTCTGAAATATACTAGATAAAAATATTAGTCCAACAAGAGATATGTTGACATTAATTAACAAAATCACCCAGGGAGCACTTGTGCTTTCAAACCGTGATAGTGCATGGAAATGGATTGCAAAATCATATGTGTACGTGTCCCTGGGTGCATGTTTAGTCCCATGTGCCGTACGAGCACACATGAGTTGACGAGACACATGCTAGCAGTCTGTCACGCAGGCAGACCGGGAGGCCAAGGCATGCGCGTGTTTGCTACGCACTCACCGTGGGGCGTGCTACTAGCTGTGTGAAATGACGGTAGGCATGCCAGTAGTCTGATGCGCAGGCTCACCAGGAGGCGAGCCAGCCGTTTGACCGCCGCCCACCTCGCTCCCACTGCTCCATATTAATGGCGCGCCTGATCCGCTGATCATGATAGGTGGCCGGACATCCCGTCCACAGTTGTCACCGCCGCATGGAGTTTATTAGGATTTTGCCGAAACGCAACATCGGTGGGAGTGGCGACGCCGGGGCTGGTGAAGCACCCGCGCAATGCATGAAGCTAGGTGCAGAGGTTGCTGTCGCCACCGGCGGGGTCTCATGTGGGCATCAGCGTGACATTGACTTCGTCGCCGTCGCCGTGCCTCCCCAGCCGGAGGCGGAGGTCCACAGCTACTCCGGCAACGACTCCGACAGAAAACCGGTTAGTCCCCACCCTCCCCTTTTGTTGGGAATAGAAATCCTTGGTTATGTTCACCCATTCCATGAAATCAGAGTAAGATTCATTAGGTCCTGTAGTGTATTGATTGTTTGAATGGTATCTATGGTTAGTGATTAA
Organism: Thinopyrum obtusiflorum; assembly: GCA_036873465.1. Classification (NCBI taxonomy): domain Eukaryota; kingdom Viridiplantae; phylum Streptophyta; class Magnoliopsida; order Poales; family Poaceae; genus Thinopyrum; species Thinopyrum obtusiflorum. Next base: position 84,828 of record JAAAWM010012124.1, on the reverse strand, counting down.
TTGTTTGTTTTGTACAAATATTTTTTTGCTAATAATCCGACTAGGGTTAGCGTGGGTGCTAATAATTCATAGCCAGATCTTGAGAATTGATTTTGAATGTCCTACATATATGTTTGTGCCTTTTTTTCTTCTAGATCTTGAGAATTGATTTTGATTGTCCTACATGTATGTTTTTGCCTTTTTTCAGATTGCTATGTACACAGATGAGGCTCCGGCTAGCGGCGCCACCGGCTGTAGATCCTGCACCCGGCAGCGCGGGCATAAGCAGCCACGCCCCTGGATCCGAGGAACCCGTAGAATATCGGGCGGACCGCATTAGCGATCTCCCAGACACCATCCTTGGGGAGATCATCTTCCTTCTCCCCACCAAGGATGGCTGCCGCACACAGGTCCTCGCATCTCGGTGGCACACTCAGTGGCGCGCCGCGCCTCTTAATCTCGGCTGTCACCGGCTATCTATCGTTCATGATTTTGAACTCCACGGAGCCATCATCTCCTTCTACTAGGGCTCCGTTCAATGCCTATGCATCTCGGCATGCTGCCTGCTGCACATACCCTGCACGGTGGACGCCTGGCTGACATCGCGTCAATGCGAAAAACTCCAGCATCTTGAGTTCTACCATTACTATGCAAATAGCTTTCCACCAAGCGTTGTAGCTGTGCCCTCACCACCAATGTCCATCTCATGGTTTTCTTCCTCTCTCCACACCGCCACCCTGGCCCGGTGTCATCTACCAGACAATCTGGTACAAATGCTTCGACTCCCACTGCTAAAAAAACTCACACTTGTGGTGGTCGATCTGTCGGAGGCCTCACTGCACAGCATCATCCACTCCTGCTGCCCTGCCCTAGAGCGCTTGGTGCTTGTTTTTGGAAAATAAATCCATATCCGTTGTCTCCAAATAAAGTCGCCTCACCTTATAAGCATTGGAATTTGCTTTAAAGGAGAGGAGCTCATCATCAAAGACACCCCTTCACTCCAAAGGCTGCTCCTTGACTACCGTTATGCACCTTCGCAAATAACTATGGTCTCCGCGCCTAAACTGGAGACCTTGGGTGTAATTCCTGATCCGTTTGAAGGTTACAAGATGGTGGTCGGCTCCACACTTATTCAGGTACTGTATATTATCATTAACACTTTTGTAATCATACTGCATTTTTTATTTGTGTGCATAAGTTTTATATCATCAACACTTCTGTAATCATAAGCTGCATTTTTCATTTGTGCGCATAAGTTTTATATAATCTTGGAGTACGCTTTTGATACTAATATTATGTTCTATGCTCAATGAAGAGTTTGTCCATGGGTACCCTATCAATGGTGCTGGATTCTGTCCAGACCTTACATATCAGTATGTGGTGTTTTGATCTGAACATGATTATCAATGGTGTTGGATTCTGCCAGGACCTTACATATCAGTATGTGGTGTTTTGATCTGAACATGATTATCAATGGTGCTCAATTTTTTGTTACTTTTACCCATGATTACAATGACAAATGTAGAATGATTTCTAAAGGAAATTTTGAGGATTTCAATACATATATTTTTTGAGATGCTAGTGTTGTACGCATTTTATTCCTTCGTCCGACATGCTTTCATGATAAAAGTTTATCATGAAAAATTGAAGGTGGCATTTCACTCTTTTCGTGTATTTTAGAAATCCTGCAAATCAAAGAGGCCCGAAGTGTTCATATATGCAGCTAGGCACTAATATGTTTTCTTCGTTTGCATATACTAGCAGGCCCGAAAGTAGAAAATGTTGGGGAATATAACAATCCCATTAAATGCCTTGATCTTCATCTCATAGAAATTACTTTTAACGAGTATCAAGGCACCACACCAGAAATTAAATTCGCCAGGTTCTTTATTGAGAAAGAAAGGTTGCTCAAGGTAATGAGGTTTGCCCTATATTTACTGTGCAGAAGTGAATGGATTGCTAAAGAGCATAGGCATGTACAGCTGAATGGAGAAGGCTCTGCAGAAGCTGAATTTCAGTTTGTAACTTTATATGATAGATTATTCGGAAGTACTCTGTATCGAGCCGCTATATGACTCCTCGGCGGCTGATCCTTTCGCAGAAATAATGCATGAAGAAGATTCTGAAGAAGATAAATTTTATGTGTCTGAATAGTTTGAACCTTGTAATCTTTGAAACTGGGCCTTGTAATGCTGGAATTTGAACCTTGCAATATTTATGGCATTCGTTATATAACGTAATTGGATGTTTAATTTGGTTTTGCAATCATGTCCAGTTATAAGTATATATATGTTGTTCTTCTGTACACAGAGCATAGATGTTGTGCAGACAGAGCATATCACATCGCACACAGACCACACTAGGGAACTCAGCGATGAATTCATCAATCGCAAACAGTTGTGTACCAGCAAGCGTTTGGCCACAACACACATGGCTTATTCCATCACAAACAGCTCGGATGGATCAACTGTATGTCATGTATCACACACGCAACTCTAATCTGATTCATGCTTGATGTCTCCGCCATCACTCGCATAGTTCATCTTATTTGCCACGTATCACTGTGCCGGCCTCTGCTCGCGTCGCTCGGCGCGCTATGCTCGCCGTTAGGCACCGCAGCACGCTGTGCTCGTCGTTAGGTGCCGCGACGCGCTCTAGTCACGCCCGTCGACGCGCTCTGCTCGCGTACCTCCACACACTCGGCTTGTGGATAGCTTTTCCTTGCGTGTTCAACTGCTATATGCATATATATGGTTGCTCGCCGTTGAGGCGACCGCGGAGCGCTCTGCTCGCGTCCCTGCGCGCGCGCTCTGCCAGCGGTTGGGGCCTGCGCACGATCATGTTGGGGGCACATATGCATGAGGTTGCGCCATGCGCGTTGCCACGATGCAGTTACGTGCGGCACGATGGAGTTACGCGCTGCAAATTAGAACTACCATCCGGGCGTGCGGATATTCCAGGCCGTCCGGCCTCCCCATTAATTCCAGTGGCCATTATAACCTTAGTCTCTTCAACCTTTCGATCTCTCCCCACAACACAACAAGCACACCCACGACGACACATATAGAGAGGATATCTAGCGGCGCTCCAATGGAGTTCGACGAGCATAAAGTGGAGACCCACGCGAGGGAGACGGATCTCTCGGCGGTGTACACCATCGACCCGGCTGTGGTAGAGGACTACATCAACACCGTGGAGCAGTTGCTTGCTCGAGACAAGTACAAGGTGGTCGGCATTGACATCCAATACACCGGCGGTTATCCCAGCAAAGATCAGAAGGTTGCCATTGCCCAGTTGTGCGTGCGCCATCATGTTCTCATCTACCACTACTGCACGGCCACAGAGCCTTGCGACCGTTTTGCCAGGTTTGTCAACATCACCGACTACAAGTTCGCTACGGTGGAAACCTCGAATGATGTAAAAGCGCTCATGGTTATGGTCTTGGCCTGCAAGAAGCTTGTCAAAATCCGTGAGCACTACAGGTTCTGGGGCAGCACGAAGGACTCCCTGGTTGAACTCGCCTCGGCCATCATCGACCCCTACTACGAAAAGATGAAGCAGGATGCCAACAAAACAAGTCCGGTATCCTGGCACGAGGCCTGGATGCTGCAACTGGATGAACCTCACCTCAGGTTCGCGGCCAAGAGCGTGTACACGTGCTACGAGATGCACAGGCGGATCGTTGACATGAGGAAATGTCTCGTTCCCAAAATTGACGAGGCCGGATCGAGCCACAAGCAGAGCAGTAGCGGCAAGCGTCACAAGAAGTAGATGATGATCAGATGATCGTTTATCCTACTTAATTATGCATGTAATATATAGTTTACTTTGGTGTGTGGAAATGTCATGTGTGTAGTAGCCACCTATGTAATTATGCATGAAATAGTTTACTTTGGTGTGTGCAATTAAATGTCATGTGTGTAGTAGCCACCTATGTAATTCGATGTTTAATTTGGTTATGCAACCATGTCCTTATAAGTGTGTGTATATATATATATGTTGTTGTTCTGTATGCAATCCCATCGCACAACACACACGTCTAATTAGCAGCAATAGTCTGTGTTATTATCGGTCTTCGCACACATTTCTGATTACAGACATGTTTGCCGCGTATCACACACATTTTGTAAAATTGAACCGTTTCTGTTCTCTTGGCTCAACGCAAATAGTTCATCCGAGTGGACTGTTTTCCCTCTAACGCACACACCTTGATCTGGCTGACCGTTTCTTTTGTTCCACCTAATCACGAATAGTTCATCCGAGTGAACTGTATGCCGTCAATCGCACACACCTTGATCTGGCTGGCCGTTTCTGTTGTGTTGCCTAATCACAAACAGTTAATCCGAGTGAACTGTATGCCGTCAATCGCACACACCTTGATCTGGCTGATCATTTCTGTTGTGTTGCCTCATCGCAAACAGTTCATTGGAGTGAACCGTATGCCCCTCATCGCACACGTAAGTAAAATCCGAACCATGTTTGATGTATCCGTCATCGCAAACGTTTTGCATCTTTTTTGACGGGTTTTTTACATCACCGTTTGTGATTAATGCATAACACACAGTTTCGTCGAAGGGTCTCTGATTGTAGTGTCACGTTAGCAACATCCTACAGTAGTGATGGATCCTACATAAATTTAGAAGTTTAGACCCACATTCCTCTCTTGAAGGTAGATTCAAAATCATTACTAAAATTTTGATGAATACATTGAATGTTGTGGTCTCTCATATGACCTCCCTAGTTCATATGGTTTCCCTGAATAGAAAACGGAGAGGGAACACCTCTCTTTTGCTAAAAGAAATCTGTGATGAAAATCTGCGGCTGCCATTTATTAACAAATAAGACCTTATCTAAAAAAAATGTGATTCCTGGATTCATTTGGAAAAGAGACGACCATTGGTGCCGTTCAATGTCTATAATGCAGTACTTATTGAAATAAAAATTGTAATGAAGTCCAAAATTTTATTCTTAGTATCTCTTCAGAGTGATTATTATGATTATCAATCTGAAATGGTCGTAGGCGCATCAGACAATGATGACCCTCTTGGCATGGACGACATCCTTGATCTTCACAATGGAGCAGGAGACAAGGTTCCTGACATTGTTAATAGTTTGGGTGAGGAGGTTCTCCAGCGGGTGCATATGCCACAAGATGGAGACGAGGGATCCGCATTTCCTCTGGTGGTGTATGGCATCGACAGCGGAGGGGTTGGCATCAAGGCAGTATTTGCCAAAATTAGGCAAGGGAAACTGATGGGCATAAGAAGACCCTCCTAGGAATCCATGTGAAGTAATGCTACTGTAGCAAATTTGGATATGTTCGAAAAAGCTCTTTCGAGCTTTTGAAACATCAAGAACATGATAAAATTAAGAAAATGGCTTAGACATTATAGAACTCATAAAACTCCATACAAAAAAGGACGTGAATGAAAAGTTTGCCAAAAATAAGTTCATTTAACATTTTCAGCAAGTAAAAAGCTAAATGAGGCGGGCGGTGTAGTGCCAAGCATACAAAGTCCTAAGTCTAAGTCGCACATATACTCGTAAGCGCACACGCTATGTTTATATATCTATGTGTGTGTCCATAGCACAACTGTCCACCCCTCATGTGGTTCTAGCATTTTATGTAGAACTGCAAGCCCCTTATATGTTGGTTCTCTCACCCTTGGCACACGGATGTGGGACTAAAGTTCGAGAGGAGGTGGAATCTGGTTGTATGGTAGGCATGCAACGGGTGGGCTGGGTTACAAATGAATGCATATGGGCTTAATTTGCCCCCCCCCCCCCCCCCCCCCCCCCCCCCCCCCCCCCCCCCCCCCCCCCCCCCCCCCCCCCCCCCCCCCCCCCCCCCCCCCCCCCCCCCCCCCCCCCCCCCCCCCCCCCCCCCCCCCCCCCCCCCCCCCCCCCCCCCCCCCCCCCCCCCCCCCCCCCCCCCCCCCCCCCCCCCCCCCCCCCCCCCCCCCCCCCCCCCCCCCCCCCCCCCCCCCCCCCCCCCCCCCCCCCCCCCCCCCCCCCCCCCCCCCCCCCCCCCCCCCCCCCCCCCCCCCCCCCCCCCCCCCCCCCCCCCCCCCCCCCCCCCCCCCCCCCCCCCCCCCCCCCCCCCCCCCCCCCCCCCCCCCCCCCCCCCCCCCCCCCCCCCCCCCCCCCCCCCCCCCCCCCCCCCCCCCCCCCCCCCCCCCCCCCCCCCCCCCCCCCCCCCCCCCCCCCCCCCCCCCCCCCCCCCCCCCCCCCCCCCCCCCCCCCCCCCCCCCCCCCCCCCCCCCCCCCCCCCCCCCCCCCCCCCCCCCCCCCCCCCCCCCCCCCCCCCCCCCCCCCCCCCCCCCCCCCCCCCCCCCCCCCCCCCCCCCCCCCCCCCCCCCCCCCCCCCCCCCCCCCCCCCCCCCCCCCCCCCCCCCCCCCCCCCCCCCCCCCCCCCCCCCCCCCCCCCCCCCCCCCCCCCCCCCCCCCCCCCCCCCCCCCCCCCCCCCCCCCCCCCCCCCCCCCCCCCCCCCCCCCCCCCCCCCCCCCCCCCCCCCCCCCCCCCCCCCCCCCCCCCCCCCCCCCCCCCCCCCCCCCCCCCCCCCCCCCCCCCCCCCCCCCCCCCCCCCCCCCCCCCCCCCCCCCCCCCCCCCCCCCCCCCCCCCCCCCCCCCCCCCCCCCCCCCCCCCCCCCCCCCCCCCCCCCCCCCCCCCCCCCCCCCCCCCCCCCCCCCCCCCCCCCCCCCCCCCCCCCCCCCCCCCCCCCCCCCCCCCCCCCCCCCCCCCCCCCCCCCCCCCCCCCCCCCCCCCCCCCCCCCCCCCCCCCCCCCCCCCCCCCCCCCCCCCCCCCCCCCCCCCCCCCCCCCCCCCCCCCCCCCCCCCCCCCCCCCCCCCCCCCCCCCCCCCCCCCCCCCCCCCCCCCCCCCCCCCCCCCCCCCCCCCCCCCCCCCCCCCCCCCCCCCCCCCCCCCCTATATATAGGCTTAGCTAAGGGATACCATCCCTTATATCTAAAACCATGGATCCTACACAAATTAAGAAGTTTAGACCCACATTCCTCTCTTGATGGTAGATTCAAAGTCATTACTAAAATTTTGATGAATATATTGAATGGTGTTGTCTCTCCTATGACCTCCCAAGTTCATATGGTTCCCCCGAATAGAACTCAGAGAGGGAACACCTCTCATTTGCTAAAAAAATATGCAACAAAAAGGTGTGGTCTGGAATTTATTAACAAAAATGGGTGCGGGTCAAGGTCTATAATGCACTACTTATTGAAGACCAAAATATTACTCTTAGTATCTCTATAGAGTGATTGTTCTGATTATCATTCTGAAATGGTAGGAGGCGCATGAGATAGTGATGACCCTCTTGGGATGGATGACATCCTTGATCTTCACAATGGATCTAGAGACAAGGTTCCCGACATTGTCAATAGTATGGGTGATGAGGTTCTCCTATGGGTGTGTATGCCACTAGATGGAGACGACGGATCTGCTTCCTCTGTTGGTGTATGGCATTGACAGTGGAGGGGTTGGCATCAATGTAGTACTTGCCAAAATGACGAGGGAAACTAATGTGCATAAGAAAACCCTCCTAGGAATCCATGTGAACTAATGCTATTGTAGCAAATTAGGATATGTTCCAAAAAAGCTTTTCTGAGCTTTTGAAACATAAAGAACATGATAAAATTAAGAAAATGGCATAGACACAATAGAACTCATAAAACTCCATAAAAAAGTACGTGAATGAAAAACTTGCCATAAATAAGTTCATTTAAAAGTTTGAGCAAGAAAAGAGATAAATGAGGCGGGCGATGTAGTGCCAAGCGTATGAAGTCCTAAGTCTAAGTCGCAAATATACTTGCTAGCGCACGTGGTATATTTATATATCTTTGTGTGTGTGTGTACATAGCACAACTATCTACCCCTCATGTGGTTCTAGCATTTTATTAAGAAATGCAAGCCTCTTATATGTTGGTCCTCTCACCCTTGGCACTTTGATGCAGGACTAAAGTTAGAGAGGAGGTGGAGTCTGGCTCTATGGCAGGCATGCAACAGGTGAGGCTGGGTTACAAATGCATGCATATGGGCTTAATTTGCATAAATGGGTGGGTGTTGGTGAAGGCATATGAAGTGTTTATTGTTTTGCAAATGGGTGGGATTAATTTCAGTCAGGAGCTGTGGATATATATACAGGCTTAGCTATGGGATACTATCCCTTATACCTAAAACCATGGATCCTACACAAATTTAGAAGCTTATACCCACATTCCTCTCTTGATGGCAGATTCAAAAATCATTAATAAATTTTTGATGAATATATTGAATGGTGTGGTATCTCCTATGACCTCCCTAGTCCATATGGTTTCTCTGAATAGAAATCGGAGAGGGAACACCTCTCTTTTGCTAAAAAAATCTGCAATGAAAAGCTGCGGTTTGGCATTTATTAACAAAAAATGACCTTATCTAAAAAACAATGTGATTCAGGAATTCATTTGGAAAAGAGACGACCATTGGTGCAGTTCAATCTCTAATAGTGCAGTACTTATTGAAATAAAAATTGCAAAGATGTCCAAAATTTTATTACCAATATCTCTTCAGAGCGATTATTCTGATTATCAATCTGTAATTTTAGGAGGCGCATCAGACAATGGTGACCCTCTTGGCATGGACGACATCCTTGATCTTCACAATGGAGCTGGAGACAAGGTTCCCGACATTGTCAATAGTCTGGGTGATGAGGTTCTCCAGCGGGAGTGTATGCCACAGGATGGAGACGAGGGATCCACATTTCCTCTGGTGATGTATGGCATCCACAACGGAGGGGTTGGCATCAAGGCATTACTGGCAAAAATGGGAAGGGAAACTAATGTGCATAAGAAGACCCTCCTAGGAATCCATGTGAAATAATGCTACTGTAGCAAATTTGGATATGTTCCAAAAAGCTTTTCCGAGCTTTTAAAACAACAAGAACATGATAAAATTAAGAAAAAGGCATAGACATTATAGAACTCATGAATCTCCATGCAAAAAAGGACATGAACGAAAAGCTTACCATAAATAAATTCATTTAAAAGTTTCAGCAAGAAAAAAGCTAAATGAGGCAGGAGGTGTAGAGCCAAGCATACAAAGCCATAATTCCAAGTCTCACATATACTCGCTAGCACATGCGCTATATTTATATATCTATATGTGTGTCCATAGCACAACTGTCCACCCCTCATGTGGTTCTAGCATTTTATAAAGAAATGTAGGCCCCTTATATGTTGGTCCTCCCACCCTTGGCACACCGATGTGGGACTAAAGTTAGAGAGGAGGTGTAATCTGGTTCTGTGGCAGGCATGCAATGGGTGGGCTGGGTTACAAATCAATGCATATGGGGTTAATTTGCATAAATTGGTGGGTGTTGGTGCAGGCATATGAAGTGTGTATTGTTTTGCAAATTGGTGGGATGATTTTCACTCAGGAGCTTGGTATATATATACAGGCTTATGTAACACCCCAAAAATCGGTTTATCGATTTTTGTGCTGGTATTCCTTCCTAGCTTTTCCCTCCCAAATTTTTTTCCTCTAGAATCTGGTGAGTGACCTGGTGAATCCAGACAATCCTCAACCTCTCAATGCCTTTCCCATGCTCTTGTGCTAGCCAAGCTCTTGCCAGTAAACCCCGAATCTCATTCAAACCCTAGTTCCAAAATATTGGAACTGGAAGTCCTACCTTTGTGTTTACAAAGGAGCTGTCATTTTCCTTGCTCTGTTAATCCTCCCAAAATTTCTGGAGATCCTCCTTCACTCATAAGCCCTAGATGTGTAAAAATATTGCCAAGTCATATGCAATATTTCTCATCTAGAATTAATTCTTTTTTCTGCCTTTCTGAGGAATTAAATTCAGGAAAATATCTATCCATCTCCAAAGTTCATGAAAACTTATGGAGATATTCTTTATGATCATATTAAGCTCACATAAAATTATTGGCCATAATTAAATAGGGGAAATTGCATTTTTCTATTTAAAGCCAATATTTTAATTTGGGCCCTTCCTAAAGGAACTACCATTTTGGTAGCTAAGAAAATTCCCAAATAATTTGTGAAGCTTATCCTGGATATATCTTCACCATTTCCAACCAAACCTCATGTCCACAGTTCAAAATTTGAGCACAGCATCCCTTTGCAAATTCTGTTCAGATTTCCTGTTTGCAAAGGAAGTGCTTGATTCCTTGATGTCCTTGGGCTGAAATTTTGCAGGTGATTCATTATGATATATTACCCTTGGACACCAAAAACCAGCCCATTTCATTTAGCCAATCTTCCTCAGTAAAATATCCAAGTTTATGTTCTGATTGCATCATTGTGAAGGAAGTACCTTCATAGATGATCAAAATGAGCTGAAACTTTTCCAGCCATCTCTTATGTTCATATCATTGATGTCCTCCAAAACTCAGCTCATGCAAGCTAGCCAATCCCTCAGAACCATCCTATTTTGGTTTCTGTCCAATCTGCAAGGTTGTGAAGGAAGTGCTAGCTAGACCTATCCATTTGCGCTGAATCTTTGCCAAGATGACTAACTTAGTGGATGATTAACCCCTGCCCAAGATCAGGCCAAGAGGAGCACCGTGGTGGCCACTGCACATATCAAACACTTGGCTGCAAGCTGTTGTTGGACCTTGGTTCAATCACCTCCGAACTCTCCTGTGCCATCCAGCTGCACAAGTTGATCCAGGGAAGGGAGGAGAACACTCCAGACATGGTTTGGCCTCGCGTGCAGCGTGGCAACGCCGTGGCCACGTGGTGACCACGGGCAGAGCATGCCAAACGCGTGACCTATGCACGAGAGCCTTCAGGAGCCATCTCCGGTGAGCCCCAACTTGTCTGGGAGCGCCGATGCGCTGACCACCACACACGTGCACCGCCTGGACCCTTCCTGCCTCGTCCTCTAGCCGTTGGCCGGCTGTGCCGACAGCGGGTGCTCCGTCGGAGTGCCGCCACGGCGCCGGCCATCTCGAAGCTCCGGCAGTCGTTGTTTAGCCCTCCCCGCAGCTATATAAGCGCGTCCCTGAGCCCCTCTCCTCACCAGAATCCCCAATCCCCCCACTTCTCTGAGTCGTCCCCGAGCTCCTGGAGCTTCCATGGTCGAGACGGTCTCCGCCGATTCCCCTCGGCCATTTCCGGCTCCTGGCCCTCCCCCTCCCCTATTCCTACGCCCTTGAGACCCCCCTGGAGGTGCGCACGTCGCCATCGTCCCGAGCTCCGATGAGGGAGCCCTGCCGGCGCGGTCTCTCCTCTCCTTAGTAGGCGGCCATCGTGGTCCTTTCTGATGCGGGCGCTGTGGGCAGCCCCAGCCGGCCCCGAGGCCACCGACGGGAGCGGCGTGGACTGGCGAAGCCAGTGAGCTCGCCGGCCGGTCCCCTCAAGCGGCGAGGCGATGGCCAGGTCGGCGGCCAAGCCCGCCCCTACTGCCTCTGTCGTGGTGGAGAAGAAGACTGGGAGGAGAGGGAGAAGATGCCGTGGGCCCCGCTTGTCATCCCCTCAGCGTTGACGTGGCGGGCCCGCTGACTGGATTAAGTAGGCACGTATTTTCAAAAATACATTTTCTGTTATCAAAAGCGTACACTGGAAAATGCGCTTTCGTTTTTCCAGCCGGCTGCCGAAGTGGTTAAGTAGCGGACGTTCACCCGTTATGGGCTAAAATGATCAGTTTCTGTTTGTTTTAACACTCAATGAACGAACGGCCGTTTCTTCGCAACCATAACTCCGATTGAGGTAAAACCAACGCCCATGTCTTCAGATCGTCAAGCCCGTTCTGATGGCATCATTTTCATAATGTTTTCACACTGTGAAAATGACCATTTTGCCCTTGCCCTTCGATCAGCCCCTTCGAGAGGGAAACCTTTCCGGCAAATCTTTCTAGAGTTTTATCGCACTTCTTCCCGGCGTATTCATCGACCCCCAGGCAAGCCAACCTCTTATCATGAGCTCCGGACTTGTGTGATGACTTTGCTTGCACCCTGTGTGTTTATCGTAGTACGTCTGTATCGCCTGTTAGTCTGCTCTTGCATAAACCTATTATGTTATCTGTATTAGATGTTAGCATTACCTTTCATCTAATGTCATGACTTATTTTCATGCCATAATTTGCCATGCTAGCAGCAATCTTATTAATACCATTATCATGTTAGTACCATGATTTGATCTCATGCCATGTTTGTCAACATTGTTATGATTTTGCTATGCTGTTGTTAAGTGATTGTTCGCGCTTATACCTGTTGATGTAATGGTGCGACGATGGAGATGTTGGATTGAATTTATAAACCAAACTTTAACTGGTTGATCCAGAGTCACCTGTTCAGACTTATCCGTGCAGCCACATTTACCGGTATGGGGCGGCCTTGACTTGGTCTAGCTTTGTGCTCTTTCATCGGTACCACCAACTAGGGAAGGTTATGCGTGCGTGCTGCCCTGATCAGGTAGGCGGCGACAACCTTGTGAGCCCAGTTATATGTTTAGCCCGGGAGTCCCTGTTTGGGACAGTTGTTTGTCCACGACGATGGTAGGTGTCAGGAGTGACACAGGGGCCACCCAGGGTAGGACTCTGGGGGAGGATGATTGCCGGTGGTACGATGGAGGAGTCATGGGTTAGGCAAGTTTCGTTGGTGTAACATCGGTCCACCCGAATGGGAATATGTACTAAGTACGAGGCCGGGTACTCCATGGTGTGGGTAAAGTGTGCAACCTCTGCAGAGTGTAGAATCTATTCGAATAGCCATGTCCACGGTATTGGACAGTCCGTCCAGGCCTCACTAGGTGGTCAACCGTAACAGTGATAATATTGATGGAAGAACTCGTCGTATGTTCGGAAGTGCCCAATGGATCATGAGTATTTCGAGGGTTGTGGGACAACCCGGAAGAGAGGAAGTTGGTATTCGGTAACAGTAAGCTCCTTAAGCACCTATTGTGATCATAGCCATGCTATGATATGTAGTTGATCTGTCTAATCCATGTTATGCCATACTTTGTCCATGTTTTCCTGTTAATTCCATGCCATGTTTGGAATAAATTCTTATATAAGCATAGGGCTTGCTTTGTTATTTGCTTGTTTGGATGCTATGTATTTGGTTGTCTTGCGAGTACATTCAAAGTACTCACCTGGCCTTGCATGTGGCCAGTTGCAGGAGAAGATCCGTCATGCTTGATCGTAACCCAGTGAGTCATGTGAGTTGTGGAGCCCAGCCAGAGACGTCGTTGCCACTGAACCAAGACCTTCGCTGCCATTTTAGTTAGCCTTGGAGCTGTGTAATATTGTTGTAAGCAACAGTATTGTAATACTTCATTTTATATAATAAAGCCATTTTGTGCCTGGAATTGTTGTATCATGTCTTTGACGTGTGCCAGGTCTTATCCTGGGGCTGGCATGCGTCGGCCCTCTATCGGGGTGCCACGGGACATGGTATCAGAGCCAGGCTGGCTATAGGTTACCCTGGCTCCAAACCACCCCTATTTTCAACCGGTAGTGAGCCCTATAGAGTTGACCCATCGCTGGTATCCGACACAGCCACTGTTAATCAACAGGCGGCGTAGCCAAAATTGACGTCCCCCTACCCAGCTGTCCGCCCACCCAGCCACCATGGAATAGACCGCGACCCTACCCAGTTGTCGGCCATGCCGGCGTATCTTCTACCCGGCATGAGAAGGATCTACGCCATGCTGGTGTGTTCCAGCCCGACTGCCTATTTAACCCCTCCCACCTGCGAGTCGCAGCTCTGTCCATTAAGTAAGCCAGATCCCCGCAAGAGAACCCAGACTAGTATCCTTAAACCAGCAGCCATGGCTAGTTCCTCCAGAGCACCCACTTTCCATAGCCGAACTTTGGCTGATGGTTATCTCGGCTTTCCGCCCATCCTTTTGAGTATGCTCACTCAAGCCCTTGGCTGTAGTACTCCTCCGGTGTATCTGGTGTTCCAATCAGAACCCGTTCCCCACCTTTGCCGATTCAATGCGAAAGCGCATATCGATCCAGGTCCAGCAGCGGACGGGAAGCCCATGATTTTTTAGGGCAAACCCATGCCCACCCCCGCATTGGCTGTCCAGATAGCTGCTGCGGAAGCCATCGCTCGTCTTCATTTCTAGTGTCCGCAAGTAGTGGAGATGCAGGAGTTCTGCTACTTTCCCTCTGTAACCAGCACAGGCTGTAAGTTCTTCAGCACAGTCGAAGATGCTGACCCTGCAATAGCTCGCCTGGTTCAGTTCATTGCTGCCCAGGGGCTACTGCTCTCTGGCATTCTTGGAGAGTTCAAATCCATTGACCGTGACACCCTTTGGGTTGTTACGGAAGCATACCATGAGGCTCGCCAAACTGCATCCCAGACCACTCGTTCTCTGCTGCCAAACCCAGTGCCACCTTCGCAGTTAGTACCACCCTCGCAATCCATGAACCCATGTCTACCCGGCATCATCCACCCAAATTCCATTCGAGGAGTTATTCGATGACTTCATTGTCGGGATGTGTTCTGTCAGGTTCCGACCGCAACCCAGCCAGTTGCGCCCCAACCCATAGAGGTGTCCGACGATGAAGATGGAAGTTGGCTCAGCCTTCGTCCCCCAGGAGAGCCCCAGCAAGAGTAGGCCCATTTGTGGCTCCGGCAGTGAGCGAAGCCAGGAGATGCCATGAGTATGTGTGTTGTAAAGACTGTTTCTTCGTCCTCATCTAGGATTAGGATCCTATAGTTTGGAGTGAGTTGTTGCTGTTAGCTGCTTAGTAAGTTTGCACGTTGTTGTATGCTTGTATTGCTTGTGTGCTGTTGTAATGTTGTGTATGCTTGTTTGCTCTGTGGATTTGGATCGTCTGTCTCTCTGTTAAACAGAAATGTTTAACAGAGCTGGCAGTGGGTTCTTAACAAGATTCTAGTCAGTAGAGCACTTACACCTAATAACATTCCCGGAGTCCCTAATGAAATGCAAGCTGGTGTAGGTGTATGTATACCATGAGTACATACACCCACTAGCATTAAAACACCTTAGTGTAATCTGCTCGATATTCTTCTTTCCTCTGTCTGTATTTTGCTACGATGTGCATTCTGCATTTGCTTGCATATTAGTCTGAATAGATTGCATGTGTATTGTGTGAGCAATGTCTGCATGCCAAGTTTCTTCTCCTGAGTACAATCGCCACAGTACTCGGGTATAGTGCAAAGCCGCCCATCCATACCCGTCTATGCTTACTCCATTTGCCAGTCTTCCCGAACCCAGCGTTCTGGAAAACCAGATCTATCCAATAATTTCCCTGGTCCCAAAATCTTTTTCCCAGAACCTGGTTGCAATCTCGGGGAAATTCCAAGAAATTTTATTGCAGTACAAACCGTTAAAACCTTTCCAGTCCAAGATCTAAACCCTGATTCTACCCCAATACGCACTCGTTGTGGACGTTGCTCGACGAGGAGTTACCAGCAACGTGGTCTCCGCATTGATGCCTAGTCCTCATGATCGCCGCCACCTCAGGGAGCCACCACTTGGGTAGCGGCATCCCGGTGATCATCGAGGATCATCGCACACAGCAGCAGCGAGAAGCCAACCAATGCCACCAGCAGACTCACCAAGAGGATGGTGATCAGCTCCGAACCCACGCCCGCCATTAATGCCTTGCCTCGCGCCCCTGTAACTAGAAGGAAAAGGAGAAGAGGAAGAAAAGGTGAGGTAGGATGCGAGGTGGAAGGAAGAAGAAGACTGCGGTCATCTTTATAGCCAAAGTCCGGTGTACGATGAGCGAGGTCCAGGAGAACCGCATGTCGCTCGATCACAGGCGTCCAGGAGGCGAATCCGCGAGCAGTACCAACCAGCGTTGGCCCATGATGGGAGTGCTCTCTGCGTTAGCTTCATGCACGCCGCACACTATCATCATAGGGTGCTTTATGCCCCAGGAGCTAGGCGTGCACAGTGCCTAGCCGCACTCAGGACAGCGCGGGAGCGAGAGAGAGAGAGACGTTGGCCGAAAGAAGAAGGCTGCCAGTGGGCCCTAGGCCCACCTGTCAGCGAGAGAGGCCACTGTGCATTGTGGTGCCCTGAGCATTTTTGGAAGAAGGAAATTCTGCTTTTTTTAAAAATGTCAGGGCTACCTAGCGGCCGCTACCCGAGGAGTAGATCCCGCGATAACCGTATCTTTATCTGGGTGTACCAGTTTTCGGTACTCTTAACTCGGTTGTTTTCAACTGCTAGGTTAAGACCCAACCCAGAGGTTTTTCTCGGAGCGTATTCTTGTTCTGAGCTAACTCTAGGAATCTCGAGGACGATATTCTCTTCAGGGGGGAAGGTTTGTAACACCCAAAAAATCGGGTTATCGATTTTTGTGCTGTTATTCCTTCCTAGCTTTTCCCTCCCAAATTTTTCCTCTGGAATCTGGTGAGTGACCAGGTGAATCCAGACAATCCTCAACCTCTCTGTGCCTTTCCCATGCTCTTGTGCCAGCCAAGCTCTTGCCAGTAAACCCCGAATCTCATTCAAACCCTAGTTCCAAAATATTGGAACTGGAAGTCCTCCCTTTGTGTTTACAAAGGAGCTATCATTTTCCTTGCTCTATTAATCCTCCCAAAATTTCTGGAGATCCTCCTTCACTCATAAGCCCTAGATGTGTAAAAATATTGCCAAGTCATATGCAATATTTCTCATCTAGAATTAATTCTTTTTTCTGCCTTTCTGAGGAATTAAATTCAGGAAAATATCTATCCATCTCCAAAGTTCATGAAAACTTATGGAGATATTCTTTATGATCATATTAAGCTCACATAAAATTATTGGCCATAATTAAATAGGGGACATTGCATTTTCCTATTTAAAGCCAATATTTCAATTTGGGCCCTTCCTAAAGAACTACCATTTTGGTAGCCAGGAAAATTCCCAAATAATTTGTGGAGCTTCTCCTGGATATATCTTCACCATTTCCAACCAAACCTCATGTCCACAATTCAAAATTTGAGCACAACATCCCTTTGCAAAATCTGTCCAGATTTCCTGTTTGCAAAGGAAGTGCTTGATTCCTTGATCTCCTTGGGCTGAAATTTTGCAGGGTGATTCATTATGATATATTACCCTTGGACACGAAAAACCAGCCCATTTCATTTAGCCAATCTTCCTCAGTAAAATATCCAAGTTTCTATTCAGATTGCATCATTGTGAAGGAAGTACCTTCATAGATGATCAAAATGAGCTAAAACTTTTCCAGCTATCTCTTATGTTCATATCATTGCTGTCCTCCAAAACTTAGCTCATGCAAGCTAGCCAATCCCTCAGAACCATCCTATTTTGGTTTCTGTCCAATCTGCAAGGTTGTGAAGGAAGTGCTAGCTAGACCTGTCCATTTGCACTGAATCTTTGCCAAGATGACTACCTTAGTGGATGACTAACCCCTGCCCAAGATCAGGCCAAGAGGAGCACTGTGGTGGCCACTGCACATATCAAACATTTGGCTGCCAGCTATTGTTGGACCTTGGTTCAGTCACCTCGGAACTCTTCCATGCCATCTAGCTGCACAAGTTGATCCATGGAAGGGAGGAGAACACCCCAAACATGGTTTGGCCTCGCCTGCAGCGTGGCATCGCCGTGGCCACGTGGTGACCATGGGCAGAGCGCGCCAAACGCGTGCCCTGTGCACAAGAGACTTCGGGAGCCGTCTCCGGCGAGCCCCGGCTTGTCCGGGAGCGCCGACACGGTGACAAACGCACACGTGCATTGCCTGGACCCTTCATGTCTCGTCCTCTAGCCGTTGGTCAGCTGTGCCGACAGCGGGTGCTTCACCGGAGTGCCGCCAAGGCGCCGACCATCTCGAAGCTCTGGCAGTCGTCATGTAGCCCTCCCCTCAGCTATATAAGCATATCCCCGAGCCCCTTTCCTCACCAGAAGCCCCAACCCCCCTCTTCTCCGAGTCCTCCCCGAGCTCCTGGAGCTTCCATGGCCGAGACGGTCGCCGCCGATTCCCCTCGGCCATTTCCGGCTCCTGGCCCTCTCCCTCCCCTATTCCTGCGCCCTTGAGACCCCCCTGGAGGTCCGCGCGTCCCACCGTCCCAAGCTCCGGTGAGGGAGCCCTGCCGGCACGGTCTCTCCTCTTCTCAGTAGGCGGCCGACGTGGTCCTGTCGGATGCGGGCACTTTGGGCAGCCCCAGCCGGCCCCGAGGCCACCGACGGGAGCGGCGTGGACTAGCGAAGCCAGTGAGCTCGCCGGCCGGTCCCCTCGAGCGGCGAGGCAACGGCCAGGTCGGCGGCCGAGCCCGCCCCTGCAGCCTCTATCACGGTGGAGAAGAAGACTAGGAGGAGAGAGAGAAGATGCCGTGGGCCCCGCTTGTCATCTCCTCATCGCTGACGTGGCGGGCCCGCTGACTGGATTAAGTGGGCACGTATTTTCCAAAATACATTTTCTGTTATCAAAAGCGTACACTGGAAAATGCGCTTTCGTTTTTCCAGCCGGCTGCCGAAGTGATTAATTAGTGGACATTCACCCGTTAAGGGCTAAAACGAACAGTTTCTGTTTGTTTTCATACTCAACGAACGAACGGCCGTTTCTTCGCGACCGTAACTCCGATTTAGGTAAAACCAATGCCCACATCTTTAGATCGTCGAGCCCATTCTGATGGCATCATTTTCATAATGTTTTCACACTGTGAAAATAATCATTTTGCCCTTGCCCTTCGATCAGCCCCTTCGAGAGGGAAACCTTTCCGGCAAATCTTTTCGGAGTTTTATCGCACTCATTCCCGGCATATTCATCGACACCGAGGCAAGCCAACCTCTTATCATGAGCTTCGAACTTGTGTGATGACTTTGCTTGCACCCTTTGTGTTTATCGTAGTACGTCTGTGTCGCCTGTTAGTCTGCACTTGCATACACCTGTTATGTTATCTGTATTAGATGTTAGCATTACCTTTCATCTAATGTCATGACTTATTTTCATGCCATATTTTGCCTTGCTAGCAGCAATCTTGTTAATACCATTATCATGTTAGTATCATGATTTGATCTCATGCCATGTTTGTCAACATTGTTATGATTTTGCTATGCTGTTGTTAAGTGATTGTTCGCGCTTATACCTATTGATGTAATGGTGCGATGATGGAGATGTTGGATTGAATTTATAAACCAAACTTAACTGGTTGATCCAGAGTCACCTGTCCGGACTTATCTGTGCAGCCACATTTGCCGGTATGGGGCGGCCTTGACTTGGTCTAGCTTTGTGCTCTTTCATCGGTACCACCAACTAGGGAAGGTTATGCGTGCGTGCTACCCTGATCAGGTAGGCGGCGATAACCTTGTGAGCCCAGTTATATGTTTAGCCAGGAGTCCCTGTTTGGGACAGTTGTTTGGCCTCTACGGTGGTAGGTGTCAATAGTGACATAGGGGCCACCCAGGGTAGGACTCCGGGGGAGGATGATTGCCGGTGGTACGATGGAGGAGTCACGGGTTAGGCAAGTTTCATTGGAGTAACACCGGCCCACCCGAATGGGAACATGTACTAAGTACGAGTCCGGGTACTCCATGGTGTGGGTAAAGTGCGCAACCTCTATAGAGTGTAGAATCTATTCGAATAGCCGCGTCCACGGTATTGGACAGTCCGTCCAGGCCTCACTAGGTGGTCAACCGTAACAGTGATAATATTGATGGAAGAACTCGTCGTATGTTCGGAAGTGCCCAATGGATCATGAGTATTTCGAGGGTTGTGGGATAACCCAGAAGAGAGTAAGTTGGTATTCGGTAACAGTAAGCTCCTTAAGCACCTATTGTGATCATAGCCGTGCTATGATATGTAGTTGATCTGTCTGATCCATGTTATGCCGTACTTGATCCATGTTTTCCTGTTAATTCCATGCCATGTTTGGAATAAATTCTTATATAAGCATAGGGCTTGCTTTGTCATTTGCTTATTTGGATGCTATGTATTTGGTTGTCTTGCGAGTACATTCAAAGTACTCACCTGGCCTTGCATGTGGCCAATTGCAGGAGAAGATCCGTCGTGCTAGATCGTAACCCAGCCAGTCCTGTGAGTTGTGGAGCCCAGCCAGAGACGTCGTTGCCACTAAACCAAGACCTTCGCTGCCATTTTAGTTAGCCTTGGAGCTGTGTAATATTGTTGTAAGCAATAGTATTGTAATACTCCATTTTATATAATAAAGCCATTTTGTGCCTGGAATTGCTGTATCATGTCTTTGACGTGCGCCAGGTCTTATCCTGGGGCTGGCGTGCATCAGCCCTCTATCGGGGTGCCACAGCTTAGCTATGGGATACCATCCCTTATATCTAAAACCATGGATCCTACACAAATTTAGAAGTTTATACCCACATTTCTCTCTTGATGGTAGATTCAAAATCATTACTAAAATTTTGATGAATATATTGAATGGTGTGGTCTCTCCTATGACCTCCCAAGTGTGTGTGGTTTCCCTAAATAGAAATCAGAGAGGGAACACACCTCTCTTTTGCTAAAAAAAATTGCAACGAAAAGCTATGGTCTGGCATTTGTTAATAGAAAAAAGACGTTATCTAAAAAAAACAATGTGATTCATGAATTCATTTGGAAAAGAGACGACCATTGGTGCGGTTCAATCTCTAATAATACAGTACTTATTGAATTAAAATTTGTAATGTAGTACAAAATTTTATTCTTGGTACCTCTTCACAGTGATTATTTTGATTATAAATCTGAAATGGTAGGAGGCGCATCAGACAGTGAGGACCCTCTTAGTCTGGATGATGGCCTTGATCTTCACAATGGAGCTGGATACAAGGTTCGATCCCGACATTCTCAATAGTCTGGGTGATGAGGTTCTCCAGTGGGTGTGTATGCCAAAGGATGGAGATGATGGATCCGCATTTCCTCTGGTGGTGTATGGCATCGACAGTGGAGGGGTTGGCATGAAGGCAGCACTTGCCAAAATGGCAAGGGAAACTGATGTGCATAAGAAGACCCTCCTAGGAATCCATGTGAACTAATGGTACTGTAGAAATTTTGGATATGTTCCAAAAATCTTTTTTGAGCTTTTGAAACATTAAGAACATGATAAAATTAAGAAAATGGCATAGGCACTATAGAATACATAAAACTCTATAAAATGGACATGAATGAAAAGCTTGCCATAAGTAATTTCATTTAAAAAATTTAGCAAGAAAAAAGCTAAATGAGGCGGGCGATATAGTGTCAAGCGTACGATGTCCTAAGTCTAACTCGCACATACACTTGCGAGCGCACGCGCTATATTTATATATCTATGTGTGTGTCCATAGCACAACTATCTACCCCTCATGTGGTTCTAGCATTTTATAAAGAAATGCAAGCCCCTTATATGTTGGTCCTCTCACCTTTGGCATGCCGATGTGGGACTAAAGTTAGAGAGGAGGTGGAATCTAGTTTTGTGGCAGGCATGCAACGGGTGGGTTGGGTTACAAATGCATGCATATGGGCTTAATTTGCGTAAATGGGTGGGTGTTGGCAAAGGGATATGAAGTGTCTATTGTTTTGGAAATGGGTGAGATGATTTTCACTCAGGAGTTGTGGATATATATATACAGGATTAGCTATGGGATACTATCACTTATACCTAAAACCATGGATCCTACACAAATTTAGAAGTTTAGACCCACATTCCTCTCTTGATGGTCGATTCAAAATCATTACTAAAATTTTGATGAATATAATGAATGATGTGGTCTCTCCTATGACCTCCCTAGTCCATAAGGTTTCCCTGAATAGAAACCAGAGAGGGAACACCTCTCTTTTGCTAAAAAAAAATCGGAACCGAAAAGCTGCGGTCCAACATTTATTGATGAAAAGGATCTTATCTAAAAAACTTTGTGATTCATGAATTCATTTGGAAAAGAGACGACCATTGGTGCAGTTCAGTCTCTAATAATGCAGTACTTATTAAAATTAATATTGTAATGAAGTCCAAAATTTTATTCTCAGTATCCCTTCAGAGTGATTATTCTGATGATTAATCTAAAATGGTAGGAGGCGCATCAGACAGTGGTGACACTCTTGGCATGGATGGCATCCTTGATCTTCACAATGGAGCTGGAGAAAATGTTCTCGACATTGTCAATAGTCTGGGTGATGAGGTTCTCCAATGGGATGGAGACGAGGGATCCACATTTCCTCCGGTGGTGTATGGCATCAACAGTGGAGGGGTTGGCATCAAGGCAGTACTGGCGACAATGGTAAGGGAAACTTATGTGCATAAGAAGACCCTCCTAGGAATCCATGTGAAATAATGCTACAGTAGCAAATTTGGATATGTTCCAAAAAGGTTTTCCGAGCTTTTGAAGCATCAAGAACATGATAACATTAAGAAAAATGCATTCACAATATAGAACTCACAAATCTCCATACAAAAAGGACGTGAATGAAAAGCTTACCATAAATAAGTTCATTTAAAAGTTTCAGCAAGAAAAAAGCTAAATGAGGCAGGCGGTGTAGTGCCAAGCGTACAAAGTCTTAAGTCTAAGTCGCACGTATACTCGCGAGCGCACGCGCTATAATTATATATCTATGTGTGTGTCCATAGGACAACTGTCCACCCCTCATGTGGTTCTAGCATTTTATAAAGAAATGCAAGCCCCTTATATGTTGGTCCTCTCACCCTTGGCACGCCGATCTGGGACTAAAGTTAGAGAGGAGGTGTAATCTGGTTCTGTAGCAGGCATGCAACGGGTGGGCTAGGTTACAAATGAATGCATATGGGGTTAATTTGCATAACTGGGTGGGTGTATGTGCAGGCATATGAAGTGTGTATTCTTTTGCAAATCGGTGGGATGATTTTCACTCAGGAGATAGGGATATATATACAGGCTTAGCTATGGGATATTATCCCTTACAACTAAAACAATGGATCCTACACAAATTTAGAAGTTTAGACTCACATTCCTCTCTTGATGGAAGATTCAAAATCATTACTAAAATTTTGATGAATATATTGAATGGTGTGGTCTCTCCTATGACCTCCCTAGTCTATATGGTTTCCCTGAATAGATATCGGAGAGGGAACACCTCTCTTTTGCTAAAAAATCTGCAACAAAAAGTTGTTGTCTGGCATTTATTAACAAAACAAGACCTTGTCTAAAAACACAATGTGATTCATGAATTAATTTGGAAAAGAGAGGACCATTAGTGCGGTTCAATGTCTATAGTAAAGTACTTATTGAAATGTAAATTGTAATGACGGTCAAAATTTTATTCTCAATATCTCTTCAGAGTGATTATTCTGATTATCAATCTGAAATGGTAGGATGCGCATCAGATAGTGATGACCCCCTTGGCATGGAGGACATCCTTGATCTTCACAATGGAGCTGGAGAGAAGGTTCCCTATATTGTCAATAGGCTGGGTGATGAGGTTCTCACTAAAAAAAGACACATCCCTGACATTATGGGTCGGACGAATTTTTTCCTATCATGCTTATGACACTTCTATGACGATAATTGTGACAAAACCACGTATCATCATAGATGTGGTGGGCTCCTACTTCTATGACAAAAAATCATGACAGAAAATGGGCTTTTCATCATGGGCAGGCCAGAGACGCACCTGCATGACATTCTTTGGGGTGTCAATTATAGAAAAAATCATGGTAGAAGCGAGGGCGAGGAAAATATCGAGGAGTTCCCAGTTACAGTGGGTGGTCGGGGCCGAGCGATGCACTGTGGTTTGCACGTTTCTCTCTCGTACGTGCACGTGTGTGCAAGGTGTTGGCTCTAACTGAACCTGAGTGATCGCACTAGCTACATTACTAAACCCGGGCGATCGATCGATCCCTTGGCTGTTAACTGAACCTGAGCGATTCATTCGCTGTTGACTGAACCTGAGTGATTCCTTCGCTGCTGCTGCTGCTAACTGAACCCGAGCGATCGACCTGCTTACTGAAGCCGGTTGATCACCCATGCGAGACGTATCCAGCAGGTGTTGGGTTGCTCTCAATGAATAGTAACCATCCCTACCGTGCACGTGGTACGTAGAACGAGTCGACACGTGGTGAGTCGAGCCGATTGGGTGGCTGTGGATGAACAGTTCTCTGTGGGGGTTGGATGAACTGGACCCCGTGGAGGCAGGATGAACAGTAGCCGGTGGAGGCTGGAGGAGGTCGATAGTGGATGAACAATAGCAGGTGGAGGCTGGAGGAAGTCGACGGTGGATGAACATTAGTCCGTGGAGTCCCATTTTGCGGTACGGCACACCCCTCCATATGAATAGGACCCTGTTTTGACCGTAGGCGGTCAAAGAGAAGTCCGTTTCCTCCATTTTGCAGTACGCCAGACCCCTCCCAATCAACAGTACCCTGTTTCGACCATAGGAGCTCGAACAGAAGTCCGTTTCCCCCATTTTACGGTATGCCACACCCCTCCTGATGAACATGACCCCGTTTCGACCGTAGACGGTCGAACAGAAGGCCGTTTCCTCCATTCTGCGGTACGTCAGGCCCCATTTTGGTTGTTCCATCGAAGCCGGTTGGCTCTCAATGAACACGACGCATTCCATTGTGTCCCGATGAACACGAGGCAGTTTCTCTGTTCTGACCTAGCTGGTTGGCTGCCGATGAGCAGGACGTCATTGCTACCTTCCGTTGCCTCTCCATGTACACAAGCGCTGGCCGTACGTATGCGTGAGTACGCGTTCGAGAGCCCCGCCCGTATATATGTACGTGATCGTATTTTTAGCCCTGTGGTTGTACGTATGTGTACATGATTTAGACGGGACTGCCTGAACTGCTATGCCGGGGGCTTTACTATGATACGTGCCACTGCTTGCTCGGCCATGGTTCATCATTGCAGAGAGATCGATCGACCAGTATGTACGTACACGTTCGCGACCAGATAGACAACGCTAGGTATGCTTCGACTGGGTGGATCCCAGTTGTCAGGGAGGATAAGAAGGCACTTCCTTGCGTGCGAAGATATAGCTGGTGGGTCCCAGCTATCAGGGGGAAGGATCATTTTTTTTTGCGCCTAATATGGAGGCAGTTCCTTGTGTCCGAAGATGTAGCTGGTGGGTCTAGCTATCAGCGTCACCGCGTACAGTCGTCTTCCGATGGCTGTCATTCGTTGACCACGCCGCGTCGGGAGCACCAAGGCGGTGGACAATGGTGAGGCCTAGGAAGGTAACGACGCGGAGCTGGGGAAGATGCAGCAGTGGATGCCCACACGGAGGGGAGTACGAGGGTTGACTGCTTCAGCTGCGGTGTGAGGCTATCATCGCCGGAGAATAACAGGAAATGTGGGTGAGTAGAGGGATGGCATGGCCACCGATGGTAGCATGGCCGGCGATGGGAGGCAGGAGCAGGCGGTCCTGCTGGCGCTGGTTTGGGCGGCTGGAGCACGAAGATCAGAGATTGAAGAAGCAGCAAGGCCGTTGGATTAACATCCAACTATCATTGCTGCTAGAATCGTTTGTTGACTAGGTTGACAAAACCCTGCGTACGCGTCAACTTAGTAGGCCCACAAGTCAGCCACCAAATCTGGTGGGTCCCACCTAGCAGCGGGAGGAATCATTTTTCTTGCGCGGAATAAGGAGGCACTTCCTTGCGTGCGAAGATGTAGCTGGTGGGTCTCAGCTGTCAGGTGGAGGAAACTTTTTCCCCGTGTAATAAGGAGGCACTTCCTTGCATGCGAAGATGTAGCTGGTGGGTCCCAGCTGCTAGCAGGAGCAATCATTTTTGTTCCCGTAATAGGGAGGCACTTGCTTTCCTACGGCCATGGACCATGCGGGTCCCTACTGTCAGCCTCTCCACTTACATCCCTCTTCTGATGGCTGTCGTTTGTTGACCATGTTGACCGCGCCGCGCTGAGAGCATCAACGCGATGGACGACGGCGAGGCCCAGGAAGGGAATGACCCAGAGCAGGCGAAGCCACATCAGTGGATACCCACACTGAGGGGAGTAGGAGGGCTGTTACTGGTTTGGCTATGAGGTGAGCCTGGAATCGTCGGAAAATAATAGGAGGTGGGGTGGGTAGAGGGATGGCCTGGCCAGCGGTGGGAGTAGGGTGGGCCGATGAGGCTTGCGCGGCAACATAACCGGCCATGGGAGGAAGGAGCAGGCTATCCCGCCGACGCTGGTTTGGACGGCTGGAGCAGGAAGATCAGACATTGAAGATGCACGGCGGCCGTTGGATGGACATCGAACAGTCACTGCTCTCGTGTCTTGACTAAGTTGACACAACCTTGCGTACACATCAACCTCAAATCTGTGGAAAATAGCATACATCCCATCTGCCATTATTTCTAATAATTTACAGCCCATTTGCTAATTCTTAAGGTTTTTTTGGAGCCCATATTATTTTTGTTAGCATTACAACCCATATTGTGGCCACGGTTAAAAAACTCAATGAAATTTTGCATATTTCGGTGCCGTTCGAACTGTTTTTAATCCTGAAATTTTGAGTCACATTCAAACTAATTTGAAAATTAAATTTATATCAATTTAAAATCCAAATAATTTTCCCTGCATAAAATCAATGAAATTTAAAATATCGAAATGCAATTTTTTTAAACTAATTGCCGGTTTGCTGTGTCTTAAAAATGTACAACCCATTTCTCATTACTTTTTTTAGGGGCCCATTTCTCATTACTGATAGCCCATTTTCTGGGCAAGCTGAATGCATCCCTTGCAACCCAGCAAGTCTGACAAAAGCAAGTAGGCCTCAGTTGGGTATTCTGCAAAAAAAAAACTGGGCTAGCCATTTTCAGAAAGAAAAAAACTGGGCTGGTCTTGTGGTAACCATAAAATAAAAGGCTGGCTAGACTGGCAAGAGTGCCCGCACAGCCTAGTAGATACCCTGCTCCGTCTCAAAAACAAAAAGAACTGGGCGAGCTGCTGGGTCCCTGGTGTCAGCCGCTCATTGTGCAATTCTCTCATTTATTGACTATGTTGACAATGGCATGGGACCCAGATGTCAGGAATCCATTAGAAGGAACCATTTTTTTGGCTTGAAATAAGGAGGCACTTGCTTGCGTACTACCATGACCCTGGTGGGTCCTTGCTATCATCCTCTCCACATACAATCATCTCCTGATTATGTACACATCAACCTAGTAGGCCCACAAGTCAGCCTCTAAATCCATGGCGGACAAATACAACCCACATAAAAAAATAACAGCCCATTCCAAACGTTCACACAAAAAGTTCAACATTCAGAGCAAAGTAACAGGTCTGATCTAGAGATAGAGTGCTGAACTTCCACGTTGACAACAATCATAGCCAACTTAACTATCTACTCCCACTAATACTCTAGTGTACAAGTACTAACTTACTCTTAGCTAACTAGATGATGCCGGCCGCCATCTGCGGTACATGCTAAACGCCGGCACCGACGTCCTCCTCCTTGCGTCGGACTTGCCAGAGG
The DNA here is from genome assembly GCA_036873465.1 of Thinopyrum obtusiflorum. NCBI lineage: Eukaryota > Viridiplantae > Streptophyta > Magnoliopsida > Poales > Poaceae > Thinopyrum > Thinopyrum obtusiflorum. The sequence goes on along the minus strand of JAAAWM010012124.1, from coordinate 57,530 downwards.
TGTGATAGGGCACGTTGCTCACGCGCGTTGGCCCTTTCCATGTCGGCATGGTCCACCGAAGCTTCGGCTTCTAAGCGGGAAACCCACTTGACTAGCTGGTAGTAAAATTCGGCGTCGCGAACACGTGCGTGCCCGACAGCCTCTAGGGCTATTTGCCGGGCGCCGGCCTCCGTGTAGTCGGCCCAGTTGCGGGCGCTCTGCTCGCGACTCAGAGCGGCGGTGCATTGCTGCTCCATGCCGTGCTGGCGACGCAAATCGGTGATACGCTGCTCCTCCGCCAGGCGGTCGCGCTCCAACAAGTCCTCATACTATGCATTGCCATCTAAAGACCGATAGAATGCCTCCTCCCTCTGTCTGCCTTCCGATGAAAAACCTAATACTGGCTCCAGCGATAAGTGCCTCCGGTGTCACCTATTGCGGATGGGCAGGGGCATGACGGACGTGGCGAGAGCGAGAGCAAGTGGCGAGCGACGTCGGGCCGGTGGGGGCTTCTGAGGATAGGGAGAGTTGGGTGATGGTGCCACCAGAGAACGCCTGGAACCAGTAATTATAGGCGGAAAGTAGGTGAACCAGCATGTCACGGGAAACGCGATGGTCATCGGAATTGAATGCATAAGCAGGCTTGGCTTAGTGCGCCAGCTTACCATGGAAATCTATAAAAACTGAAATTATGACTGTGCCGTCCCGTCCCGTCCCATCAGTGGTGCGTCCCGTCCGTGCTGGGTCGCACATCGGCATGACGGTCAAAAGAGTGCACTTGATTCATCCAGATGAGGTACGTGCGTGATCCGCTGGTTATTCGTATAGGATCACAATAGCTGATGAACGTTTGCTGGGAGATAAGGCATTTGTCACTGTTTTGGCTGGCAGTTTCTTCAGATTCGCATGGCATTTTCTTCAGAATAGCATGTCAGTTTCTTCAGAGGTAGGCATTTTTATTCAGAAAACTGCCACCTTTGAATCTTGCGTCGCAACTAAAACTGCCAGGAACGTATTAGTAGGCTAGCCAGTGATCGATTAGTAACTTGTAAACACTGAGCGAAGAGAAATAAGGAACTGCTAGTAACTTGTAAATACTGAGCACATAGAAATAAGGATCATGTTGTGCACAGTAGTAAGAGCCGATCTGTTTGAAATGTTCACACGAGACTCACATGCCTGGCATTGTAATATGTTCACATTAGTAGCCCAAATTCACAACCAACTAGTACGATTCCCATACATAAGATCAACATGTTAATGCATCTCAATGATTCAAAGATCATATACAATATGTAGCTCCTAAAGCAAAGATCAAGAAAAACATCTGTTCTTGCTACTAACATGGATGCTTCTCTGGGCCAACATTTAGTACAAAGTGAAAGACAAATTTATTTGTGAAGTTTACATTTCCTCTTGCAAACATAAGTGGTTTGACCAACAGCTGGAACCACGAGAATGAACCACACATGATGGAGGAACATCCACTGCAATATGAATTGGTCTTCTGTCGATCACACGGCGAGACTATTTCCAGAATACAAACTTTAACTTAGCCAAAATGATGTCCATTGTATAATCAGACCAAAGCAATGAAGCACCTAGTGTTGGCCAATAAATAGTACAGTACTACTTTTGTGCAGTCCATGAAGTGACTATCCAATCTTTCTGTGTCTATTTTCAAATGGCACTGCATGCAGTGACTATACTATTCTCTTGTGCAGTTCCACCAAAATTAAGGTCACTTTGTTTGTTTGCCAAATAGCAACGAGCAGACATCTGTTTGCACAAATATCAAGCAGCTAGTTAACATATACCCCACCTTGTATTTTTGATTTAAACATGTCTCTGCTAGTTGTTTCCGCTTAGCATCTGTCATGTTTTGCACTAGACAATTTGATACTGTCATGTTTTACCCTGGACAATTTGGTACTGAATTGATTTGCTGGTACAGAGCAAAAATATAGCGCCTATTCTTCATCAGACCAAGGATAACCATGTTTGCAGTGATGGAAGAGGTGAAATCGATACAACCGAAATTGAGCATCCAATCATTGAATCATGTCCTGCACCTCCAATGTAGGTCCACCCTGCCAATAAATTCAGATGCAAACCACTAATATTACTATTTAATGATAGTACAAAAAGAGTGGCAAGATAGTAGCAAACCATGTACCTTCGTAATGAATAGCTCATAGTGCCACCAATTGGATATAACGGTTTGGAAGAAAACATGCTCATAATGTTGAACCATTTGGACTTTTTGTGCAGTTCCACTAAAATCGAGCATCCCTGTTTCAACAGATATTGAAAGTGTGATTACTATAAAAGTGGCACTAGTTGAAGCATAGACTCACAAATATAAGCATTCCAATTTCTTAATGGGAAAAGGTAGCAAGACTGTTTCTAACCACCTGTTTGAAGGAATAAATAAGGCAACAACGGTTGATGTCAGGAAGGCATACATAGTATTTTCTGAAAAATTGAACCATTCTTGACCTTTCCTCTTCTTTTAAGCATTTTTTGTGCAGTTCAACTAAAATAAAATGCCATCACCGCCTTGACAATTCGGTGACACTGTACAAAAAGAAATGACTTACCATTACATCATGATGTCAGGTATGTAATTGACAGGCATTGGAGACAAACATGCAGACCTCCTCCGATAACATAATGAACATTAATTTTAACAAAGGTGTGACTAGCTTTACCGGCATAATTTGAATGAACTCTACACCCTCTGTTCCTTAATATAAGACGTTTTCGCAATTCAATTTAAAGTACCCAAACGTCTAGTATTTGGAAAAACAGGTAGTAGTTTTCTTGAGCACATATCTACAAAAGCTTGCGACACCTTATATATGTCCATACGCTAATGCAACACCATTCAAATAGTACAAATATACACTAATCCAGTGGCTAGTGCAATAGTAGAGTAGTTTTTTTTATTATGGGGTACAGTACAATGGTTTTACTGAACAGATTTCCATAAGCTAGCACTGGAAGATTTCTATATGCATTAACTATACAAAATGTAAAGGTAACAAGTTTCAGCATTGGTATACTGGCTGTGCAACAGCATTAAAACAAATACAAAAGTCTGAAGGTCACTAGCATTATTAACTAATGATAGTATAAAAAATTGCAAACCATGTACCTTCAAGGTACATATCATTTTGAACTCGAGGGGACCTAAAAAATTGCTATCCCAATCTTGATAATCGATCAAACATAAAAACTTGATCAAACGAATCAAGAAAACAGCTGGAGGAGGAGGTGCCCATTCTTGACCTTTCCTCTTCTCTTCATAATTTTTTGTGCAGTTTAACTAAAATAAAATGACATCACCGCCTTTGCATTTTGGTGACACTGTACAAAAAATTGACTTATCTCATGAAGTGAGGTATGTAATCTATAAGCATTAACAGCGCAAAAATCTAAAGGTAGTAACAAGTTTCATCGTTGGTATACTGGCCGTGCAACAGTATTAGAATGCCTTAGTTGAAAAATCTTTAATACATCCACAATCAACAGCTAACCCTGAAATAATACAGTGACATTAAATGGCATTGCTTAAATTTATCAGTGGCATTAGACTAAGTGCGGCATTAGTTAAATGTGGCATCACTTTAGCAGTAGCATTGCTTGACTTTACCGGTGGCGTTATACTAACAGCAAAAAAGTGGCAATAAGAGCATGGGGAGGCCCATTTGGACAGTGGGCGCACTAGTACGATGTACCTCCACAGACGCATAGAGTGGTGATGGAGGGATGGTTGCCCAGAGCAACAAATATCCAGGCAGCATATGTGGATTACGTCCCATTTTTGTTCTCTTTAGCCACCTTTTTCCTATGTGGAGACAACAAACCGATCGACCTGGTCATTCTCTATTGCGTTGTCATGCCTTTCTAACCTTTTTCAACCAAGAGACACGAGACTCGTTCCTTAGCTACTGATTTTCCCCTTTTCAACCTAGATGCGGGTTCGATACCTAGTCTCTTCGACAGTACTTTCTCCCTTTCTTTCCTTATTCATCCCAGACATGGATTAGTCTGCATGAAGTAGGGTTTCCTTTAATAGTGCAAATTAAGGTTTTCGTCTGCATGACCAGCAGAGCAGAGGATTGTAAATTGGGGAGATGGTGGAGTGGAAAAAGATCCACATGCAGCGACCTGGCAGATGGGGTAATAGAACAAGGGTATGGTTCGAAAAGAGGTAGCATACCCGAGGGTCGGTGGGAAGTGGCTTCGCTCGTGGTCGTCATCCTCCGCACACACTACGGCAGTGAGCTTGGGGACGAAGGCCATCCCGCGCCGCTGCTAGGTCTGAGAGGATGGCCTTGTCGTCAGTGTGTGGCCTCGCTCGTCGACGACGAGTGCGTCAATGCTGCACGTCCTTTTCTTCCCTGGTGGACGGGATCCTGGCGGATCTGTGACCACCGGTGAGGAGGGAGAGAGAGGGGCCACCGCCGTGTTTTTTAGATCTGGAGAGAGGGTGATAGTGTGAGAAGCAAGTGGGCAACCCTTAGCAAGCAAGCGCTAAAGCTCCAGCCTATATATCTTTTTTGATACTAGTACTAGAGGTAGAGTAGTTTATATTTTCTCTGCATACAGTACCAATTAGTTGTGCTTCAAAACTGAATGGCACGCCATTAAAAATTAAAGTTGAGAAATAATGCGGCACCTCGGGCCAACGCAGCCAAATCGCATTTTGCATGAGAAATGACACACCATGTTTCATTGACATGTGGTCCCGTTCCAACATGTCAGTGAGACGACGGTGAGTCCTTTTGTATAATTTCCGAACAGACGTCTATGTAGGCCGGGGTGCCTTTTTCTATATCATGGCGACTGTTTGCTCCCCACTAGCCTCTTCCTGTACTGTGGCAACCGTCCACCGCCTCTTCGCCTTTCCCTCTTGATTTGGAACTGCTGTCGCATGCTCTTCCTCCCTCCATTGGCCTTGACTCTTCCTTCTGCCATTGTTAGTCTTCTCGATGGAGGGAACAGGAAGGAAACGACCCCGTTATTCTTACCCTGATCTGAAAGATGACGTGGTGGAGGAACTCATTGATCGGTGCGACGTCATCACCTCGGCTAGCATGGCAGGTTCGTTCAAGACCATTCTCCACTCAACAAATAACTTAATTACAAAGAACCCAAGGGTTCAGGAGCGGTTTGATCTCCCCTATCTTCTTCGCCATGACCCTGCTCGCTGGCGTGGGGACGACGAAATCCTCACCTTGTGCAAGTTGATGCCACTTGATAATGATACGTGTGATGTTAAAATGCCATTGCTTACGGGTAAGGCCTGGGCAAGCGCAAATGGAGATTGGGCTATTTATATTGGGTAAAACTATGAGTGGGAACTTGTGAATGTGTACACTCGTCACCGGGTTCCACTTCCAAAAATATCAGACTACCCTGAGGTTGAGCACACAGATGATCTACGAACATTTAGATACGATCATGGTGACTGTCGTCTATAGAAGATAGCAATTTGTTGAGTTCCCAATGGCTCTTGGGATAATAGGAACGCTTGTGTTCTCGCCATCTTCGACAAGCTTGTTGCCGTCCTTAGTCCTTCGACTCGATGGATATTGCTCAAAAATCAGTATCTGTACACGGATGTGTACTGCGATGCAATTTAATACGAGGGTCTTGTGTTTGTTTCCACCACTCGTGGAACTGTTTTCGCATGGGATCCTTATTGTTTTGGTACGTTTGTCTTCCACTATAATTATAATTGTTTCATTCACCATGCATATGAGTTTACTATCCCCGTACACTAATTAACCTTCTTGTGTTTTCCAAGGTCCTGTCAACATTCCCCCACCAATACTTGGAAAATTTTATAACCAAGGGGGAGATGATGATGATGATGATCACGATCATGAAGACAAGCAGGACCTACATACTCAGTTGCGCCTAGCAACTTATTCTGATGGATCACCTCTTCTTGTCTATATACAGGGCACTGCTGATGTTACAGAGGAAGCAGGTGTTGTCTCCCAGGGTCGCACTCTCTGGACCTATTCCAACATCCGTTGCATGGTATTCGGGATGGATACTAGTGTGCTAGCGCCAGCACCTTTTGCCTGGTTCAATATTGATAGTCTTGGAGAAAACTCGCTCTTCCTTGGACTAAACTATCCAATGATGGTGAAAGGCGATCCAGCTGCTGTTGGCACAACATTACTACCATTTATGAGAAGCAATTGTATCTATATGTTAGGACCGAGAGTATATCGACCAGAGGGGGGGTGAATGCGAAATTCAAAAATTGTTGCGATTGTTTTGAATTTGATCCCAAACACAGCAGCGGAATAAAGTTCAGTAGACAAGAACTTGAACAAGTACGTTATTGAGGAATGAATGTATCAAGGTAGAAGCAATAATAGATCGAGCCTAGGATATCACAGGTTTGACAATAATGATGGTAATGCAACATGCGAACAGATATAGAATCATGAATGAAAACATGATATGAACAACGAGGGAAATTACAAGAAAGAAAATGATGATGTGAATGAAATGCAAGAGACAAAGAATGATCAGATCAGCTATCGTCACAGAGGACGAAAGTAAACTGCTGAAGGTAATGCAGTGAAGTAGAGTGAACCAGTGGTGCTCGATGGCGACAGATGGATTTGGTAGACCAGTTCGCCCTTCTGCCAAAGGACTACGTCTGGTTGGAGGGGTTGTGATTTAACACAGAAGATAAACTCTCTTTTTCCTATTCTCCTTCAACTCGAAGCTGATCAGACTCCAGTTGATTTCACTCGTGGTACATACTTGTCGGCGATCTCCAAACCTTCAACGACCCTCTTCGCGAACCACAATGACTCTTGGTTGCTGAAGATCTTGCTCGGTGAAGACAACAACTCTTCAACACTCAAGCCGAGACCTATCCGTCTAGAGAGTGTGCAGCTCTCAAGAGTAATAGGTACAAGAACTCTAACTCAGAACTACTGTGATGCTCTACCACTTGCTAAGTTTGGGATCTTGATTTTTCTCTCGGTGGAACTTAAACTCAAATCACTCGGAGAGGGGATGCTCAATCAATCTTCTCAGAAATCTTAAGCGGAGCAGCCAACGGGCAACATTGAAGCGGGGTGCCTATTTATAGCCCCAGCCTTCCCTGACAGGAAAATACCAAATTGGACATGTGGAGCAGCCAATGGCCGAAAGACATGAGTCCAACGGTCAGAAATTGAGCACAACGGTAACATTCCTTGCGGAGCAAGTAATACTAACTCCTCAGTTCGAAAGATATCTCCTGCAGCACGAAGAACAACGTCTACTGCTGGCAGGTAATCATTCGAAGCATAAAGAGATTTCTCTTAGTCTCACATAGGTTTTGGGCTAAGCATCACAGCGGATCTAAGCTTCGAGAACCAATACCCCTCTTAATAGTACGGAGGTCCTATGACTCAAATAAATGAAAGAAGAACAATGAAATGAATACTACATCTTCACTTGGTCTTCGACTTCCATTCGCTGCAGTCAATTTCTTCGGACAGAATCTTTGAACCAATTGCTTCACATCAGCAATAAATTTTTGAGGGTTAACTCCTTCACATCAATCTTCTCGCCTACATGTGTTCAATGGATGTAGCTCATTCTTCTCTGCAACGCACATATTCTTCGGTGAAGTTCCTCAAACTTGACACCGGAGACAACATTCTCTTCGATTCTGCATGGACTATTTATCTCTGTGTGCACTAGCAAACAAATCAGTCCATGCCTATTTCTGTCAACAATCTCCAAAATACAAGAGGGAAAATATTGCACCAACAATCTCCCCCTTTTTGGATGATTGTTGACAAAACAGAACACATCGAAAGATAGATAAGGAATGCAATGGAATGCAAAGAATAATGAAAGACGGGAGATAATTACGAAGATAAAACACGCTCCCCCTGAAGATATGCATCATTTGAATTCGAAAGGTAGCAAGGTTAATCTTCGTATGAGTGACATTGACATATGATCTCATTTGTGGTCACTTCCAATGCACTCGACAGTGTCTGAGTTATTTCCTGTCACACACAATCTTTGAAAAATATTTGTTATAGAGTGAATACTTTGAAATGATTTGTGATGAAGGATAGGTCATGAAGATTTTCTCAGAACACAATTTGAATCCACACGAGATATAAGTTCCCTCCATGTTAGATACTCAAGGAGAATCAGGGCAAGGGAATCATAGGTATATTGCTCGAAGTAGATATGCTTCAGGCGAAGTTTTCCTGCAACACAGATGTTATAAAGGATATGTGCGAGGAAAAACAACTTAAAGATTTGTGAGAAATTTTAATCTGAAGCTAACTTTCTTCTCCTGCCAAGTTAGATAGCAAAAAATAACCAATATAAAATATCTAAACTTAAGGCACATATAATATCAAAGAGTGAGATATCTCATCGAGAGAGGCATGATTTCCAAATCTCCTTGAAATGTTATTACTTTTCCTGCATGAAAGATAAGTATCAAGGATAATTATTGCAAGGAAGTAAGCTTTCGATATCTCCTGCTAACAAATAATTGGAAGCAAATAGCATTGCAGGGGGGTTATTAACAGTACATGACGACCAAGTATTTCAACACCACAGGCGGTGCTTTAAGATCAAAAGCAAATAGTTCGACGAAAACCAAATAATTCAACGGAAAAGCAAAAGGCAAATGGAAACACCCTGCAAATAACCCGCTTATCTATCACTTGATGTTCTTCTCCCCTTTTTGTCAACAAGTTCCAAAAAGGAAAGAGAATGCATACGAGGAACTACTCATTCGAAGAATCCTCAAAATCAGAATTTGCACTGCTTGGCGAAGCAGAGCGAGTGATAGTCGAGGCCGAAGCAGGAGTTGCAGCATGGGCTTCAGGATCAGCTTCGGGAGTAGCAGCGCGAGGTGCCTCTGGCTTGAAGATGAATGTTCTAGCTGTGTCTTCATGATCATCATCTGGTTCAACAAACAGCAGGTCAGTGGAGGCAGCAGGTCAGTGGAGGCAGCAGGTCAGTGGAGGCAGAATGCTGAGGAAGTATTGGAGTTTGGCTTCGGATGCGAGGAATTTCAAACAACTCCAGATAATCGTATTCTTTCTTGATACCCTTGGCAGATAGTTGCTTGCGAGAATAATGCTTGCGCAGAAGGGTCCAGGAGCGCTTCTTCTGTTCCTTCTCATGCAGGAGAGTTTGGCGAGCATAATTGTGAAGCAAATTTATTTCAGTCATCATTTCCAGTTCACTTTCTGATCGAGCTTGATGTGACTTTCCAGGGCTTGCTGAGTGCGAAGACAAATCTCATACAGTGAGGGATTTTCTTCACGAGGGATTTCAACCTTTGCCTTCTTGACTTTCGGAGCAGAAGCAGACACAGGAGCATTACCAGAAGCATCAATTGGTGTCTTCCCTTTACCGATATCCTTCAAAATTTGGAGTGTCACGGACTGGCGGCATGAAAACTTTCGGGATATGTGGGCAGAGAAACTTTTGATCAATAAGCTTCTCAATGGCAAACATGACCCAAGGTGCATATGGCTTCAAAGCTTGAGGGCTATCAGTAGTGTAGGCCAAGTTGCAAATGAAAAGATCTGGAATGTCAAAACGTATTCCCTGAGCAGTGGCTAGAAGAGTGTTTCCCACGATGCCATTGATGGTTTCTGGCCTGTTTGTTGGCGTGAGGGAGTTGCAAAGAATATAAAACAACACTGTGGCATGTGGAGGAACTCGTAGCCATCGAAGTTGCCAGAAAGTTGCTGAACCAAGAAGCGACAGCTTGCCATGTTGGCGTCATGGGCGTCCCACTCGCCAGAAGTCTGCTGCACCACCAAGTCCGAGTCGCCGTAGCAGAGGATGCGCCGGATGCCGATTTCTTTGGCCAGTCGGAGGCTGTGCACGAGGGCTTCGTACTCGGCAACATTCTTTGAGGCGGTGAAGTGGATCTGCAGCGCGTACCGCAGCCGGTCACCCTTCGGGGAAGACAACATGATGCTGGCTCCCAAGCCGAATCGCATCTTGGAGCCATCGAAGTGCATGCGCCAGTGCGTCGAGTCAGGTGGCGGCGGCAGGTACTGGGTCTCTGTCCAGTCGACGAGGAAGTCGGCCAGTGCCTGGGAGTTAATGGTGGTGCGGGGCTCGTAGAGGATTGTGTGGTTGGCTAGCTTGATGGCCCACTTGGCCACCCGGCCGAAGGCGTCCCGGCAGCCCATGATCTCGCCGATGGGGGCCGTGCTCACCACGGTGATGACATGCTCTTGGAAGTACTACATCAGCGTCTTGGCGGTGAAGTACATGCCGTAACACATCTTCTGGTAGTGGGGGTAGTTCTGCTTGGAGGCGGAGAGCACCTCGCTCAAGTAGTACACTGGGCGCTGAACCGGCTGGATCTTGCCCTTCTCTAGTCGCTTGACCACTAAAACCGTGATGACCAACCGCGAGGTGGCGGTGATGTATAGCAACAGCGGCTCCTTGTCAGCCGGTGCGGCCAGGATGGGTGCAGTGGAGAGCATGCACTTGAGGTCCTGGAAAGCTTCATCCGCCTAGTCGTTCCACTCGAATGATGACATCTTCTTCATCAGTTGATATAGGGGCAAGGCCCAATCGCCTAGCTGGCTGAGAAACCGGCTGAGAGAGGTGTAAGTGCATCTAGTGCCCCTTAGTGATTTTGGTGTATTGAAGACTTATAGGTTAAGGGACTAATGTGTTTGTGAGTGTACACAGGTCTTATAAGTCTCTCAGGAGTTTGATATATCCGAAGAAAGTCAACCGCTAAAAATGAATGTCTTCATCTGAAGACTTTGGTTTTCTTGAAGACTTTGAAAATGAGGAAATTGGTGTGACCTTGAAGGTATTGATGCAAGGACTATGAAGCGTGAAGGCTTTTGTTTTCGTAGTTTCATTTCCTTCTTTTGAGTCATAGGAAACACCGTACTATTAAAGGGGGTCGAGGTAGTACTAAGGAAAATTTTCCAAGTGATGCTCATCTCAAAGCCTACACATACTCAATCCTTCGAGTGAAGCCTTTGGAAATCTCATACAGTTCAGTCAATTTCTTCAGTGACAGAGACGAAGATGTCACACCCTAGCTAGTTCATGCATTAGAGTGTTGCATCATGTTTAAACTTTTCCAGAAACTTGAAATGGGGATGACAGAACCCCCAGCACCCCCCTGGAAACAACTAGGGTTTACTAAAATCTTTTTCAATGAACCTGAAATGCCCTTCTAAAATGTCCATCATTTTTGTCTTGGGTTAGAACCTCTGCCAAAATTGGTTCACAATTTTCTAGGTCATCACAAGGTCATTGAATTAAATCATATGTAACTTGCAGTTGGGCATTTAAATGCTAGTAAATATTTTAAATGTCCAAATAATCCCAAACTGAAATGTTCCATGTTGGATATACTCTATACAGTGGGCATGAGCAGTTTGGTGATTTTTGAAAGTGCCTAGGTATTTTTAGAAAAGCCACAAACTTAAAGAAATAAAGAAAACAGAAAATAAAAGGGAAAAAAACTTACCTGGCAAAGCCACCAGCCGGCCCACCTGGCGGCCCAACACTGTGCTGGCCCATGCCAGCCAGCTGCTTCGTCCCCGCCAGGCAGGCAGGGAGGTGACGCCGGCATGCGCGAGCTCGCCACGGCGCCAGCTGCTTGCCGCTTCGCCCCTGGACGCGCTGGTCGACCTCCACGTAGTCCCCCCAACCGCCTGGACACGTCCATTCTTCCCGAACACCTCTCCCTCGCCCTCTCCCACCATGGCCGATGCCGCCGCAGCCGCACCGCCGACGTAGACGCGCCCACCGTCGCCTCCTCGTCGCCCCACCGTGTCCAGCAGCTCTGCCGCCCTCCTCTTTGTCGATCAGGCCGAGCCCCGAGCGCTCGCTTGCCCCGAAGCCACCGCAACGACCATGCCCGACTCCACCACCGCCGGAGATCCCCTTCGCCGTCACCGCTGCAGCAGCTCGTCCCCGACCTCGCCGTCTAGCCTGCTGCAACCGCCGTGAGCCCAGCACCCTTCTCCCCCTTCCCGTTCTCGCTCTCGAGCACCATAGCGACCGCATGAAGCTTCACCGCACGCGCCGCCACCGAGCTCACCACCGACGATGCTCCGGCCACCCAACGGCCACACCACCATGTCCACTGCACTCACCGCATCCCCAGGAGCCCGCAGCACCACTTCACGCACCTCGCCGTGCCCCCTAGCGACGAGCCCGAGCTCGCCCGAACTCCAGCAGCCGCACAGCTCGTCGCCGGCGTCATTTTCGGCGACCCCGAGCCCCACCGCCACCACCAATCGACGTGGCTCACTCCTAGCTACCCGTAGATGGTCTCCGCCGCCCATTTGGTCATCGGAGGACAAAACCCGCACCGCCCCGCCGCGTCTGGCCTCGCCGGCGGCTAAACGCCGGCGAGTTTGATCCCCGCTGACCTAGTTTGACCCCGGGTGGACCTAGTTTGACCCCCTGGGTCTATGACAGGTGGGACCCGCCTGCTAATTAACTTAGGATTAGGACTAACTAAAAATTAGTTAGACTAATGACACTGACACGCGGGACCCACTGGCCAGGTTTGACCTGGACCGTCCCCGTTGACTGCTGACGTCACCCTGACGCAATGCTGACGCAATAAGTATTTTCTGGATTTATTTTTATACAGGAAATTCTAGAAAATACTACAAACTTCAAAAATTCATAGAAATTAATTTGTAACTCCAAATGCAAAGATTTATATATGAAATTTGATCAGAAAAATCCAATCTTTCCATCTGTACTGGTTTCATGCATGTCAGAACACTTTAACCTTGTTGTTTAGATGGAATAAGTTAATGCACTAATATGACCTCTTATTTTGGGTTTGCATTTGAATCCTTGATTCAAATGAACTCAAACCAATCTGTTCTAAGTTGCATTAGCCAAAACACACTCAGTTTGCCATGTCATAGCATGCATCATATTGTTGCATATTGCCATGTGATGATTGTGTTTCGATGTGTTCTTCGTGGTAGGTTCTGCCTCTGAGGATATTCACGAGTATCCAACTGAAGGGCAGTATCCCACTACCACTCTGTCAGGCAAGCAACCCCATTGATCATTTCGATACAAACCCATCTTCTCGCTTCTGCTCTCGTTTACTGCATTAAGACAACAACGTTTCAAACTACTGTGTGTTGCGGTAGTTGAACCCATATCCTCTGCATGACCTGTCATTGCCACAGTAACTAGATGAAACCCACTAGCATGTGTAGGAGTTGATTGAGCCATGTTTGTGTTTCCTACCATGCTATGCTTGCTATGCTTAGAGTCGTGTCAGGTCTGGCTCATCAGGGTGATGGACTAGAGTGAATGGTTGTGTCGGTAATGAGAGTGAAGTGTTGAACATGATTTGGTAAAGGTATCGATGAGAGGCCATGTAGGAGTACATGGTGGGTTGTTTCATTGAGGCCGTCCTTAAGAACTGAGATCTGTATGCGTGATTTAAGATTCAGCTACTACCACACATTGGGATCCTTAATTGACTCTCTCGACTTATTAACCACCCCCGTCCTCTGTCCAGGAGTTGCAAGTAGTTTCTGGTGTTTGTAGTTGCTGGAGGCCGTGCGCAGCGCTGACCTTAGGGGTGGGCTGTGATGCGGTAGGCACGTGGCACGGTGTACCGAGTCGCCCGTTTGGTGTCTCGGGAACCCTGCACACATCGTTTGGGGCCGTTGAGGACACCCCGACCGGATTTCCTTGCGGATGGAGCCCGAATAGGCAATAAACCTGGACTAGAGACTCGTGTGTTTAGTCAGGTCATGGCCGACACCCTCGCTGGGCTTCCGCTTGAAGGTTGCCGGGTACATGTCGTGTAGTGGCGATAAGTGGTGAAAGCGTGTGTGAAGAAGTACACCCCTGCAGGGTATAAAACTATTCGAATAGCCGCGTCTGCGGTAAAGGACAAGGACTACTTGGTCGCTTATGCAGTTCATAGACAAGTTAATGGTTACTACTAAAAGACTCAAGATAAGTGTGAGTACCGCGGATGGCCCTCTCGTAGGATGACGAGGGAGGATCCACGGTGGAGTATTGTGATGGTGATTAGTGGACTCGTGTGCGAAAACTAATTTCACAAGTGGTGTCTCGTAGGATAGCTTAGCCAAGAGTCAAAGCTGGCTTGCTGCAATAACTCCACTACCTTCTTGAGAATGTGCATGTATGATAGGATCTGTTGTAAGACTTGTTGAGTACCTTTGTACTCATGTTGCTTTAATTACTGTTTTCAGACGACAACACCGCCCCCACTGATGGGTTCTATGTAGACCTCGATGTCGATGAGTGACTTGCCACCCAGGTGGAGACCTGAGCTTGTGAAGGGCCTATGTAGATAGACAGGCTTCGTCAAGCCTTCTTTCTTTCTAGTGTCTGTACTCAGACTAGTTGCTTTCGCATGTGCTTGTATGTTTGTATGACTTGAATGTCGGGTCGTGTGACCCCTATCTGTATGAACATGTTATGTATGGCTCTCCGGAGCCTTTAAATAAAGTACTTTGAGTTGTAGAGTTTTGTTGTGATGCCATGTTGTATTTACACATATCGAGCATATTGTGTGTATGATTGAAATGCTTGGTATGTGTGGGATCCGACTATCTAGTTGTTTATCCTTGGAAGCCTCTCTTATGGGGAAATGTAGTCTGGTGTCTCCACTGAGCCTTGGTAGTCCGCTACAGCCCGGTTTACCGGAGTCCTGCTAGCCCAGCACTACTGCTCCGGAACACTTAGACTGGCCGGCATGTGTCTCACTTCGTTCCTGTGTCTGTCCCTTCGGGGAAATGTCACGCAGTGACATCCGGAGTCCTGCCTAGCCTGCTACAGCCCAGGTTCCCGGAGTCCTGTTAGCCCAGTGCTACAGCCCGGATTCACACGCTGCTGACCGACATGCCCGATGTTGATTCATGTATGCCTGTCCCCGTAAGTTAGCGCCGCTTTGGGTTCACGACTAGCCATGTCGGCCCGGGTTCTCTGTCATATGGATGCTAGCAACACTATCATATACGTGAGCCAAAAGGCGCAAACGGTCCCGGGCCATGGTAAGGCGACACCCGTGGGAATACCGTGCGTGAGGCCGCAAAGTGATATGAGGTGTTACAGGCTAGATCGGTGTGACTTAGAATCGGGGTCCTGACAGAAGATCTTCTGGTTTTTGAGGAATTTGTTCTGACTGAGGAGTTAGGAATTCGCCAGTGCGAATTGCCTATAGTGAGGAACATGATAGCCCTGAGGAATTTGAGATCTCAAATTTCCGACCGTTGCTGTGCTTCACGCCAGCTGCCCCAAATATCTTATCCACATAACGGTCATATCATTAGGGGCATTTATGTCTTATCATGTCGGGCTGCTCCCTGGCTATAAATAGCCGCCCCCCTCAACCACTAGCTGGTTGGCTGCTCCGAGAGATAGATTGACATTTGTCATATAGAGCATCTCATCCTCCGAGGACTTTGAGAGAAAATCATCAGTGAGGAAAAACCCAAGACCCCAACACCTAAAACCCAAAGTGATTGAGCATCACTGAAGAGATTGTTCCTGTGTGGAACCGATGCTTGTTACCTTTGAATAATGTGCATCTTCGAGACGGTTAGGCGTCATGGTCTAGAGCATCCAAGAGGAATTGTGGATCGCCGAGTGACCAAGTCTATGAAGGTTTGGAAGTCACCTTGAAGACTTACCACGAGTGATTTGGTGAGGTCTGTGTGTCCTTAGCTCAAGGATAATATGGTAAGGATTGTGTGTCCTTTGGTTTAAATACCAAGCCATTCCAACCAGACGTACAACTGTCACATCAGTTGGAACTGGTCTACAAAATCACTATCTTCACCGAGCTACTGGTTCTATTTCCTCAACCCTTTCATTTCCTTGTCTACTTGTTGATGAAATTGATTGTTACTGTTTGAAGACTTTGACTGAAGACTTTCTCAATTTTCTTAATCCTATTTCTTCAGTCACCTTGTCTTCTGCCTGCTTATCCTGTTTACATGTTACCTGTGCTCTGTGTATGTTTCATTTCATCATGATGACTACGCTACTGTCTTGTTATGCATGCACCTGAGTACTTATTCCGCTGCTTGTATTTCGTCACTTAGCAAATTCCTCAAGTACTATTTCCTCAGTGAAAAATTTGTAAAAATCGCCTATTCACCCCCCTCTAGTCGATATAACACACTTTCAATTGGTATCAGAGCAAGGTACTCCCTTGTTCTATGTGATTTTGGTTTAACCACCTGGAGTTTTAGTTATGTCGACTGCAGGCATGATCAAGGTCTCGGCTGGGTGTCCTACCTTTGATGGGATGGACTACCCCTACTGGAAGAACAAGATGCGCATGCATCTTGAGGCAATTGACAATGATCTCTGGTATGTTGTGGAAAATGGCATTCCCTCCATCACCCCCTCCGTAAATGCTGCTGATGTGAAGAGATTCAAGTAACACGACTCTCAAGAGAAGAATATCATATGTGGTCATCTGAGCAAAGGACAGTACGGCAGAGTGAGTGCTTTGGAGAGTGCAAAGCTTATCTGGGATAGGCTGTCCAAGGTCAACGAAGGAATCTCAAACCAACGTGATTCTCGAGTTGACGTTCTTCGCAATCTCTTCAACCGCTTCAAAGACTCGACAATGAAAATGTTCAGCAAACTTCGATCGCCTCACTAACATATCAAATGAGCTTCAAGCACTTGGTGCCACGGACATCATCGACCATGAGGTGGTGAAGAAATTGCTGAGATCACTTGATTCCTCATTCGATACATTGGCACTGATGATTCAAGAACGTGGAGACAACAAGTCACTAGATCCTGCTGATATCCTCGAGAGACTGAACACTCATGAATTCCAACAAGCTGAGAAGAGAGACATCTACAGGCCAAGCTATGGAAGATCACGTGCACTGAAGGCCAAGGCAATTTCCTCATTTGAAGGGGAAGATTCTGACAACAGCCTTGGTGATCCCGAGGAACTAAGCCAAGAGCTACCAATGCTCATGAGAAAATTTCAGAAGTTCTCAAGGCATGGCCGTTTTGGAAAATCTTCAAGAGGTGATGATATGAGATCAGATTCTTCATCCCACGACAGCAAGAAAAGGACTTGCCACAAATGCAAGAAGTCTGTTCACTTCATTGCTGATTGTCCTTAGTGGCTAAAGGAATCAAAGAATAAGAAGTACAAGGATGAAAGTTTAGATGACTCGAAGAAAAAGAGGAAAATCTTCAAAGTCCTCATCGTCAAAATCTTCAAAGTCTTCATCTCACAAGAAGAGTGGTTCCATAAAGGCTCGAGCATTCATTGGCAAGGAAATGGACTCTGAAGCTGAATCTGAGGAAAATGAGGAAGAGGAGGAATCTGAGGAGTCAGACTCTGGTGTGGCGAGCCTAGCTCTCGCTACTGCTTTCGTCAGCAAATCCATCTTCAACTGTGAAGAAAATGGCAACTCCAACACTACTGACGATGGCTACGATGACTTCGCTCCCACCTATTGCTTCATGGCAAAAGGTGCCAAGGTACTCAAATATCCCTCCTCTGAATCGAGTGAAGATGAATCTGATGAAAACCTCAAACCTAGCTATTCCAAACTTGCTAATATTGCCATGAAACAACAAAAAGCTTTGGAAAGGGTTCAGAATTTGCTAGATAAAAGCGATGACCTGTTGGGTGATGAAATGAATCAAACTCAAACCCTGACTGATGATCTTAAACATCTTCAGTCTAAGTTTGATAACCTTCAAGGTCATCATGAAACACTCTTAGCCGACCATGAGAAGCTTTCTTATGAATTTCTTCAAAGAAAGCAAGATCTTGAGAAATAAGGGTGAGTCATGATGATCTTCAAAGGGAAAATGATTCTTTGCTTGCTCAACAGATCAGTTCCGCTCAGGAAGAATCATTCCACCATGTTTGAAATGCATCGAACATGAATCTGCTAATTCTTCGCCTGAAAGTTCAAATGCTTCTATTGCTGCAACTTCTTCAACTATTTCTGTGGTCACAAATTCCTCATCTGAGGATACCACTAGTATCACTGATGGAAATGCAGGGTTGAAGGAATTGTATGTGATAGGCATGTACAAAAGCCTCAATGGGCATCAGGCTCTTTGTGATGTGCTTAAAAAGCAGATCCTCAATAGGAACCCTAGGAAAGAGGGTATTGCATTTCAGAGGAAACTCAATGCTGATGGTTCCTACTGGAAACCTGAGCAGTATCCCAAAACCTCATGGGTTGCTGCAAAAGGACCTCATGTATATCCATCTAATTTATCTGGCTTTACCTGTGAATCTTCATGTTCATCTGATGAGTCCATTGACTCCAACTATAAACTGTTCAAAAATCAGAATGGTGAAGTATTTGCTAGATATGTTGGAACTAACTGCAAGAATGGTCCCCCTATGAAGAAAATCTGGGTTCCCAAAAGGTGCCTTGAAAGTCTTCAGGTAAATGTCCTCATGACACCACCTGTGAAGAATAGGAACCCCAGATCAAATTCGTCATATGGACCAAAGTCCTCACATGGACCAAAGTCCTCATATGGATCAAATTCCTCATATGATCATCATCGCGCTAATGCATCTGTTTCGCAGGGAAAATCTAAGGGTCATGAATATGTGCATTATTCTTCAAATCATTATGTTCATAAGTCCTCGAAGAATTTCTCTGCTTATTCATACGCATACTCTAACCCCTCTTCTGTGAAATGAAGTGCACTGGCTTCAATGCCACCTTTCTCATATGGAGCTCGCAGAATGATGAACTATTTGCCACCCCTCCAGATGTGGGTGGTGAAGAAAAAGAACTAATCTCTTATGCAGGGTCAGGTCTCCAGACGAATTTGAACGTCTGAAGAATTTGCTGGAGACCTGAGAATGCTTGAAAGGACGCAAGCTAATCATCAAGAAATGAACTACTCATTTCTCACGTCCTTATACTACTGTATCTATTGCATTACTTGATGAAATTCTTTCTGATGAATTTGATGTCATATTCTTCACTATGAAGTATATGAGTTCGTAAGATGCACTAATTCATCTGCAGGATGAATCTCTCAAAGCTACTAACTGGGTCCTCGAAAGTGGATGTACAAATCACATGACTGGTGACAAGAATTTACTCATGGACTCTGCTCTATCTCCATCGCATCTGAACCATATCACCTACGCTGATAAAGGGAAAAACAAGGTATTGGGTCTAGGTAGGGTTGCAATCTCAAAGGATCGACACATGGACAAAGTCATGCTTGTTGAGTCCCTCGGATTCAACCTCATGTTTGTCTCAATGCTTTGTGATCTTGATATGGTTGTCATCTTTGGCACATATCATTGCATAGTACTCATGGAATCTGACAAATCCAAAGTCTTCGAAGGCTTTAGGAGAGGAGACTTGTATATTGTTGACTTCTCTACAGGACCACAGCCTGCCACATGTCTACTTGCAAAAGCTTTAGAAGGCTGGCTATGGCATTGACGACTAGGTCATGCTGGCATGAGGAACTTGCACACGCTTGTGAAGAAGAAGCACATCTTCGGCATTGAGAGTGTCAAATTCCCCAAAGATCATCTTTGTGGGGCTTGTGAGGCTGGAAAGATGACCAGATCTAAGCATCCTCGAAGACTATCATGACTACCACTCGTCCTTTTGAATTGCTTCACATGGACCTCTTTGGCCCCACTCATTATGCCACACTAACAAATGCAGCATCTCTATATGGCTTTTTCATTATTGATGATTATTCTCGTAACACCTGGGTGCATATCATTATGTACAAAATTGAAGTGCAAGCAGTCTACAAATGATTTTTGTCGTGGGAAAACACGGCCACCTATGTGACCATCGGCCCCTTGTGGTTCGGCAGGGGGAAGAGCACATTGCACAAAGAGCGGAGGGTGCAGAGCAGCACGGCAGCGATCACATGAGCAGTTTTTACCCAGGTTCAGGCCGCCGTGAGGCGTAAAACCCTACTTCTCCTTTGGTGGATTGATGAGAGGACCGTGGTGGAGGCGCGGCGCTCTAGCCCGGCAGGGTTGCCTCGGGGCGAGAGAAGCTACGCGCGTATGAGTGTACAAAGGTCTGCATCCTTTCTAAGGTTGCCACGGCCCTCCTTTTATAGATAAAGGGGTCACCACAATGGCAAATCAGTCATTGCGTACTGATTAGATAGTAAATAGTGCTATCATACCTAACCCTGCAGACAGGATAGAGTGCATTAAATGCGCCACTTATTGTCACATCCTAGCATAGCCCGGCAAGCCTTGCCGGGCTGTTCGGCCACCCTCTCGCCTGTCTGCGTGACACGTCTCTGGACGGGTGTCATTTGGAGGTGATTTCCTTCGGAAGTGGCTGCCACATGCCAAATAACTGCCACTTAGTCACTTAGGGGCCTGAAACCGCACCGATCGATGACTTGTGTTGCTGTGAGGTCGCGCGATGGGGCCTTGGCGGGGTCGTCTGCCCTCAGCGTCCCCGGCAAGCTTGCCGGGGCAGTCTTGAGACTTGTCTTCGCGGCAACCTCGACCTCGCCAGTCTCGCCTGCCCGGCAAGGGAGGTTTTTTCTTAGCGGTATCTTGCTTCTTTAGCTTGACTTGGTCTTCTTGATCTGCCCTTTGATTTCTCAAAGAGCTATCTCTTCTGCTTGGTCTTGTCTTGGATGCCACAACCTTGCTCTTGAGCCTGTGTACAGTCCGGGCAACATACCTAGGGTTTGTTGCACCGAGAGGAGCCCCCTGGCCTATGGCATTGACGACCCCCCCCCCCCCCCCCCCCCCCCCCCCCCCCCCCCCCCCCCCCCCCCCCCCCCCCCCCCCCCCCCCCCCCCCCCCCCCCCCCCCCCCCCCCCCCCCCCCCCCCCCCCCCCCCCCCCCCCCCCCCCCCCCCCCCCCCCCCCCCCCCCCCCCCCCCCCCCCCCCCCCCCCCCCCCCCCCGGAGCCCCCTGGCCTAGCATGAATGCGCTGCCAAGCGTCGTTGGGGTAGGCCCTATCAAGTACACAGGCGAGGAGGCTGCGGTAGTTCGTCCTTTGAGGTCTTCTTTGCTTCTTCGTTAATCTGAGCTTCGATCAGTTTTTGGCTTTCCCGTGCATCGTGTAACGCCAATTGTAGTGGGGCCATCTTTGTCATGATGAGGGGAGGGGAAGGAGGGCGCGGCCATGCCTTCGTTCAGATAGGGTCCCCTTCTCGTCGTCGCACAAAGCATCTGGCCAAGAGTGGCGGTTCGGTGCTTAGCACGAGTGGGAAAGGTCTTAGGTGGGCGCTCGGGCGGCGCGGCGGCAGTGTCCGAGGTAGCGGCTCCGGCATGCTCGTCGCTGGGCCGCCCGCGGTCTTAATCTTAGTGAGGGGCCACGCAGGCAATACCACGTCGGAGTCCATAATAGACACAAAGCATGGTGATCAACCGTGGCCTATCCTTTCTTCGCTCGTGATGACGAAGGGAGACTGCGAAAGTGGTTTGCCATTGGTCACAGCAGATTCCTTCTTCTGGGGTACTGCTTGTCTTGCGCGCGGGCGGGTTCCTTGTGCCCGTGCATGCTTCTTCAGGGGATGGCATCCTTCTAGCATCGGGTCGATGGAGATGACCATGCTCTCTATGGAGTCTCCTGAAGCGCTTGGTGCCTGTCTTGGCCGTCATGGCGGGGGCTCGATTGACGGCAGACGCGCCTCTTCGAGCGACAGCGATGAGGAGGGTGGCGGCAACCCACGACGTGTCAAGAGCGAGGACGACCGCTCCGACGTGGCGTGATTGCCGGCAGCACCATCATCACCAGCTGGGCCTCGGCAGCACCACCATCTGCACCTGCCCTCCGATTTCTTCCTCCAGCCCGGGCACGGTGCCATCCTGATCCTGGGGAGGCGCCGAATCCCAGCCAGACCTTCCCTCCATCTTCTTCGTCTCCCCCTGCGGTTTTGAGGAGGAGAGGGACAGAGCAAAGGCATTACGGGGCACTTATCTTTTTTCAGTTTAGAACATGTAGGCATCGACCAAACTTTAGTCTAAATTATGTATTCTTCCTTACCCATGTTTGTGTTCTGTAAGATCTATACTTGCTTATTAGCATATTAATGAAAAAGACAAGCTTTACCGGGTACTTGTGCATGTATCATATCCATGCAGAGGTGAAATGCCTCTATACATTCAAGTAAACAAGTTTTCCTTGGCAGGCTATCCTGCCGGTACCCTTAGTTTGTTGCCGAGGGGCTAGGCCTACCGGGCATAAAAAAACAAAGAGGGACCAGCCCCCCGCCAAGCCTTTTTCGTCAAAGGCCACTGTGACCATCCTGACCAAAGCAATGTTCGAGTCAAAGGATGGGAGCACCTATGTTTCGAAGGTGGTGAGGTTTTCATATGCACAAGTTTCACTTTACAGAACACGTATGGATAATGGAAGAACTTATCTATTTGCCTTGCCGGGGATCACTATGTAGGCTTGTCTTCTCTTCTTGTCTTTGGGACCGAGTCCGTGGTAAGAACCCTGCAGCTTAGTGCAGATGAAAACAGAGCTACATGCGATCTTATCTACATGATCATGCTATGCTCATGATATGCTTATGCATGCATGCAATCTGTCGGGGCCCCCCAACGCTTCATTTATTTCTCTGTTGCTCAGGGTCTACGCCTGGCTTTGTACAAAGGGTTACACGCAACTTCGGTAAAGCTTGTACAAAAGGGTGGCAGCCGGGCAGGGCCCGACAGCCACGGCTTACGGGTAGAACTTATGGAGATGCTCTATGTTCCATGAGTTTTGCAACTGAATGCCATCTCCGGTCTCCAGACGGATTGCGCCGGGTCTGGTGACTCGTACTACCCGGTAAGGGCCTTCCCACTTCGGCGTCAACTTGTTGTACCCTTGGCAGACTGAACGCGCCTAAGGACAAGGTCGCCTTCCTCAAAGCTCTGGGCATGAACCCTGCGACTGTGATAGCAACGCAGGGCTTGCTGGTATCGTGCAACACGCGTAGCAGCCCGAAGACGGTTCTCCTCAAGTAGCACAGCTTCGTCACGCCGGTGCTGTTCTTGTGCTACTTCATCGTAGGCAAGCACTCGAGGTGACCCGTATATGACTTCCGTGGGGATAACTGCATCTGTCCCATAGACTAGGGAGAAGGGAGTCTGCTCGGTAGCTCGATTTGGTGTCGTACGGAGGGACCAAAGAACCATCAGCAGCTCATCAATCCATCACCTACCGCACTTATGTAGCTTATCAAATGTTCTTGTCTTGAGGCCTTGTAGCACTTCAGCGTTTGCCCTCTCATCTTGTCCGTTGCTTCTGGGATGGGCAACAGAGGCAAATGAGATCTTGCTTCCGAGGGCATGAACGTATTGCATGAAGGCGCAGCTTGTGAATTGGGTGCCATTATCGGTGATGATTCGGGTAGGTACCCCGAAGCGGCACACCAATCCTTTCAAGAACTTGATAGCTGACTGTGCGATCACCTTCCTCATGGGCTCCACCTCTGGCCACTTTGTGAACTTGTCGATAGCGACGAACAAGGACTCAAAGCCCCCAGTTGCACAGGGGAAGGGGCCCAAGATATCGAGCCCCCAGACTAAGAAGGGCCATGACAAAGGGATCGTCTGGAGAGCTTGAGCAGGCTGATGGATGTTCTTGGAGTGGGACTGGCAGGAAATTATGTATTCTTCCTTCCCCCCCCCCCCCCCCCCCCCCCCCCCCCCCCCCCCCCCCCCCCCCCCCCCCCCCCCCCCCCCCCCCCCCCCCCCCCCCCCCCCCCCCCCCCCCCCCCCCCCCCCCCCCCCCCCCCCCCCCCCCCCCCCCCCCCCCCCCAGGCTGATGGATGTTCTTGGAGTGGGACTGGCAGGCTTCACATTTGGTGACTAGCTCAATTGCGTCTTGGAGGGCCGTGGGCCAGTAAAAACCTTGCTGGAAGGCTTTTCCAACCAGGGCCCTTGATCCAATGTGGGAGCCGCACATACCCTTGTGTATCTCTGCCAACAGTTCCTTTCCTTCTTCCCAGTAAATGCACTTCAATTTCACACCGTTGGGCTTTCTTCTGTATAGTGTGTCATCAACGAACTGATACATACTGGCCCTCCGGGCTACTCATTCAGCTTCTTCTTGCTCTTTGGGAAGTTCTCCTGTTTGGAGGAAATGAATGACGTGTCGTGCCCAAGTTGGAGCCTGAGGCTCGACAATGAGGACCAGCGGCACCTCCTCACTCACGGGAGTGCATGCCTCAACCGCAAGGACTGGTAGTTTGGCGGGAGTGTGTGGCCTACCGATCGAAGGGGAGTTGTTCCTGCCAAGCTCTCTGCCGGGGGCTTTGAAAAGCTCTGCGGGGAGAGGCTTGCCAGAGTCCAGTTTCCTCTTCTTTCTGGCCATTGTTGCTAGGGACACGGAGGGCTGAGTCAGATGGAGAACAAAAGTCCCTGGTTCCATAGGGAGTTTTTGCGCAGCGCACTTTGACAGATGGTCAGCAATGCTGTTTTCCGCACGTGGCATGTGCTCTGTTTGCAATCCGTCAAAACGCTCATCCAACTTTCTCACTTCCTCGATGTATGCCTCCATCAATGGGCTTTGGTAATCCTTGTTTACTTGTCTCACCACAAGTTACGAATCTCCACGGATGATCAGCTTCTTGATTCCTAGTTCTGTTACAATCCTGAGCCCGGCAAGGAGCCCTTCATACTCTGCAGTATTGTTGGTAGCCTTCTCCCGGGGGAAATGCATTTGAACGACGTACTTAAGGTGCCCCCCAGTGGGAGCAACGAGAAGCACGCCAGCTCCTACACCTTGTAGGGAGAAGGCACCATCAAAGTACATAATCCATTCTTGAGGCGCTTCCTTGCCCGGAATGACTGTCTCCAGTACTTCTTCGTCAGGGGTTGGCATCCACTCCACAATGAACTCTGCCAGTGCTCTGCTCTGAATAGTTGACGTGCTCTCAAACTTCAAACCAAAGCTAGATAACTCCAAGGCCCATTCCACTATTCTGCCAGTGGCCTCGGGGTTTCTGAGTATGCGTTGCAAAGGGAAGCGGGTGACAACCGTGATCTCGTGGGCTTGGAAGTAGTGGCGCAGTTTCCTTGAGGCCATGATGAGGCAAAAAATCAACTTTTGCACACCCGAGTACCTCGACCTAGCCCCCTGTAGCAGGGAGCTGACGAAGTACACTGGGCGCTGCACCACCTTCTTCCTTGCCGTGATCTTGGAACTGTCTCCGCTACCCTGCTCTTCCTTGTCTTGAACTGCACCTGACCTTGCCGGGATGGGTTCACTTTCCTCTCCAGAGGGGACGGCGGTTGCGGCTGCCGCTTCATCCACTTCCCGCTGTGCCACCAGCGCCACACTAACCACTTGATTGGTTGGCGCTAAGTATAGCAGCAACGGCTCTTGTGGCTTGGGAGCGTCCGCCTTCGGGGTCCACTCCACGGGCCCCGCCTTCTTCAAGATTTTGAAGAATGGTAGGGTGCACTCGGCAGACTTGGAAATGAACCTGCTCAGTGCGGCAACACATCCAGTCAAATGTCTCACATCTTTAACTATCTTGGGTGCTTGAATCTGCTCGATAGCCTTGATCTTGTCGGGGTTGGCCTCTATCCCCCGATGGGACACGAAGAAGCCAAGTAGCTTGCCAGAAGGAACACCAAATACACACTTCTCTGGGTTCAGCTTCAAGTTGATCTTGCGCAGATTTGCAAAGGTCTCTTCCAAATCCCGAACAAGAGTAATTCTGTCCTTGGTTTTGACCACTATATCATCCATGTAGGCTTCAATATTTCTGTGCAGCTGGGACTCAAAGCCAATCTGTACTGCTCTTGCAAAAGTGGATCCAGTGCTCTTTAACCCGAAGGGCATCCGTACAAAACAGTACGTGCCGCATGGGGTTATGAACGCGGTCTTCTCTTCATCTTCCTTGGACATGAAGATCTGGTGGTATCCAGAGTAGTCATCCAGAAATGAAAGCAGGTCACACCCGGAGGTGGAATCCACAATCTGGTCGATGCGTGGCAAGGGGAATGGGTCCTTCGGACATGCCTTATTTAGATCTGTGAAATCTATGCAAAGCCTCCATTTCCCATTTGCCTTGCGCACCACCACTGGATTTGCTAACCACGTTGGATGCAATACCCCTCTGACCAAACCAGCTGCCTCAAGTTTCTTGATCTCCTCGGCAATAAACTGCTGCCACTCCAAAGCTTGCTTCTGGACCTTCTGCTTGACGGGCCGGGCATGTGGGCAGACAACAAGGTGGTGCTCGATTACCTCCCTGGGAACACCAGGGATGTCAGATGGTTGCCATGCAAACACATCGACATTCGCCCGCAAGAAGGCAATGAGCGCGCTTTCCTATTTGTCGTCAAGGATGGCACTGATGGTAAATGTACCATCAGCGCCAGCCAGCCCTGCCGGGACCTTCTTCACGGCGGGTATAGCAGCCTTGGATCTCTTGCTATTGGAACTCTCTGGCAAGTCATCAACAGGCACAGCATACTCCGAAGAGGTACGCTTCCCGGATTTCTTGCTGGCATCCTTGCTAGCTTCCTTCTTTTTCTTGCTTTCCTTGGTGGGAGCAGTAGCTTCCGTGGCCTCTGCAGCGACTGCTTCCCGGTACATCTTGTCCATGCAAATGATTGCGTCCTTCTTGTCGGATGGAATGGAAATGACGCCTATCGGCCCTGGCATCTTCAGAGTGTTGTAGGCATAATGGGATGCCGCCATGAATTTGACCAGGGCTGGGCGACCAAGGATTCCATTGTACGGCAGGGGGAGGTCAACCACATCAAATACAATCTTCTCGGTCCGCTAGTTCAGCTCCTCCCCCCTGAACGTCACCGGCAGTGTGATCTTCCCCTTAGGACGACTCCTGCCAGGGTTGACCCTTGGAACGTACCAGTAACCTTGAGTTCTTCATCTGCTATATGGAGTTTGCTGATCACCTTTGGAGAAATCAGATTCAACCCGGGCCCGCCGTCAACCAACATCTTTGTGACCTTGAGGTTGAGGATTGTTGGTGAGACCAACAACGGCAAGCACCCTACCATGATGGTGCGGTCAGGGTGATCCTCTTCATCAAAGATGATGGGCGTGCGGGACCACTTGAGTGGCTTCCGAGAATCTGCCGCTGGCTCCACGGCATTGACTTCACGCACTCACTGTTTAAGTTGGCGGTGAGAGGAGTGCAAAGATGCACCCCCGTCAATGCATAGGGCGTCAGTGGCTTTCTGGAACTCCTGCTCGCTGGTTTCCTCTTCATCTCCTTCATCACTCTCGTCATCGCAATTCTTCTTCTCACGGCCTCTGGTGGGTTTCCCTTGATACCGAGGAGCCTTGCCGGGGCGACCTGCTCTGCCGCCTCGGCCCTTCCCACCAACGCCGTCTTGGGCTTTCTCCTTATCACGCTTCTCGTACTCAACCCTCTGATTCTTGACGAGTTGCTCAACCTGATGACACTCCTGAAGATTGTGGCCCTTGGTCCGATGGATCTTGCAGTACGGCCCATCACCCTTCCTAGCTTTCTCGGCAGCCACGGCTTCCCGGCAGTCAGTGCACGCGGCAGCTTCCTTGCCGGGGGCCTCGGTCTTGGCCTTCTTGCCAGTACTAGGTGCGCTCGATCCTTCAACGGTCATCACGGCCTTATCCTTGCACTTCTTGTTGCGCTTCTTGTTGTTGTTCTTCTGGTAGGTGGCATCGTCGTCGTCCTCTGAGTCAACGTCGATGCCATCCTCTTCACCAGGGAGCCGCCAGCCCTCCTCTACGCGGGCACACTTATCCACCAGAGTGTACAGCTCATTCACAGTCTTGGGCAGCTGTACGTTCACTTTGGAACGTATCCTGCGGTTGCGCACGTTGGACTGGAATGCAGCTATCACAGCTGCCGGGTGGATGTCTGGAATGTTCCTGTGCACTCGACTGAACCTCTGCATATACTTTTGCAGACATTCTCCTTCCTTCTGCGGGAGGAGCTACAAGTCGCTGGGCCGCCCAGGTTCTTGATGGCCGCCCATGATGATGGATCTTGCAGTACGGCCCATCACCCTTCCTAGCTTTCTCGGCAGCCACGGCTTCCCGGCAGTCAGTGCACGCGGCAGCTTCCTTGCCGGGGGCCTCGGTCTTGGCCTTCTTGCCAGTACTAGGTGCGCTCGATCCTTCAACGGTCATCACGGCCTTATCCTTGCACTTCTTGTTGCGCTTCTTGTTGTTGTTCTTCTGGTAGGTGGCATCGTCGTCGTCCTCTGAGTCAACGTCGATGCCATCCTCTTCACCAGGGAGCCGCCAGCCCTCCTCTACGCGGGCACACTTATCCACCAGAGTGTACAGCTCATTCACAGTCTTGGGCAGCTGTACGTTCACTTTGGAACGTATCCTGCGGTTGCGCACGTTGGACTGGAATGCAGCTATCACAGCTACTGGGTCGATGTCTAGAATGTTCCCGTGGACACGACTGAACCTCTGCATGTACTTCCACAGACTTTCTCCTTCCTTCTGCGGGAGGAGCTGCAAGTCGCTGGGCTGCCCAGGCTCTTGATGGCCACCCGTGAAGGCGCCAACAAACTCATAGCATAGGTCAGCCCAGGTCGAGATGGAGTTCTCTGGCAGGTGCATCCGCCAAGACCTCACATTTGGCTTGAGTGCCAAAGGGAAGTAGTTGGCGAATACCTTCTTGTCTCTTCCCTCGGTAGCTTGAACAGCGATGGTGTAGATGCTCAAAATCTCTGTCGGGTTCAATCTTCCATCGTACTTCTCTGGTATTTCTGGCTTGAACGTGCGAGCAGATGGCCAACGGACTTGCCGCAGCTCACCCCCCCCCCCCCCCCCCCCCCCCCCCCCCCCCCCCCCCCCCCCCCCCCCCCCCCCCCCCCCCCCCCCCCCCCCCCCCCCCCCCCCCCCCCCCCCCCCCCCCCCCCCCCCCCCCCCCCCCCCCCCCCCCCCCCCCCCCCCCCCCCCCCCCCCCCCCCCCCCCCCCCCCCCCCCCCCCCCCCCCCCCCCCCCCCCCCCCCCCCCCCCCCCCCCCCCCCCCCCCCCCCCCCCCCCCCCCCCCCCCCCCCCCCCCCCCCCCCCCCCCCCCCCCCCCCCCCCCCCCCCCCCCCCCCCCCCCCCCCCCCCCCCCCCCCCCCCCCCCCCCCCCCCCCCCCCCCCCCCCCCCCCCCCCCCCCCCCCCCCCCCCCCCCCCCCCCCCCCCCCCCCCCCCCCCCCCCCCCCCCCCCCCCCCCCCCCCCCCCCCCCCCCCCCCCCCCCCCCCCCCCCCCCCCCCCCCCCCCCCCCCCCCCCCCCCCCCCCCCCCCCCCCCCCCCCCCCCCCCCCCCCCCCCCCCCCCCCCCCCCCCCCCCCCCCCCCCCCCCCCCCCCCCCCCCCCCCCCCCCCCCCCCCCCCCCCCCCCCCCCCCCCCCCCCCCCCCCCCCCCCCCCCCCCCCCCCCCCCCCCCCCCCCCCCCCCCCCCCCCCCCCCCCCCCCCCCCCCCCCCCCCCCCCCCCCCCCCCCCCCCCCCCCCCCCCCCCCCCCCCCCCCCCCCCCCCCCCCCCCCCCCCCCCCCCCCCCCCCCCCCCCCCCCCCCCCCCCCCCCCCCCCCCCCCCCCCCCCCCCCCCCCCCCCCCCCCCCCCCCCCCCCCCCCCCCCCCCCCCCCCCCCCCCCCCCCCCCCCCCCCCCCCCCCCCCCCCCCCCCCCCCCCCCCCCCCCCCCCCCCCCCCCCCCCCCCCCCCCCCCCCCCCCCCCCCCCCCCCCCCCCCCCCCCCCCCCCCCCCCCCCCCCCCCCCCCCCCCCCCCCCCCCCCCCCCCCCCCCCCCCCCCCCCCCCCCCCCCCCCCCCCCCCCCCCCCCCCCCCCCCCCCCCCCCCCCCCCCCCCCCCCCCCCCCCCCCCCCCCCCCCCCCCCCCCCCCCCCCCCCCCCCCCCCCCCCCCCCCCCCCCCCCCCCCCCCCCCCCCCCCCCCCCCCCCCCCCCCCCCCCCCCCCCCCCCCCCCCCCCCCCCCCCCCCCCCCCCCCCCCCCCCCCCCCCCCCCCCCCCCCCCCCCCCCCCCCCCCCCCCCCCCCCCCCCCCCCCCCCCCCCCCCCCCCCCCCCCCCCCCCCCCCCCCCCCCCCCCCCCCCCCCCCCCCCCCCCCCCCCCCCCCCCCCCCCCCCCCCCCCCCCCCCCCCCCCCCCCCCCCCCCCCCCCCCCCCCCCCCCCCCCCCCCCCCCCCCCCCCCCCCCCCCCCCCCCCCCCCCCCCCCCCCCCCCCCCCCCCCCCCCCCCCCCCCCCCCCCCCCCCCCCCCCCCCCCCCCCCCCCCCCCCCCCCCCCCCCCCCCCCCCCCCCCCCCCCCCCCCCCCCCCCCCCCCCCCCCCCCCCCCCCCCCCCCCCCCCCCCCCCCCCCCCCCCCCCCCCCCCCCCCCCCCCCCCCCCCCCCCCCCCCCCCCCCCCCCCCCCCCCCCCCCCCCCCCCCCCCCCCCCCCCCCCCCCCCCCCCCCCCCCCCCCCCCCCCCCCCCCCCCCCCCCCCCCCCCCCCCCCCCCCCCCCCCCCCCCCCCCCCCCCCCCCCCCCCCCCCCCCCCCCCCCCCCCCCCCCCCCCCCCCCCCCCCCCCCCCCCCCCCCCCCCCCCCCCCCCCCCCCCCCCCCCCCCCCCCCCCCCCCCCCCCCCCCCCCCCCCCCCCCCCCCCCCCCCCCCCCCCCCCCCCCCCCCCCCCCCCCCCCCCCCCCCCCCCCCCCCCCCCCCCCCCCCCCCCCCCCCCCCCCCCCCCCCCCCCCCCCCCCCCCCCCCCCCCCCCCCCCCCCCCCCCCCCCCCCCCCCCCCCCCCCCCCCCCCCCCCCCCCCCCCCCCCCCCCCCCCCCCCCCCCCCCCCCCCCCCCCCCCCCCCCCCCCCCCCCCCCCCCCCCCCCCCCCCCCCCCCCCCCCCCCCCCCCCCCCCCCCCCCCCCCCCCCCCCCCCCCCCCCCCCCCCCCCCCCCCCCCCCCCCCCCCCCCCCCCCCCCCCCCCCCCCCCCCCCCCCCCCCCCCCCCCCCCCCCCCCCCCCCCCCCCCCCCCCCCCCCCCCCCCCCCCCCCCCCCCCCCCCCCCCCCCCCCCCCCCCCCCCCCCCCCCCCCCCCCCCCCCCCCCCCCCCCCCCCCCCCCCCCCCCCCCCCCCCCCCCCCCCCCCCCCCCCCCCCCCCCCCCCCCCCCCCCCCCCCCCCCCCCCCCCCCCCCCCCCCCCCCCCCCCCCCCCCCCCCCCCCCCCCCCCCCCCCCCCCCCCCCCCCCCCCCCCCCCCCCCCCCCCCCCCCCCCCCCCTTGAGAATATTCTTTGGCTCCCCTTGTGTCGAATCAATAAATTTGGGTTGAATACTCTACCCTCAAAAACTGTTGCGATCCCCTATACTTGTGGGTTATCATTTAGCGAATCTTTAGAAGATCATGTCCTTCATATTAGGGATGTTTTACAAGTTCTTAGAAACAAGCGCCTTTATGCTAGCATGGAGAAATGCACTTTCGGTGTTGATAAGCATGTTTTCTTGGGATTTGTTGTGTCTTCTAAGGGTGTTTATGTAGATGAAGCTAAAATTGATGCTATTAAAACATGGCCACAACCAACCAATGTACAACAAGTGCGTAGCTTCCTTGGCTTAGCCGGTTTCTATCAATGATTCGTTAAGGGCTTTAGCACCATTGCATGCATTGAGCAAGAAGAATGCATCATTTGTTTGGGGACCATCCCAAGATACCGCATTTAATGAGCTGAAGAATTTGATTACACATGCTCCATTGCTTGCCTTGCCCAATTTTGATAAACCTTTCGAAGTGCATTGTGACACTAGTGGTAATGGCATAGTAGGTGTGTTAATGCAAGAGAAGCGCCCAATCGCATACTTTAGCAAGAAATTTTCTGGAGCGCAACTTAACTATCCCATTTACGACAAGGAGTTATATGCCTTAGTGCAAGTTTTGCGTGTGTGGGAGCATTATATTCGTCCTCATGAATTTGTCATACATACGGATCATGAGACTCTTAAGTACCTTAAAGGTCAAACAAAATTGAATAAGCGACATGCCAAATGGAGTGAGTTCATTGAGTCATTTCCTTATGTCATCAAGTATATCAAGGGTAAGGAAAATGTTGTAGCGGACAGTCTTTGCCGCAAATGCATGCTTATAACTCAACTTGAATTGAATGTCATAGGATTTGAGCACAGCAAAGACTTGTATGCACATGATGTTTCATTTGCCATTCCTTATGCAAAATTTCTTACGCATCAAACTTGGGAGCAATATTACATCAAGGATGATTATCTAATGAGAGCTAACAAGCTTTGTATCCCCTGAGTCTTCTCTTTGTTTGTTGTTTTTGCAAGAGGCTCATGGTGGACGACTTATGGGACACTTTGGATGTGATAAGACATTCGCTACGCTCTCCAAGAACTACTTTTGACCCAAGATGTTTCGCGACATCTCACGCTACACCAACCGATGCTCTACATGTCGCAAAGCTAAGTCTAAATCTCAAGCCCATGGTCTCTATATGCCACTTCCTATCCCATATCACCCATGGGAAGACATTAGTATGAACTTTGTGCTTGGTTTGCCAAGAACTCAAAATGGAAAATATTCTGTATTTGTTGTTGTGGACCATTTCTCTAAGATGGCACATTTTATTCCATGCAATAAGATAGATGATGCTTCACATGTTGCAAATCTCTTTTGTAGGGAAATTTTGCATCTACATCGAGTGCCCAAGACTATTGTGTCGGATTGTGATGTCAAGTTCCTTAGCTACTTTTGGAAGACGCTATGCGCCAAGCTCGGAATCAAGCTCCTATTCTCATCGGCATACCATCCACAAACCGATGGCCAAACGGAGGTCACCAACCGGATGCTCTCTACTCTCCTCCGCGTGTTGATCAAGAAGAACATCAAGGAGTGGGAAGAATGCTTACGCATTGTCGAGTACACCTACAATCAAGCACGACACTCTACTACCGGCAAGTCCCCCTTCGAGGTCATCTACGGTTTCAATCCATTTTCCCCATTGGACATTCTACCGCTACCTCTACCTCTACAAGAGCGCATCAACATGGACGCAAGTGCCCGAGCGAGCTTTCTCAAGAAGATGCATGAAGATACAAGGCATGCCATCGAACACCAAGTACAACGACTCGCGACCAAGATCAACATCAACAAGCACCCCATGATATTCAACATTGGAGATCTTGTGTGGTTACACCCTCACAATGAATGCTTCCCCAATGAGTGAAAGTCCAAGGTACTACCACGCGCCGATGGACCCTTCAAAGTGCTAGCACGCTACAACAATAACGCCTACAAGATCGACATTCCATGCAACAAGTACAACGTGAGCAATATCTTCAATGTGAAGGATCTATCTCCCTACCATGGTGATGAGGTTTTGGATCCGAGGTCCGATCTTTCCTTGGGGGGGGGGGCAGATGATGCGGAGCATCGTACGGTCATCCCCATGGACCTACCTACGTCTCCCCAAGTGCCATGTGGACCGATGACACGAGCACGTGCCAGAGCTCTCGAGACCGAGGTGACATCTCTCCTTTGTGATATCCCATATGGCCCACGTGAGACATGGTTGCTACCTAAAGCCGAAATGTGATGTGTGATTAGATATGGAGAAGACCCTCTTGGAGATGCTCGTGACGATGGACAAGTCCCCAAGTACAGAGATGAAGAGGATCGACCAAAAGGATCGCCGAAAGCCTACAGGACCCGGACATCCGGCCCTGGCCTCGGACATCCAGCCCTTGAGGACCTCAGCAATAGCAGCAACCGAAGCTACAGGGCCCGGAGATCTGGCCTGGCCCTGGACATCTGGCCCGACGACCAAGGATATCCGGCACTAGCCCGATAATCCGGACCCTCCTGTCTAGAGAGCAACTGGAATCGGCCCTGCTAGCCTGGACATCCGGCCCCAGCCTCGGACATCCGGCCCAACGCGGGCCGCCGGACATTCGACCCCCTAGCCTTGACATCCGCCCCCTGTTTGCGCACAGTGAACGGCCCAAAGGCTCATGTATCCCTCGAACTCACCCCAAATTGTACTAGCACTATATATAGACCTCTCCCTCCTCCATCTAGGGTTAGCAAAGGAATAGCTCATTAGAGATAGAGCTTTGCTCGTCCACTTATCCATACTCCTTGGAGTTCAAGACCTCCTAGGAGAAGATCCCCCAAGTGGATTCAAGACCCCTTCTAGGGAAGATCCTCTACGGATTTGAGACACCACCTCCTCATGGATTGACATAAACTAGCTACCGTTTGTATCATCCTTTGTTGACTTTGGATCATGAATCTCTCCATGTGTATGTGGATTTAGCACATGTGTGATTGTGTCTTGTCTATTTGAGTGTTTCCTCTCGTTTTCCCCTCTCGTGTTGTTCGTGGTCTTCATGGGATCTGCTCCAATCATGAAAGATCGACACCATTAGGGTTCCACCCTACATCATATGGACTTGGTTCTGACATAATAGCTACATTGCGTGAATCCTTTACTGCTCATGTTGATCTTCGTAAGTAGAAGTGGTTTAAATTTCATCCACCCATTAGAGATATTTGTGAAGAACCAATTATTGCTAAAACCGAAACTCAAATACTGCTATTCTTGTTGTGTCTACTACTTATATTGAGAAATCTCCTTTGCCTGTTAGGATTAAGGAACATGGTAAGGCTACAACTGTGATTCATAATAGTAATATTAAAACACCTAAACCATCTGAAAAAATTAAAGTAGAACCTCCTATTGCAATGGTTAAAGATGTCTTGGTTAATAATATTGGTGGGCATGTTATTTATTTCTGTGATAAAGCTACTAGAATTTGCTAAAATTGTTAGAAATGAACAGGATATGTTAGAAAAGAATAGGAAAGTTGGTGGCAAGCCTGTTGTTTCTGTTAAGATTGAAGATCATTGTTATCATGGTTTTTGTGATATGGGTGCTAGTATAAGTGCTATTCCTTTTTCTCTCTATCAAGAAGTTATGCATGAAATTTCACCTGCCGAGATAGAAGAGATTGATGTTACTATTAAGCTTGCAAATAGGAATACTGTTTCACCGCTTGAGATTGTTAGAGATGTTGAAGTCTTGTGTGGTAAGATTAAAGATCCTACTAATTTCTTAGTACTTGGATCACAACAAGATAAATTTTGTCCCATTATATTAGGTAGACCCTTCTTGAATACTGTTAATGCAGAAATTGATTGCGTTAAAGAGAAAGTTAAGGATAAGTTTGGTGATCTCTCATGAATTTAATTTCTCTAAGTTCACTACACAACCTCATGATAAAGATTTCCCTGATAAAGATGATATTATTGGTCTTGCTTCTATTGTTGTGCCTCCTACTGATCCTTTAGAGCAATATTTGTTAGATCTTGAAAATGGTATGTATATGAATGAAAGAAATGAAATAGATAAAATATTCTTTAGACAAGCACCTATCCTTAAGCATAATTTGCATGTTGAAACTTTGGGACATCCTTCCCCACTTAAGGGTGATCCTGTCTTTGAATTAAAGAAGCTCCCACATACATTATAATAAGCTTATGTAGATGAAAAGAAGATATATCCTGTTATTACTAATCTAACCTTTCAGTGCACGATGAAAAGAGATTATTGAAAACTTTGAAGAAGCATCATGCTGCAATTGGATATACTCTTGATGATCTTAAAGGCCCTAGCCTACTCTGTGCCAACACAAGATTAATATGGAACCCAATGCCAAACCAGTTGTCGATCATCAACGTCGTTTGAATCCTCAAACGATGGATGTGGTAAGAACAGAAATATTAAAGCTTCTAGAGGTAAGTGTAATTTATCCTATAGCTGATAGTAAATGGGTCAGTCATGTTCATTGTGTCCCAAAGAAAGGTGGCATAACTGTTGTTCCTAATGATAAAAATGAACTTATCCCACAAAGAGTTGTTACAGACTATAGGATGGTAATTGATTTTAGAAAACTAAATAAAGCTACTAGGAAAGATAATTGCCCTTTGCTTTTCATTGATCAAATGTTAGAAAGATTATCTAAGCATACACACTTTTGTTTCCTAGATTGATATTCTGGTTTCTCTCAAATACCTCTGTCGCAAGAAGATCAAGAGAAAACTACCTTTACTTGTCCTTTTGGAACTTTGCCTTTTGGTTTATGTAAAGCATCTACTACTTTTCAAACATGTATGACTGCTATATTCTTTGATTTCTGTGAGAAAAATGTTGAGGCCTTCATGGATGAATTTTCTGTTTGCGGAACTTTTTTATGACTATTTGAGCAATCTTGATAGAGTTTGTAGAGATGTGAAGCGACTAACCTTGTCTTGAATTGGGAGAACTGCCACTTTATTGTGAATGAAGGTATAGTCCTTGGTCATAAATTTTTTGAAAGAGGCATTTGAAGTAGATAAAGCTAAAGTTGTTGCAGTTCAGAAAATGACATGTCCTAAAGATATGAATGGTGTAAGCTTTTTGGGTCATGCAGGTTTATATAGAAGGTTTATTAAGGACTCCCCTCAAATTTCTAGGCCCCTTACTAAGCTTCTCCAAAAATATGTTCCATTCATTTTTGATAATGATTGAATAGAATCCTTTGAAATACTTAATAAAGCTTTGATAAGTGCTCCTACTGTTCAACAACCTGATTGGAATTTACCCTTTGAAATTATGTGTGACGCTAGTGATTACGCTATTGGTGTTGTTCTTGGTCAAATAGTTGAAATAAAATTAAATGTTATTCATTACGCTGGTAAGACCTTGGATAGCGCTCAAAGAAATTATGCTACTAGTGAAAAAGAATTTCTAGCAGCTGTGTTTGCATGTGATAAGTTCAGGCCTTTTATAGTTGATTCTAAAGTTACTGTTCAGACTGATCATGTTGCTATTAAATATCTTATGTATAAGAAAGATGCTAAGCCTAGATTAATGAGATGGGTTCTTTTGTTTCAAGAATTTGATTTGCATATTTCTGATAGAAAGGGAGCTGATAACCCTATCGTAGATAATTTGTCTAGGATGGAAAATATTCTTCATGACCCAATACCTATTAATGGTAGTTTTCCTAATGAGAAATTAGCTGTTATAAATGCTTCCACCTCTCTTTATAACCCTTGGTATGCAGATTATGCTAATTTCATAGTTGCTAAATATATACCACCTAATTACATATACCAACAAAAGAAAAAAATTCTTCTTTGACTTGAGACATTACTTATGGGATGACCCACATTTATATGAAGGAGTAGATGGTATTATTAGATGTTGTATACCTGAGCATGAACAGGAACAAATCTTGAGGAAGTGCCACTCCGGTGCATATGGAGGACACCATGCGGGAGACAGAACTGCACGTAAGGTATTACAATCTGGTTTTTATTGGCCTACTCCCTTCAGAGATGCACGTAAGTTTGTCCTTTCTTCTAACAAATGTCAAAGAATTGGAAATATTAGTAAACATTAGGAAATGTCTATGAATTATTCACTTGTTATTGAACCATTTGATGTTTGGGGTTTTGATTATATGAGACCATTTCCTCCTTCATATGGATACAGTCATATTTTAGTGTATGTTGATTACATTACTAAGTGGGTAGAAGCTATTCCAACTAGTAGTGCTGATCATAAGACTTCTATTAAAATGGTTGAAGATGTTATCTTTCAAAGGTTTGGAGTCCCTAGATGTTATCTTGAGTGTTTGCACAATTATGCTACTGTTATGATTGTGTTTTTTGTGTTTTAATTAGTGTTAGTGCCAAGCAAAGCCTTTGGGATAGCTTTGGTGGTAGTTGATTTGATCTTGTTGGAAAATAGAAACTTTTGCGTCCAGAAAAATAATTGTTTAGAATTACCGAAGCGATGAAAAATTCTGAATTTTTTTACAAAAGATTGATACACAAATTGCCACTGTTGTGCTAATGTTTCAGAATTTCTGCAGATACAGAAGTATGAGAACAATTCGCATATTTACAGACTGTTTTGTTTTTGACAGATTCTGTTTTCTTTGCATTGTGTGCTTGTTTTGATGATTCTATGGTTTCCTTTGAAGATTTTTTGCCATAGCAAAGTTAGAATACAGTAGATATAATGCAATAACAAAATTTGAATGGGTTTTCCACAGTACTTAAAGTAAAGATTAGTTTTCTTATACTAACGGATCTCACGAAGGTTTTTATGAGTTTTGTGTGATTGAAGTTTTCAAGTTTTGGGTGAGACTACGATGGATGAAGGAATAAGGAGTAATAAGAGACTAAGCTTGTGGATGCCCATGGCACCCCAAGCCATTATCCAAAGAGAAGCAAGCAACTAAACTTGGGGATGCCCCCGAGTGGCATCCCCTCTTTCTTCTAACGACCATCGGTATTTTACTTGGAGCTATATTTTTATTCATCACATATCATGAGTTTTGCTTGGAGCGTCTTGTATGATATGAGTCTTTGCTTGTTTTGCTTTTTATTTTTAGTCAAGTATCCTTGCTGGACACACCTATTTGAGAGATCCAAAATTATGTTATGACTTGTTAGAATTGCTCTCTATGCTTCACTTAAATCTTTTTGAGCTAAGGAATTGCTTTAGTGCTTCACTTATATCTTTTTGAGCACGGTGTGCTTTATTATTTTTGAAGAAATGCTCTCATGCTTCATTTAAATTATTTTGAGAGAATAAATTTCTATGCTCATGTTCTTCACTTAGATTTGTTTGAGCAATCAAAAGCAACATATGAAATTAGTCCCAAAGTGATAGATATTCAAGGGGGATATAATAAAAACTTTCATGAAGATCATTGGACAAAATAAACTTGATTCTTTGTAATAGTTTTGTGATATGATGATATAATATGTGAGTCATGTTGATGAGTAATTATGCTTTAGTAAGAATATTGGTGTTAAGGTTGGTGATTCCCTATGCAAGCACGAAAGTCAATAGTTATGCAATGAAATTACATCCTACTTGTGGTGCATTATTCGGTGTTAGTTATGCTTAATGCTCGCTTATGAGATTTTTCGTTTCTTGGTTGGATGCTTCTCAATCTTTTTCTAGCCTTCATTTGCACTAAGTATGATCACTACTTGTGCATCCAAAATACTTTAAACCAGGTTTGCCATATCCTACCTATATGCGGTATTCTTTTGCCGTTCTAAGCAAATTTGTATGTGCCATCTCTAATTTTCAAAATAAATTTCTCTTTTGTGCGCTCGTACCGCTCATAAAACGGTAGGGGGTGGCTGATATTTTTTCCATGCTAGATGTGTTATTCTCAAGATGAGTGTTTATTCACTTGTCATTGCACGAGAGTATGACAAAGGTATTAGGGATGCCCAGTCCCGAAATGAGAAAATGAATTTACTTTATGTTGCGAAATAATAAATTCCTTGGAAAGTGTTGGTATGGAAGGCAGCCGTGGATACGGCTAGCCATGGAAAGTGAAAGTATGGTCGAAAAAGGAATAAACTTTATTTTCTGTTTGGGAACCGGCTATGATATATCTAGCATGGAAAGTATTGGGAACTACTCGATCGTTTTCGTTGACAGGAAAAGCATGCCACCCAAAATGTTTTATCTCTATCTTTTTAGCTTTGAGCTCTGGCACCTCTACAAATCCCTACTTCCCTCCACAAAGGGCCTTTCTATTTACTTTATGCAATTTTTATTTTCATTTGAGTCCCCATCTTCTCTTGTAAAGCACCAACTAAGGGGCACTATGATCGTACTTGAGCATTGGGTGTAGCTAATATGCGAGTGTGTTTCATGGATGGATCAATGATTGAGCATAATGGGCTAGGGATAACTTGCTTTAGTGTTGATATTTTGAAAGACATGGTTGCTTGTTGATATGCTTGAGTATTAAAGTCCTCATGTCAAAACTAGACTATTGCTTTGAACCATATAGAAGTCCAAATGTCCATGCTACAAAGAAAAGAATATGTGATGAACATGTTAGGCAGCATTCCACATCAAAAATTCTGTTTTTATCATTTACCTACTTGAGGACGAGCAGGAATTAAGCTTGGGGATGCTGATACGTCTCCAACGTATCTATAATTTTTGATTATTCCATGATGTTATATTATCATTCTTGGATGTTTTACAATCATTTTATAGCAACTTTATATCATTTTTTGGGACTAACCTATTGACATAGTGCCCAGTGCCCGTTGCTGTTTCCCCCCCCCCCCCCCCCCCCCCCCCCCCCCCCCCCCCCCCCCCCCCCCCCCCCCCCCCCCCCCCCCCCCCCCCCCCCCCCCCCCCCCCCCCCCCCCCCCCCCCCCCCCCCCCCCCCCCCCCCCCCCCCCCCCCCCCCCCCCCCCCCCCCCCCCCCCCCCCCCCCCCCCCCCCCCCCCCCCCCCCCCCCCCCCCCCCCCCCCCCCCCCCCCCCCCCCCCCCCCCCCCCCCCCCCCCCCCCCCCCCCCCCCCCCCCCCCCCCCCCCCCCCCCCCCCCCCCCCCCCCCCCCCCCCCCCCCCCCCCCCCCCCCCCCCCCCCCCCCCCCCCCCCCCCCCCCCCCCCCCCCCCCCCCCCCCCCCCCCCCCCCCCCCCCCCCCCCCCCCCCCCCCCCCCCCCCCCCCCCCCCCCCCCCCCCCCCCCCCCCCCCCCCCCCCCCCCCCCCCCCCCCCCCCCCCCCCCCCCCCCCCCCCCCCCCCCCCCCCCCCCCCCCCCCCCCCCCCCCCCCCCCCCCCCCCCCCCCCCCCCCCCCCCCCCCCCCCCCCCCCCCCCCCCCCCCCCCCCCCCCCCCCCCCCCCCCCCCCC
This sequence comes from Thinopyrum obtusiflorum, assembly GCA_036873465.1. Classification (NCBI taxonomy): domain Eukaryota; kingdom Viridiplantae; phylum Streptophyta; class Magnoliopsida; order Poales; family Poaceae; genus Thinopyrum; species Thinopyrum obtusiflorum. The sequence goes on along the minus strand of JAAAWM010012124.1, from coordinate 16,886 downwards.
CCCCCCCCCCCCCCCCCCCCCCCCCCCCCCCCCCCCCCCCCCCCCCCCCCCCCCCCCCCCCCCCCCCCCCCCCCCCCCCCCCCCCCCCCCCCCCCCCCCCCCCCCCCCCCCCCCCCCCCCCCCCCCCCCCCCCCCCCCCCCCCCCCCCCCCCCCCCCCCCCCCCCCCCCCCCCCCCCCCCCCCCCCCCCCCCCCCCCCCCCCCCCCCCCCCCCCCCCCCCCCCCCCCCCCCCCCCCCCCCCCCCCCCCCCCCCCCCCCCCCCCCCCCCCCCCCCCCCCCCCCCCCCCCCCCCCCCCCCCCCCCCCCCCCCCCCCATTTGAAGTTCTATCAATTGCCCAACAGAAATTTGTTTACCCACCGTATGCTATTTTTCTCGAGAGAAGCCACTAGTGAAATCTACGGGCCCCGGGTCTATTTTTTCATCATATATTTTCAGATCTATATTGCTATTTGCCTTTTTATTTATTTGCCACTTTTATTTTCAGATCTATATTATCAAAAACCCAAAAATACCTCGCTGAATTTTATTTGCTTTTATTTGTATCTATCGATCTATTACAACTTTTCCCCGTCAACTCGCCAATTTCTGGCATCGTTACCCGAAAGGGATTAACAACCCCTTTAACATGTCGGGTTGCAAGTATTTGTTCTTTGTGTGCATGTACCATTTACGTAGTGTTGCTTGGTTCTCCTACTGGTTCGATAACCTTGGTCTCATCACTGAGGGAAATACCTACCGTTGCTGTGCTGCATCATCCCTTCCTCTTTGGTGAAATACTGACGTAGTTCAAGCCAACATCAAAAGGAATTTCTGGCGCCATTGCCGGGGAGACATCATCAACATATACCTGGTTCCTAATCAGAAATCTCATCTCCTTGCAATTTACATTATTTACCATTTGCCTCTCGTTTTCCTCTCCCCCACTTCACAAAAATTTGCCGTTTTATTCGCCCTCTTTGTCGTTCGTCATTTTCTCGTTAGATCTGTTTTGTGTGCAACTTTGTTTTTCATCTTTTGTCGTTATGGATAGTTCTTCCTCTATTGCATGCACCCCCGAGAACGAAGTTCTTAATTTCAAACAAAGGGGAGGGGAGAATTTAAAAGATGCTTGGTATAGGATTTGCAATGCTCATAATAGATCTATCCGTAAGCAATCTACCATTGTTCTTCTTTGCTGTTTTTATGTGGGCATCACCACTTGGTATAGATTCGTCCTTGATACGATTACCGATGGAAATTTCTTGATGTGTCCCTCTCTTGATGCTTTTAATGCTATGGGAAATTTAGTGGGTTCACCGCCTCTTATAATTAATGAAACAACTTTGACTCTTGAGCATGTTATGGAAAGACTAGATGCTATTGAAAAGAAAATGCTTACCGAAGAACATTTTGAAAACTTGGATAAAAAGATGCATAATTTTGCTACTAAATTTGGGTCAAAACGGGAGAAGTTTTTAAGTTGTTAAAAGAAAAGGGGACCGTAATTCATGAAAGAATTGAAGAAAGCCCGTCTCGGATTGGTAAACTGGAAGAAATCTTTAGTAATTTAAGCACGGCTTTTGCTTACACCAAAACTATCGAAAAAAACTCCCGTAAAAATTAGCAAAGTTACTCAAGTTACTAAGAACAAGGGTGCAACTTCTAGTAATAATAAAGGAGATCTTAAAATGATTAGTATTCACCCGAATCTTGTTGAATTTGTAAGAGATCCCATTGATAAGAATGAATTCCTCAAGTTTATGCCTAGAAGTTTTGCTATTTTACTTGCTAATTCTTCAAAGAAATCTGATTGTGTGATTGAAGAGTTGGAAAACAAAGATGACAATACTTAGATCTTTGCTTTATGCCCAGCTAGGGGCGTAAAACGATAGCGCTTGTTGGGAGGAAACCCAATGAATAAAATTTATTTTTGTCTTTTTCTTTCTGTTCTTGAGTGTTTGCAAAATTATGCTACTGTTATGATTATGTTTTTTGTGTTTTAATTAGCTGTAGTGCCAAGCAAAGCCTTTGGGATAGCTTTGTTGGTAGTTGATTTGATCTTGTTGGAAAAAAGAAACTTTTGCGTCCAGAAAACTAATTGTTTATAATTACAGAAGCAACAGAAATATCTGAATTTTTTACACAAGATTTATACACAAAATTCTTCTGTTGTCCTAGTTTTTCAGAATTTTTGGAGTTACATAAGTATGATAACAATTCGCATCTTTACAGACTGTTCAGTTTTTGACATATTCTGTTTTCTTTGCATTGTGTGCTTGTTTTGATGATTCTATGGTTTCCTTTGAAGAGTTTTTGCCATAGAAAAATTAGAATATAGTAGATATAATGCAATAAAAAAATTTGAATGGGTTTTCTCCAGTACTTAAAGTAAATATTAGTTTTCTTATACTAACGGATCTCACGAAGGTTTTGTTGAGTTTTCTGTGATTGAAGTTTTCAAGTTTTGGGGGAGATTACGATGGATGAAGGAATAAGGAGTCAGAAGAGCCTCAGATTGGGGATGCCCATGGCACCCCAAGCTATTATCAAAACAGAAGCAAGCAACTAAGCATGGGGATGCCCCCAAGTGGCATACCCTCTTTCTTCTAACGACCATCGGTATTTTACTTGGAGCTATATTTTTATTCGTCACATATCATGGGTTTTGCTTGGAGCATCTTGTATGATATGAGTCTTTGCTTGTTTTGCTTTTTATTTTTAGTCAAGTGTCCTTGCTGGACACACCTATTTGAGGGATCCAAAATTATGTTATGACTTCCCCCCCCCCCCCCCCCCCCCCCCCCCCCCCCCCCCCCCCCCCCCCCCCCCCCCCCCCCCCCCCCCCCCCCCCCCCCCCCCCCCCCCCCCCCCCCCCCCAGCTAGGACTTGCTCTAGTGCTTCACTTATATCTTTTTGAGCACGGTGTGCTTTATTATTTTTGAAGAAATTCTCTCTTGCTTCACATAGATTATTTTGAGAGGAAAAAAATTTGTTATGCTCATGATCTTCACTTATATTTGTTTGAGCAACACATAAAAGTTAGTCCCAAAGTGATAGGTATCCAAGAAGGGTAAAATAAATAAAAATGTCATGAAGATCATTGGACAAAATAAACTTGATTCTTAGTAATAGTTTTGAGATATGATGATGTGATATGTGAGTTATGTTGATGAGTAATTGTGCTCTAGTAAGAATATTGGTGTTAAGGTTTGTGATTCCCTATGCATGCACAAAAGTCAATAATCATGCGATGAAAATTATATCCTACTTGTGGTGCATTATTCGGTGTTACTTATGCTTAGTGCTTGCTTTACGAAATTATTCGTTTCTTGGTTGGTCACTTCTCAATCTTTTTGCTAGCCTTCATTTTGCACCAAGTATGATCTCTACTTGTGCATCCAAAATCCTTTAAACCAGTTTTGCCACATGAGTCCACTATATCTACCTATATGCGGTATTCTTTTGCTGTTCTAAGCAAATTTGCATGTGCCATCTCTAATTTTCAAAATAAACTTCTCTTTTGTGTATATGTTTTGCTCGCGGAACGGTAACGGGTGGCTAATATTTTCCATGCTGGATGTGTTATTCTCACTATGAGTGTTTATTCACTTGTCATTGCACGAGAGTAAAGCAAAGGTTTTAGGGATTCCCAGTCCCGAAATGCAAAAATGAATTTACTTTATGTTGTCAAATAATAAATTCCTTGGAAAGTGTTGGTATGGAAGGCACCCGTGGATACGGTTAGCCATGGAAAGTGAAAGTATGGTGAAAAAGGAATAACCTTTATTTTCTGTTTGGGAACCGCCTATGGCATATCTAGCATGGAAAGTGTTCGGAACTCTGCGTCCTTTTCGTTGGTGGGATGGATACACCTCCCAAAATGTTTTTATCTCTATTTTTCGCTTTGAGCTCTGGCACCTCTAAAATCCCTACTTCCCTCTGCAAAGGGCCTTTCCTTTACTTTATGCAATTTTTACTTTTGAATTTGAGTCTCCATCTTCTCTTATAAAAGCACCAACTAGGAGGCAATATGATCCAGAGTAAGTATTAGGTGTAGCTAATATGCGAGTGTGTTTCATGAATGGATCAATGTTTGAGCATGATGGGCTAGGGATAACTTATTTTAGCGTTGATATTTTGAAAGACATACTTGCTTGTTGATATGCTTGAGTATATGTAAGTGCATCTAGTGCCCCTTAGTGATTTTGGTGTATTGAAGACTTATAGGTTAAGGGACTGATGCGTTTGTGAGTGTACACAAGTCTATAAGTCTATGAGGAGTTTGATAGTTACAGAGAAAGTGGACCCCTAAAAATGACTGTCTTCGACTGAAGACTTTGGACTTCTGAAGACTTTGAAAGTGAAGAAATTGGTGTGACCGTGAAGACTTGATAATCATGCGAGGAATATGAAGCGTGAAGACTTTTGTTTTCGTAGTTTCATTTTCTCTTTCTTGAGTCTTAGGAAACACCGTACTGTTAAAGGGGTCGAGGAAAAACTAAGGAAAAGTTTCCAGGTGATGCTCATCTCAAAATCCTACACCTACCAATCCTTTCGAGTGAAGCCATTGGAAATCTCATGCAGTTCAGTCAATTTCTTTAGTGACAGAGACGAAGTTCTTCTGGTCTCTGAGGAATTTGTTCTGACTGAGGAGTTAGGAATTCGCCAGTGCGGATTGCCTACAAGTGAGGAACATGATAGCCCTGAGGAATTTGATAGTCAAATTTCCGACCGTTGTTGTGCTATGCGCCAGCTGTCCCAAAATATCTACCCACCTAACGGTCATATCATTGAAGGGCATTTATGTCTTATCATGTCGGGCTGCTCCCTAGGCTATAAATAGCCGCCCCCTACAACCACTAGCTGGTTGGCTGCTCCAAGAGAAACTGACACTTGTCATTGAGAGCATCCCATCCTCCGACGACTTTGTGCGAAAATCATCAAGTGAGGAAAACCCAAACCCAAACACCTACAAACCCAAAGTGATTGAGCATCACTGAAGAAAATGTTCCTGTGTGGATCCGACGCTTGTTACCTTTGAAGACTGTGCATCTTTCAGACGGTTAGGTGTCATGGTCTAGAGCATCCAAGAGGAAATTGTGGATCGCCGAGTGACCGAGTTTGTGAAGGTTTGGAAGTCACCTGAAGACTTACCACAAGTGATTGGGCGAGGTCCGTGTGACCTTAGCTCAAGGAGAATACGGTGAGGACTGTGTGTCCAGGACTGTGTGTCCTCGGGTTTAAATACCTAGCCGCTCCAACCAGACGTACAACTGTCACAGCAGTTGGAACTGGTCTACCAAATCATTGTCTTCACCAAGCCTACTGGTTCTATTTCCTCAACCCTTCCATTTCCTCATTACTGTGTTGTGTGCTTGTTCATATCTATTTGAAGACTTTGACTGAAGACTTTCTTAATTTCCTCAGTTCAATTTCTTCAGTCTGTTTGTCTCTATTCTGTTTATCCTGTGCTTACACTTTCTATACTCTGTGTTTGTTTATCCATTTCATCATGATGACTATGCCTATGTCATGTTATGTCTGCATCTGAGTACTTATTCCACTGCAAGTAGCTCTTCGCTTAGGAATTTCCTCATCCTAAAATTCCTAAGTGAAGAATTCATAAAAATCGCCTATTCACCCCCTCTAGTCGACTTAACGCACTTTCAATTGGTATCAGAGCAAGGTACTCCCTTGTTCTGTGTGATTTTGGTTTAACCGCCTGGAGTTTTAGTTATGTCAACCGCAGGAATGAAGACGGTGTCATGCCCCATCTTTGACGGTCATGATTATCCCAAGTGGAAGGCCATGATGAAGAAGCGACTCATGGCGATGAACAGTGAGCTGTGGACCGTCACTGAGATTGGTCTTACCGATATGTGCAAGATGGCGGAGGCTGGTGACATTCGCAAGTACACTCTTCTCAACCTCACGGCGAAGGAAATCATCTGCTCTTGTCTGTCTCAAAATCAGTTCAGGAACATTATGCATCTCAGCCATGCGAAGCTTATCTGGGACCGACTCCCTGAGGTCTATGAAGGTCATAGAACTGACTGCGATCCCTGGTTTGAGGATTTTATGGTATTGCACAAGGCTATGACTTTCGAGTCAGAATCATCATCCTCTGCACCATGCCTCATGGCAAAAAGTGCCAAGGTAAATGAATGCTACCTGTCTGAGTCTAGTGATGATGAATTTGGACCCAGCTACACCAAACTTGCTTCCCTTACCACTAAACAACAAAGAGCTTTGGAAAAAGTTCAAAATATGCTTAATGAGAGTGATGATATGCTGGGTGAAGAAATGGATCGCACCAAAACTTTGACTGAAAATCTTCAGAGACTTCAGTCCAAGTTTGACAATCTTCAGGGTCATCATAACACTCTCTTATCTGATCATGAGAAGCTTTCTTATGAATTTCTTCAAAGAAAGCAAGATCTTAAGAAGCTAAGGGAGAGTTATGAAGATCTTCAGAAGGAGCGTGATTCATTACTTGCTCAACAAATCAGCGCTGCTCAGGAAGAATTTATTCCTCCATGTTTGAAGTGCATTGAACATGAATCTGCTAATTCTTCACCTGAGAGTTCAAATGCTTCTACTGCTACAAATTCTTCACCTATCTCTGCTATCACTAATTCCTCATCTGAGGATATTGCTAGTATCACTGACAATGCAGGGCTGAAGGAATTGTATATGACAGGCATGTACAAAAGCCTCAAAGGGCATCAGGCTCTTTGTGATGTGCTTAAAAAGCAGATCCTCAACTGGAACCCTAGGAAAGAGGGTATTGCCTTTGAGAGGAAACTCAATGCTGATGGAACATACTGGAAGCCTGAGTAGTATCCCAAAACCTCATGGGTTGCTGCAAAGGGACCTCTAGTAGATCCATCTACTCTATCTGGCTTTACATGTGAATCTCCTCATTCTTCTGATGAGTCATTTGACTCCAACTATAAGATGTTCAAAAATCAGAATGGTGAAGTATTTGCTAGATATGTTGGCACTAACTGCAGGAACGGTTCTCCTATGAAGAAAATCTGGGTTCCCAAAAGGTGCCTTGAAAGTCTTCAGGTGAATGTCATCATGACACCACCTGTGAAGAATAGGAACCCCAGATCAAATTCTTCATATGGACCAAATTCTTCATATGGATCCAAGTCCTCATACGGACCAAATTCTTCATGTGGATCAAATTCCTCAAAAGGATCAAAGTCCTCATATGAACATCATCGTGCTAACACATCTGTTTCGCATGGAAGATCTAAGGGCTATGAATATGTGCATTATTCTTCTAACCATTATGTTCATAAGTCCTCGAAGAATTTCTCTGCTTATTCATATGCTTACCCTAACTCCTCTCATGTGAAACGAAGTGGACTGGCTTCTATGCCACCTTTCTCTTATGGAGCTCACAAAATGATGAACTCTTTGTCACCCCTTCAGATGTGGGTGGTGAAGAAAAAGAACTAATCTCTTATGCAGGGTCAGGTCTCCAGACGAATTTAATCGTCTGAAGAATTTGCTGGAGACCTGAAAATGCTTAAAAGGACGCAGGCTAACCATGAAGAAATGGATTTTCATTTCTCACGTCCTCATACGGCTATCTGTTCTCTTACTTGATGAAATTGATCTGATGAATTTGATGTCATATTCTTCACTGATGAAGTATATGAGTTCGTAAGCTGCACTAATTCATCTGCAGGATGATCAACCCAAAGCCACTGAGTGGGTCCTCGATAGTGGATGTACAAATCACGTGACTGGTGACAAGAATCTATTGATGGATGCTCCCTTATCTCCATCTCATCTAAAGCATATCACCTACGCTGACAAAGGAAAAAGCAAGGTATTGGGTCTAGGTAAGGTTGCGATCTCAAAGGATCGAAACATGGACAAAGTCATGCTTGTCGAGTCCTTAGGATTTAACCTCATGTCAGTCTCAATGCTTTGTGATCTCGATATGGTTGTTATCTTTGGCAAGTATCGTTGTGTTGTGATCATGGAAGCTGACCATTCCAAAGTCTTCGAAGGCTTTAGGAGAGGAGATCTGTATATTGTTGATTTCTCTACAGGACCTCAACCAGCTATATGTCTACTTGCAAAAGCTTTAGAAGGCTGGCTATGGCATCGACGACTCAGTCATGCTGGTATGAGGAACTTGCACATGCTCGCGAAGAAGAAGCATGTCATTGGCATTGAGAATGTCAAATTCCTCAAGGATCACTTGTGCGGAGCCTGTGAAGCTGGAAAGATGACCAAGGCCAAGCATCCCGCGAAGACTATCATGACTACCACTCGACCATTTGAATTGCTTCACATGGATCTCTTTGGTCCTAACCATTATTCTGCATTCACCAATGAAGCATATCTATATGGCTTTGTTATTGTTGATGATTACTCTGGTTACACACGGGTGCATATCGTCACTTACAAACGTGAAGTGCAGGAAGTCTTCAAACAATTTTCCTCAAGGGCTTCAACCAACTTTGGTGTGAAGATCAAGCACATCAGAAGTGACAATGGAACTAAGTTCAAGAATACTGGTCTTGATGACTATCTTGATGAACTTGGTATTACTCATGAGTTATCCGCTCCTTATACTCCTCAGCAGAATGGCGTCGTGGAGCGCAAGAACAGGACTCTTGTTGAGATGGCTCGCACTATGCTTGATGAATACAAGACGCCTCGTCAATTTTGGATTGAGGCAATTGATACTGCGTGCCACATCATCAATAGGGTATATCTTCACAAATTCTTCAAGAAGACTGCCTATGAACTCATCACTGACAAGAAACCCAATGTGAGTTATTTCAAAGTCTTCGGTGCTAAATGTTGGATTAGAGATCCTCATCACAATTCTAAATTTTCACCGAAAGCACATGAAGGTTTTATGCTTGGTTATGGAAAGGACTCGCACACCTACAGAGTCTTCAACAACGTTCACCACAAGGTTGTTGAAACTGTAGATGTGCGGTTCGATGAAACTAATGGCTCGCAAAGAGAGCACCTACCTCCTGTGCTAGATGAAAAGTCACCTGAGGAAACCATCAAGTTCAAGGCTACTGAGGATGTCATTCCTACCGAAGAATCTGCTGAAGAAGTCATTCCAGAACGTGAAGAACATCATGCTGGTGCACCTGAAGAAAATGCTGATCAAATTCCTCGTCGCCAACCCGCTCATCCTCGCGTTGTAAATGAAGTGCAGATTGAGAAAATCATTAGCGACATCAACGTACCAGGTCCTCTCACACGCTCAAAAGCTTCACATTTGTCTAACTTTTGTGGGCACTTTGCTTTCGTCTCTATCACAGAGCCCACTAAGGTAGATGAAGCATTTCTGGAGCCTGAGTGGATTCAAGCTATGCAAGAGGAGTTACATCAGTTCGAGCTCAACAACGTCTGGGAACTTGTCAAGCGACCAGACCCTCGCAAGCACAATATCATTGGCACAAAGTGGATCTACCGCAACAAGCAAGATGAAAATGGCCTTGTGGTGAGGAATAAGGCATGGCTTGTAGCTCAAGGCTACACACAGGTTGAAGGAATTGATTTCGATGAAACTTTTGCACCTGTTGCTAGACTTGAAGCTATTCGCATATTACTTGCTTATGCTAACCATCATGACATCATCTAATATCAAATGGATGTGAAAAGTGCATTACTCAATGGTAAGCTTGAGGAAGAAGTATAGGTTGCTCAAGCCCCAGGTTTTGAAGATCCAAAGCATCCTGACCAAGTCTACAAACTCAATAAGGCCCTCTATGGTCTCAAACAGGCCCCTCGGGCGTGGTATGATAGTTTGAAGGAATTCCTCATGAAGAAAGGCTTCAAACCCAGTTCACTTGACCCAACTCTTTTCACTAAAACCTATGATGGTGAATTGTTTGTGTGCCAAATATATGTTGATGATATTATCTTTGGCTGTACTGACCAACGTTACAGTGATGAATTTGCCTATATGATGTGTGAAGAATATCAAATGTCTATGATGGGAGAATTGAAATTCTTCTTAGGTCTTCAAATTCGTCAACAGCGCAACGACATCTTCATATCTCAGGAGAAATACCTCAAGGATGTATTGAGGAAATTCGGCATGCAAGATTGCAAAGGCGTCAAAATCCCTATGCCCACAAATGGTCATCTTTGCACTGATGAAAATGGTATTGACTTCGATCAAAAGGTATACCGCTCCATGATTGGTTCTTTATTGTATTTATGTGCATCTAGGCTAGATATTATGCTTAGTGTTTGCATGTGTGCCTGCTTTCAAGCTACACCGAAGGAATCACACCATAAGGCTGTGAAGCATATTCTTCGATATCTAGCTCACACTCCAACACTTGGATTATGGTATCCCTAGGGCTCGACTTTTAACTTCATTGGATATTCAGACTCTAACTATGTTGGTGATCGTGTGGACCGCAAGTCAACATCAGGCACATGCCATTTCCTCGGACGATCTTTGGTCTGTTGGTCCTCGAAGAAACAGAACTGCGTATCACTGTCTACTGCTGAAGCTGAGTACATTGCTGCTGGTTCGTGCTGTGCTCAATTGCTATGGATGAAGCAAACCCTCAAGGATTATGGCATCAACATGAAGAATGTGCCTCTCTACTGTGACAATGAGAGTGCCATCAAGATTGCTCATAACCCAGTTCAGCACTCGAAGACAAAGCACATTCAGATTCATCATCATTTTCTTCATGATCATGTGTTGAAGGGCGACATCTCCATCGAGCACGTGAAGACTGAAGAACAGCTAGCCGATATCTTCACAAACCCCTTGGATGAGAAGAGATTTCCCCCCCCCCCCCCCCCCCCCCCCCCCCCCCCCCCCCCCCCCCCCCCCCCCCCCCCCCCCCCCCCCCCCCCCCCCCCCCCCCCCCCCCCCCCCCCCCCCCCCCCCCCCCCCCCCCCCCCCCCCCCCCCCCCCCCCCCCCCCCCCCCCCCCCCCCCCCCCCCCCCCCCCCCCCCCCCCCCCCCCCCCCCCCCCCCCCCCCCCCCCCCCCCCCCCCCCCCCCCCCCCCCCCCCCCCCCCCCCCCCCCCCCCCCCCCCCCCCCCCCCCCCCCCCCCCCCCCCCCCCCCCCCCCCCCCCCCCCCCCCCCCCCCCCCCCCCCCCCCCCCCCCCCCCCCCCCCCCCCCCCCCCCCCCCCCCCCCCCCCCCCCCCCATCATGGCCTTCCACTTGGGATAGTTGTAACCGTCAAAGATGGGGCATGACACAGTCTTCATTCCTGCGGTCGACATAACTAAAACTCCAGGTGGTTAAACCAAAATCACATAGAACAAGGGAGTACCTTGCTCTGATACCAATTGAAAGTGCGTTATATCGACTAGAGGGGGATGAATAGGCAATTTTTATGAATTCTTCACTGAGGAATTTCAGGGTGAGGAAATTCCAAAGTGAAGAACTACTTGCAGTGGAATAAGTACTCAGACGCTAACATAACAGAACAGTACGATTGGCAACAGCTGCCTTGTACAAAGGGAAAAAATTGTCATACCATTCTAAGGTTTAGTTAGGCTTAATATCGCCGTCTCTCTACTATAGGTAAGTCACTCAAATTTACCATCCCATATAGCAAGGCGAATAATAAGAGTAAGTCGGTATGGTGATGTGACGCCCTCGATTCAATCGTACACTAATCATGCACGCAAATGTGTACGATCAAGATCAAGGACTCACGGGAAGATATCACAACACAACTCTAGACACAAATAAAAAATAATACAAGCTTTATATTACAAGCCATGGGCCCCGAGGGCTCGAATACATCAGCTTGAATACAAACGAGTCAGCGGAAGCAACAATATCTGAGTACAGACATAAGTTAGGCAAGTTTGCCTTAAGAAGGCCAGCACAAAAGCATCTACGATCGAAAAGGAAAGGCCTCCTGCCTGGGAGCCTCCTAACTACTCCTGGTCGTCGGCGGCCTCCACGTAGTAGTAGGCACCGGCGGTGGCATCTGGCTCCTGGGCTCCAACATCTGGTTGCATCAACCAGAAAGAAGAAGAAAGGGGGAAAAGGCGGAGCAAAGCAACCGTGATTACTCATCCAAAGTACTCGCAAGCAAGGATCTACACTACATATGCATCGGTATCAATGAAATGGGCTGTATCTGTGGACTGGACTGCGGAATGCCAGAAGAGAAGGGGAAAGCCTAGCCTATCGAAGACTAGCATCTTCAAGCAGCTCCAAGCATCTTGCAGCATCAGAAGAGATAAGAGTAGCATAAAGTAAAGTAGTAGTAGTGTTATCAACCTCGGCCAGAGATCCTTTCTCGACTCCCTGCGAGAAAGCAATCCCAGAGCCATACTATCCAGTTATCACCTCAAGTATCCAGTTCTAGTTGTATCGATCGGGATACAACTCCAAGTGTCCGTTACCATAGGACAGGCTATCGATATATGTTTTCTTACCTGCAGGGGTGCACCAACTTACCCACCACGCTCGATTAACTCCGGCCGGACACACTTTCCTAGGTCATGCCCGGCCTCGGCCAAACAATACGCCGCAACCCGACCTAGGCTTAATAGAGAGGTCAGCACGCCGGACTAAACCTATGCCCCCAGGGGTCTTGGGCCATCGCCCCGGGAACTCCTGCACGTTGCAAGGGTGGCCGGTGAGCAGACCTAGCTACCTCCTTAAAAAAGGCAGGGGCTTACCAGTCCAACCCGGCACGCGCCGCTCAATCGCTGACGTCTATTAAGCTTCGGCTGATGCATACGATGCAGAATGCCCATGCTATGCCCACGTGATGGTTAGTGCTATCAGGCCAGAGGCCCCTCGGATCAAATATCCAAATCGTAGTGGATTAGGAGCGCGCGATAACAAGCAGAGACTCACGAAAGATGTGACCCCGTCGCCCCATCTCGAGGACTTGCGGCAAGGTCTAGGAATGCCCGGCCACGCCTCGTAATTATCTCGCGGGCACCTTCCAGGTCAACCCGTCTCCACATCACTCGCGGGTACCCCTCAGGGTCGACCCGCCTTTCCAAGTAACAGTTGTAAAGTCCAGGTATCCGTGTGTCCAAACATCAAGGGGAAAGCCCGAGGAATCACCCCCGGTGAATTCCACTCGATGTAATCATCAAGGTGAACATAAGAGGATCCACCCTCGAGGTTCACACTTGAGGGGTTGCACGACAGAGCCGTATCGGAAGTGGTTAAGGAGGAAATCACCCTCGATGACTACGACCAGATAGCTACACTACAGAGATCTCATCAGGAGTGATGTATGAGGTTCCACCCTCGGCACTCGATGGTAACTCTGCAGAGTCGAGCAACAAAAGGGGCATGATGTGATGTGAGGTGTCGGGCTCTGGTCGTCGATCACATTGATCGAGTCGTCGATGATGAAGCAGGGGCAACAAGGACTAGGTGGGGGTCACTGATGGATCACTAACCAACCTATACTAAGCAGTTTAGGATCCCCCCCCCCCCCCCCCCCCCCCCCCCCCCCCCCCCCCCCCCCCCCCCCCCCCCCCCCCCCCCCCCCCCCCCCCCCCCCCCCCCCCCCCCCCCCCCCCCCCCCCCCCCCCCCCCCCCCCCCCCCCCCCCCCCCCCCCCCCCCCCCCCCCCCCCCCCCCCCCCCCCCCCCCCCCCCCCCCCCCCCCCCCCCCCCCCCCCCCCCCCCCCCCCCCCCCCCCCCCCCCCCCCCCCCCCCCCCCCCCCCCCCCCCCCCCCCCCCCCCCCCCCCCCCCCCCCCCCCCCCCCCCCCCCCCCCCCCCCCCCCCCCCCCCCCCCCCCCCCCCCCCCCCCCCCCCCCCCCCCCCCCCCCCCCCCCCCCCCCCCCCCCCCCCCCCCCCCCCCCCCCCCCCCCCCCCCCCCCCCCCCCCCCCCCCCCCCCCCCCCCCCCCCCCCCCCCCCCCCCCCCCCCCCCCCCCCCCCCCCCCCCCCCCCCCCCCCCCCCCCCCCCCCCCCCCCCCCCCCCCCCCCCCCCCCCCCCCCCCCCCCCCCCCCCCCCCCCCCCCCCCCCCCCCCCCCCCCCCCCCCCCCCCCCCCCCCCCCCCCCCCCCCCCCCCCCCCCCCCCCCCCCCCCCCCCCCCCCCCCCCCCCCCCCCCCCCCCCCCCCCCCCCCCCCCCCCCCCCCCCCCCCCCCCCCCCCCCCCCCCCCCCCCCCCCCCCCCCCCCCCCCCCCCCCCCCCCCCCCCCCCCCCCCCCCCCCCCCCCCCCCCCCCCCCCCCCCCCCCCCCCCCCCCCCCCCCCCCCCCCCCCCCCCCCCCCCCCCCCCCCCCCCCCCCCCCCCCCCCCCCCCCCCCCCCCCCCCCCCCCCCCCCCCCCCCCCCCCCCCCCCCCCCCCCCCCCCCCCCCCCCCCCCCCCCCCCCCCCCCCCCCCCCCCCCCCCCCCCCCCCCCCCCCCCCCCCCCCCCCCCCCCCCCCCCCCCCCCCCCCCCCCCCCCCCCCCCCCCCCCCCCCCCCCCCCCCCCCCCCCCCCCCCCCCCCCCCCCCCCCCCCCCCCCCCCCCCCCCCCCCCCCCCCCCCCCCCCCCCCCCCCCCCCCCCCCCCCCCCCCCCCCCCCCCCCCCCCCCCCCCCCCCCCCCCCCCCCCCCCCCCCCCCCCCCCCCCCCCCCCCCCCCCCCCCCCCCCCCCCCCCCCCCCCCCCCCCCCCCCCCCCCCCCCCCCCCCCCCCCCCCCCCCCCCCCCCCCCCCCCCCCCCCCCCCCCCCCCCCCCCCCCCCCCCCCCCCCCCCCCCCCCCCCCCCCCCCCCCCCCCCCCCCCCCCCCCCCCCCCCCCCCCCCCCCCCCCCCCCCCCCCCCCCCCCCCCCCCCCCCCCCCCCCCCCCCCCCCCCCCCCCCCCCCCCCCCCCCCCCCCCCCCCCCCCCCCCCCCCCCCCCCCCCCCCCCCCCCCCCCCCCCCCCCCCCCCCCCCCCCCCCCCCCCCCCCCCCCCCCCCCCCCCCCCCCCCCCCCCCCCCCCCCCCCCCCCCCCCCCCCCCCCCCCCCCCCCCCCCCCCCCCCCCCCCCCCCCCCCCCCCCCCCCCCCCCCCCCCCCCCCCCCCCCCCCCCCCCCCCCCCCCCCCCCCCCCCCCCCCCCCCCCCCCCCCCCCCCCCCCCCCCCCCCCCCCCCCCCCCCCCCCCCCCCCCCCCCCCCCCCCCCCCCCCCCCCCCCCCCCCCCCCCCCCCCCCCCCCCCCCCCCCCCCCCCCCCCCCCCAGATGAGGAATTAGTGATAGCAGAGACAGGTGAAGAATTTGTAACATTAGAAGTATTTGAACATTCAGGTGAAGAGTTAGCAGATTCACGTTCAATGCACTTCAAACATGAGGAACAAATTATTCCTGAGCAGCGCTGACTTGTTGAGCAAGTAATGAATCGCGCTCCTTCTGAAGATCTTCATAACTCACCCTTAACTTTTCAAAACCTTGCTTTCTTTGAAGAAATTCATAAGAAAGCTTCTCATGATCAGATAAGAGAGTGTTATGATGACTTTGAAGGTTTTCAAACTTAGACCGAAGTCTCTGAAGATTTTCAGTCAAGGTTTTAGTGTGATCCATTTCTTCACCCAACATATCATCACTTTTGTCTACTCCCTCCTTTCCGGTTTATAGGGCTTATCTCAAAATTTTAGTTTTTCCATTTTATAAGGCTCAATTTGATTGTTTCCCATCACATGTTCAGATTCCAACATGCATTAAATCATTGCATGCAAGTATTAAGAGAAAATAGACCAATGCATGTAATTTATGCATGCATGCATTGCAACTAATGCATTGGTAAACAAACTTTTTTGAGGAAAACAAGAGCATTAATTGGGTGCTTTTGCAAACTACAAAAAGTATTCCACCACTCACCATCTACCTTGGTTGGAGAGATTTTTGAATTGAGCCTTATAAACCGGAAATGAGGGAGTAGCCCCCCCCCCCCCCCCCCCCCCCCCCCCCCCCCCCCCCCCCCCCCCCCCCCCCCCCCCCCCCCCCCCCCCCCCCCCCCCCCCCCCCCCCCCCCCCCCCCCCCCCCCCCCCCCCCCCCCCCCCCCCCCCCCCCCCCCCCCCCCCCCCCCCCCCCCCCCCCCCCCCCCCCCCCCCCCCCCCCCCCCCCCCCCCGCCATAAGGCATGGTGTAGAAGATGATGATTCTGGTTCGAATGTCATCGCTTTCAGAGATTCCTTGAAGTCCTCAAACCAAGGATCATGATGGGTTCGATGACCTTCATAGACCTCAGAGAGACGGTCCCAGATAAGCTTTGCATGATCAAGATGCATGATGTTCCTGAACTGATTTTGAGACAGACAGGAGCAGATGACGTCCTTCGCCGTGAGGTTGAGAAGAGTGTACTTGCGAATGTCATCAGCTTCCGCCATCTTGCACAGATCGGTAAGACCAATCTCAGTGACGGTCCACAGCTCACTGTTCATCGCCATGAGGCGCTTCTTCATCATGGCCTTCCACTTGGGATACTCGTGACCGTCAAAGATGGGGCATGACACAGTCTTCATTCCTGTGGTCGACATAACTAAAACTCCAGGCGGTTAAACCAAAATCACACAGAACAAGGGAGTACCTTGCTCTAATACCAATTGAAAGTGCGTTATATCGACTAGAGGGGGGGTGAATAGGCAATTTTTATGAATTCTTCACTAAGGAATTTGTGGGTGAGGAAATTCCTTAGCGAAGAACAACTTGCAGCGGAATAAGTACTCAGAAGTAAACATAACAGAACACAAGCATGGCCATCATGATGAAATGAAGACAGGCACAGAGTACAGAAAGCGTAAACACAGGATAACACAGGATGAAGATAAACAAACTGAAGAAATTGAACTGAGGAAATTGAGAAAGTCTTCAGTCAATGTCTTCAAACACAGATATGAACAAGTGCACAACACAGTTATGAGGAAATGAAAGAGTTGAGAAAATAGAACCAGTAAGCTTGGTGAAGACAATGATTTGGTAGACCAGTTCCAAC